>JAECXB010002126.1:0-99624 GCA_018151435.1 Zaprionus africanus
TTTCTTATATCTACAAGTAATAACGTTCACTTTTTGAACTTAATACTTTTCTTAACAAATATATTGGTTTTGTTCTAATAATTTCATAGTTTTTAGGCCATGGATTTTAAAAAAATTCATGGTCTACTGTGTTTGTCGGAACGCAAATGTGCGTAACAGGCAGAAGGAGCCATCTCCGACCCCATAAACTATATATATTCTGAATCAGTATCAACAGCCGAGTCGATTGAGCCATGTCTGTCTGTCCGTCTGTCCGTCTGTCCGTCTGTCTGTCTGTCCGTCTGTCCGTCTGTATGAACACCTGGATCTCAGAAACTATAAGAGCTAGAGTCTTCAAATTTTGTGACAACATCCGTGTATGTTGCAGTGTTTCAAAGTTTTTTTAAAATTTGGCCACGCCCCTTACCGCCTCTGTAAATCAGTAATAACTATTTAATATACACAATATACACCCTACAAACAAAGTTATACATCTCACATGACAAATACCTTTTCACGGGTGTTTTCTAAAAATTTCATTTAAATTGGACTAAAAATAAGTGAGATATGATCCGAATTAAACTCAATTTTAACGTATACTTATGCGCATATTAAGACCTAATTTACGCATCATACCGAAGTTCGAATCGTCGGACACACAGCATTTTACAAAACTTTTCATTTGCATATAATGGTAACAGAATTAGTTCAGAATGCAACTTTGCCGATCGAACAACAAATGAGGCAGTGGTTTAGTGGTTAGAGTGGCAGATGGCAATTTTTGGGGAATTTTCGTGTGTGCGTGCGTGAGTTCGAGTCTTATGCGCGGCTGGTGCAATTTTTATTCTAATTACTTTTATTGTTTTTTTTTTATTCTTATATACTAAAAGTATAACTTCACCCGCTACCTAAATCCTAAATTATTTAATTACATATCAATAAAATTATTTTCCTAAAATAAATTTCATATTTTTGTGCAAGGCAATCAATGTAAACGAATGTTAGAGCGGGATGCCGGTACATGCATGTCTGCATTTGCACATTTATGTCTCGGCGTCCCGCTCTAACACGCATCAATTGCCGTATTCGGCACACATACATACGTAACTGTCAGATTTGTGCAACATTCGACATAGTTTATAAAAGTGTTCTAATTAAATATATTGATTACCAACAAATTTAAAAATTATTGTTTGTTTAGCTTTTTAAATTATTTAAAAGAAAGAAAAAAGGAAACCATGTCCACTCATTGATCGCGGCAGCAATCGAACGCGGAACACTGTTGTCAGTCAACATCATTGGTCTTCGAATCCAGCACACACTCCGCTAAGCTATTGTACAACTTCCGCTGCCGCTACTTCTTTTTGGCATTACCGAAAAGTGCATACCCCAACTTATTGCCCTCTCGCCGAATGCTTATAATTCTTGTCTATTCGCTTTTACATTGCTTATGCGTTCTTTTTCTTCTGTCTGTCAATTGAATTTGTGCGTGTCGTTCGAATTAAATAATATTTTAAATGCTTAATAATAATTCAAACAAACCAAAATTGTTATTATAAATAAGGGAAAATAAATTATACACGGTATACCATGATAATCCATGGCCTTCTACAGTCAGTACCTGACTGTAGCGTTCGACTGGTTATCTTTCAATTTACTTATTGGTCTTGCCATACATTATTTTTGTTTTAATTTGATCTTGTAAGATTGTTTGTTTTGTTGTTGATTAAATGTTTTATAAATTTTGTTACGCAGAGTATGTAACTTGTGCGTCTAAATTTTTGTTGCTCAAGGAGGCTAACAACCTGATTATATATTTCATAATCGATATCGTTTTAATTTGGCTTAAATCAAATCATTATTAAATTTTTTTTTTGATTGTATTTATTTTTTCTAAATTTGTGTTTAATTTTTGCTAACCATCTATATTTAATTTTTATACGAAAATGTTTTTTTTTCTACCTAGGCAATTCAATATTTAATAAACATTAGCATAAGTTTTATACTCATTTAGATATGTAACTAGCTGTTTTTAATTGTTTTAAACATTTCTTTAACTATATTTAGGCCATGGATTTTAAAAAAATTCATTAGGCCATGGATTTTAAAAAAATTCATGGACTACTGTGTTTGTCGGAACGCAAATGTGCGTAACAAGCAGAAGGAGGCATCTCCGACCCCATAAACTGTATATATTCTGAATCAGTATCAACAGCCGAGTCGATTGAGCCATGTCTGTCTGTCCGTCTGTCTGTCTGTCTGTATGAACACCTGGATCTCAGAAACTCTAGGAGCTAGAGTCTTTAAATTTTGTGACAACATCCGTGTATGTTGCAGTGTTTCAAAGTTTTTTTGAAATTCGGCCACGCCCCTTCCGGCCTCTGTAAATCAGTAATAACAGTTAAATATACACAGTATATACCCAATAACCAAAGTTGAACATCTCACATGACAAATACATTGCCACGGGCAATTTCTGAAAATTTCATTTAAATCGGACTAATAATAAGTGAGCTATGATCCGAATTAAACTCAATTTGAACCTATACTTATGCGCATATTAAGACCTAATTTACGCATCATACCGAAGTTCGAATCGTCGGACACACACATTTTACAAAACTTTTTATTTGGATAGAATGATAACAGAATTAGCTCAGAATGCAACTTTGCCAATCGATCAAAGAATGAGGCAGTGGTTTAGTGGTTAGAGTGGCGGACAGCGGTCCTGCATGCGCGAGCTCGAATCCCGAATTCCATGCGCGGGACCGGCTGGTGCAACTATTTATTTTATTTAATTGCTTATTTTTTGGTTGTTTTTTTATTCTTATAAGCTTAAAGAAAAACTACAGTTCTTTAATTAAATATCAATCAAAATAGTTGTCAAAAATTTAATCTTAAATCAATATTTAAGACAATAAGTTACGGATGTTAGAGCGGGATTCCGATACATGCATGTCTGCATTTGCACATTTATGTTTTGGCGTCCTGCTCTAACACACATCAATTGCCGTATTCGGCGTACTTACGCAACTGTCAGATTAGTGCAACATTCGGCAAAGTTTATAAAAGAGTTCTACTTAATTTATTATGTTGCGTACCAACAAATTTAAAAACTATTGTTATGTTGCTGTTTAAATTACTTAATAGAAAAGAAAGAAAAAAAAAGGAAAACTCGTCACACATTGATCGCGGGCAGGAATCGAACCCGAGTGTACTGTTAACATCATTTGTCTTCGAATCCGGCACACACTCCACTAAGCTACAGTACAACTTCACATCAATTTATTGCTCGACTTGGCTAGTGATCCTGAGCAAGAATATATATACTTTGTGGGGTCTCCCACGCCTCCTTCTGCCTGTTACATACATTTGCACAAAGTTAGTATACCCTTTTTTGACAATTTTCAATGGTCGAAGGGTATAAAAAGAAGAAATTTAAATGTACCCGGGGCAACAACTTTGCCGAAACGACAACAACAACAACATACATATACAACCAAAATCCATATTAAACTCTTGATTTGTAAAAATGTTTGTTGTCCTTTATTCACCCACGCTTTTTTTTTATGTGCACCTCGTTAAAATTTGCATAGCTAGAAGAACCACCTTTCCGGTGGGCGAACAAAAAGAGGTGGGGACAGCTAGGCTAAGGTCACGAGAATACAGATATATGCATATGAATGGATGCATGAATAAATATATGTGTTTTCCCTTGAAGAGATTATACACATATATGATAAATTGTATAGCAAACATATGTGTGTGAAACCCGCTTCCCCCTGACATACTCCATATGTATGCTATGTACAAACGCATAATAATCTTGATCGAATGGCCTTGAAATATTCAGATCTCTGTTTATGGACGACCTCATGGCTTTAAAATTGGCAATAACATTCCTGTGTTCATAAAGCAGATCAAGCAATGCCCACGATCTGTCGTTCAACAGCAGAAAGTTATTTTTTTCAAACTTATTGCGTTATTTATTGGATCTTCTCTTATTATGAGACTATTATTCAAATCTTATTATATAAATTAGATTAAATACAATTTGAAAAAATTGTATTAGTTAGAGACGGCCCTAGGATTCTTTGCTGGGCTGGAGAATCTTCGCGCTTTAGTCTGCTGTGACTACATACAAGCGTGAGCGACTTCGCAAGAGGATTTTCGTGTGCGGCGAGCTTTGGTTGATGTTTACTCTTTCTCATCTGGATTTCCTCGTTAACGAGATTTATGTTGAGGTCTCTTTGGATGCTTTCGCTGCGTACGTACCATGGTGCCCCAGTGATAGTTCGCAGAATCCCCATAATTCCAGATGGGTTTCAGCACGGTATTGTAGAGAAGTACTTTGTATTCCTTACTAACCGGAGAGTTGCAATTAATAAGCCAGTGAAGATTGTCAGCTTTAAGCTTCATATGAGACCTTTTAGATTCTATAAGTCGCCGCCAGGCGTCTATCTAGGTGAGCGTCTATCTAGGTGAGCCCCGAGATATGTTACTACGTCTGATTGTGGGATGAATGTATTGTTTAGGGTAGGTGGGAAGGTTTCTCTAGTCAGTGTGAATGTTACATGTCTGCTTTTGGTCTCGTTAGGCCATGGATTTTAAAAAATTCATGGTCTACTGTGTTTGTCGGAACGCAAATGTGCGTAACAGGCAGACGGAGGCATCTCCGACCCCATAAACAGCCGAGTCGATTGAGCCATGTCTGTCTGTCCGTCTGTATGAACGCCTGGATCTGAGGAACTATAAGAACTAGGGCCTTAAAATTTTGTGACAACATACGTGTATGTTGCAGTGTTTCAAAGTTTTTTTGAAATTTGGCCACGCCGCTTCCGCCTCTGTAAATCAGTAATAACAACCAAAGTTGTACATCTCACATGACAAATACATTGCCACGGGCGTTTTCTGAAAATTTCATTTAAATCGGACTAAAATAAGTGAGATATGATCCGAATTAAACTCAATTTGAACGTATACTTATGCGTATATTAAGATCTAATTTACGAATCATACCGAAGTTCGAATCGTCGGACACACACATTTTACAAAACTTTTTATTTGCATAGAATGGTAACAGAATTAGCTCAGAATGCAACTTTGCCGATCTATCGAAAAATGAGGCGGTGGCTTAGTGGTAAGAGTGGCGGTCAGCGGTCCTGCGAGCGCGAGTTCGAATCCCATGCGCGGGCGGCGGCTGGGTGCAACACTTTATTTTTAATTACGTTATTTTTTTGGTTATTAGGCCATGGATTTTAAAAAAATTCATGGTCTACTGTGTTTGTCGGAACGCAAATGTGCGTAACAGGCAGAAGGAGCCATCTCCGACCCCATAAACTATATATATTCTGAATCAGTATCAACAGCCGAGTCGATTGAGCCATGTCTGTCTGTCCGTCTGTCCGTCTGTCCGTCTGTCTGTCTGTCCGTCTGTCCGTCTGTATGAACACCTGGATCTCAGAAACTATAAGAGCTAGAGTCTTCAAATTTTGTGACAACATCCGTGTATGTTGCAGTGTTTCAAAGTTTTTTTAAAATTTGGCCACGCCCCTTACCGCCTCTGTAAATCAGTAATAACTATTTAATATACACAATATACACCCTACAAACAAAGTTATACATCTCACATGACAAATATCTTTTCACGGGTGTTTTCTGAAAATTTCATTTAAATTGGACTAAAAATAAGTGAGATATGATCCGAATTAAACTCAATTTTAACGTATACTTATGCGCATATTAAGACCTAATTTACGCATCATACCGAAGTTCGAATCGTCGGACACACAGCATTTTACAAAACTTTTCATTTGCATATAATGGTAACAGAATTAGTTCAGAATGCAACTTTGCCGATCGAACAACAAATGAGGCAGTGGTTTAGTGGTTAGAGTGGCAGATGGCAATTTTTGGGGAATTTTCGTGTGTGCGTGCGTGAGTTCGAGTCTTATGCGCGGCTGGTGCAATTTTTATTCTAATTACTTTTATTGTTTTTTTTTATTCTTATATACTAAAAGTATAACTTCACCCGCTACCTAAATCCTAAATTATTTAATTACATATCAATAAAATTATTTTCCTAAAATAAATTTCATATTTTTGTGCAAGGCAATCAATGTAAACGAATGTTAGAGCGGGATGCCGGTACATGCATGTCTGCATTTGCACATTTATGTCTCGGCGTCCCGCTCTAACACGCATCAATTGCCGTATTCGGCACACATACATACGTAACTGTCAGATTTGTGCAACATTCGACATAGTTTATAAAAGTGTTCTAATTAAATATATTGATTACCAACAAATTTAAAAATTATTGTTTGTTTAGCTTTTAAATTATTTAAAAGAAAGAAAAAAGGAAACCATGTCCACTCATTGATCGCGGCAGCAATCGAACGCGGAACACTGTTGTCAGTCAACATCATTGGTCTTCGAATCCAGCACACACTCCGCTAAGCTATTGTACAACTTCCGCTGCCGCTACTTCTTTTTGGCATTACCGAAAAGTGCATACCCCAACTTATTGCCCTCTCGCCGAATGCTTATAATTCTTGTCTATTCGCTTTTACATTGCTTATGCGTTCTTTTTCTTCTGTCTGTCAATTGAATTTGTGCGTGTCGTTCGAATTAAATAATATTTTAAATGCTTAATAATAATTCAAACAAACCAAAATTGTTATTATAAATAAGGGAAAATAAATTATACACGGTATACCATGATAATCCATGGCCTTCTACAGTCAGTACCTGACTGTAGCGTTCGACTGGTTTTTTTATTCTTATAAGCATGAAGGAAAACTACAGTTATTTAATTAAACATCAATAAAAATAGTTTTCAAAAATTAAATTTCATGTTTTTGTTTGCAATATTTAAGACAATCAATAAGTTACGAATGTTAGAGCGGGACGCCGATATATGCATGTCTGCATTTGCACATTTATGTTTCGGCGTCCCGCTCTAACACACATCAATTGCCGTATTCGGCGTACTTACGCAACTGTCAGATTTGTGCAACATTCGGCAAAGTTTATACAAGAGTTCTACTTAATTAAATATGTTGCGTGCCAACAAATTTAAAAACTATTGTTATGTTGCTGTTTAAATTACTTAATAGAAAAGAAAGAAAAAAAGGAAAACTCGTCACACATTGATCGCGGCAGGAATCGAACCCGAGCACTGTCAACATTCATTGGTCTTCGAATCCGGCACACACTTCAATAAGCTACTGTACAACTTCACATCAATTTATTGCCCTCTCGCTCTATCTAATGCTTATACTTCTTGTCTATTTGCTTTTGCATTGTTTATGTGTTCTTCTTTTGTCTGTCAATTGAATTAAATAAAAAGAATATAATTTATTTTTAAATTTTTCCAAATAAAGCAGAATTTTCATTATAAATAACGGAATAATAATCCATGGCCTTCTACAGTCGGCACCTGACTGTAGCGTTCGACTGGTTTTTTTCAGTATCTGGCTCACTGGCTCCAACTCGATTTTGAACATTGGTTGTGGTTCCTTATTTTTGTTAAGTATGTTCATGACCATTTTTGCATTAAAGTTCTATTCCTTGAGCACTTCTACGATTTCAGTGTTCAAAACAGTTGCTTCAATCTCTTTGAGAACAACCTGTAGGCCCCTTACGCTTTTAAGATGGTATATAAGTTATTAAGTTATGTTATTCCGATTAAGGTTCCAAATAAAAAGGACTTGTCCCGTTTCGATACCGAACTCTTTAATTGTCAAAATCAAACTAAAGCTAAGTACAAATTGTTCTTAACGCGAAACTAGCCCTGTCGCCTAAAAGTGCTGATCCAGCGCATTGCCCAAACGGCTCAAATGTCGGGTGGCCGGCGAACGTGGGAACGTTACGGACAGTGTCGTTGTGCAACTAGGTTACGCAAACAGTATGCGCAACTGTCGCAAAGAATGCTGATCATGCATTGGAGTCATTGATATATGGCGTGATCAGCGGGCATTGAACTTTTGGATAACTCATATGTTAACTCCTCCCTTACTAAGATGGAGGCCGTCCCCGGACTTCCTTAAGTTGTCGATGGCGGTTTGCAAGGAAGCTGATTTCCTTGCTCTCACGTGTTTCTGATACATCTTCCAGATGGAAAGTCCAATGATTGCTACGAGAAGCATAGTTACACTGAAGATTGCAGGTTTTGTAACGAGTTGTTTTTCGATGTCACCGATGTACCTCAGATTTTGGATATTCAGTCGTTGTAGGTATGGCAGACTCAAAACTTCATGATGTCCAGTAATATTTAAGAGTGCCGCTGTCGCTGAACCTGGTTGGCGTCGAACTGTGGCTCTCGAGTTACGGAACAAAGATCCATTTATTTTAACTTCATCTTCGAACGTTAAAAGGAATGTGCCGTGGATAGTCTTCTCCGTGCCACTAGACATGGTAACGGTTGCCATTTCATTGTTGATAATTATGACACCATCATCCACTGATTCAACTTGTTCGAGGTGGCTGGGACGAGTAGTGCAATGAGCTGTAGTGCCGGCGTGCAGCTGTTGTGCGCAAGTTGTAAAAGAGAGTTCTCTGCAGAATGTTGATGTGAGGGTAGTACTGCAGTTTCCAATTGCCAGAGTATGGTTTTCGCAATCCGCTACGTTGTTATATCCGGCAAAATTTATTATTGTGCCATTGTGTTCGACAGGGAATAGAGTGACCTTTTTACAAACTAAGCTAGGGCTTGGGAATTTAATAATATAATGTAAAAAATTATCGTCTAAAAAAACATTGATGTAAGCTACTTCCATTAAATCAGTAATTGTAATATCTGTAGAGTGCTCATTTAATATATTTTCCAAATCTTTAGAATCGAGAATAGTGGGATTTATAATTTCAATCTTAGCAAGGGTTACTGACAATATTAATGCTTCGAGTTCTAAAATCAAAATTCGGTCCCTTGCGAGAAGTGTTTCATAGAGGTGGTCGGTGTCGATTTGTTTTGTTTTTTCATTATTGATTATTATGTTTACTGTGTCTGTTAGCTTATTGATTTTTTCTTGCACTCTTGTATTTATAACAACCTGATTGTCTATTGATTCGATTAAAGATTGCTGCTTGTATTTTAACTTATCAAAGTCGTCAAAATCAGGGGTTCCTGCTATCACCTTTAGAGCAGTACCAAGAATGTTAATACTCCTAGCGTGTCTATGATGAGTTTTCACTGTATCTAATAATGTTTTTATATGACCTATATCGGATTCTAAAATCTTTTTCATGTGCGATTGGGGAAAATGGTTCATTAATGCTTTAGTTTCCTCGGCTATTTCCGAGTACATACTGAGATTAGACGAGTGTCTGAGGTACTCAAAATTTTTCCAGATGACTACATTTCCGTCCACAAGTGGGATATAGTCCGAGCTTGAGTAATCAGTTAATTTGGCGGTAGTTGTTGTCATGAGAAGTAGCACGACCAAAATCCTGAATAAAAATATGAAAATAAGAGTATGGTAAAGAAAATTATTATCTCAAATTGTCCTTATGGACCACCCTCCCCCTAATGAGAACTGTTGTTCCTAGGTCGGCTTCTATTACCTCTTCTTCATACAAGGGAGTCAATTTATTACCCAATCTTCTATTTGATTTTAAAAGAACTCTTTCACCTACTTGAAAAATTCTATTTCTTCTAGTTTCGTTCAACCTTTTCATCTGTGTTTCCTGAGCTTTATTCACTTTGTCTTTTATACCTGCTTCAAAATCTGGCGCAGAGTAATGAATTATTTCGATTGGTTTTTTTGTTGGTAACAGAGTGTATTGTTTTATTGTATTCAATTGTTGACTGATGAATCAGTTCAACTGTGTCATTCAGGTGTTTTTCTATTTTCAAGCACCGCGCTATTTCCGCAAGAGTGCTATGAAATCTTTCTACTTGCCCATTCGATGAGCTGTGTAGGGGTGGAGCATTGGAGATTTGGACATGAAAACGGTTATTTAATAGTGATTTTATTGTTTCAGAATTTAGAGAAGGTTCGTTGTCGCAGTAAATGGTTTTGGTGTTTGGGAAAAAATTCATAAGTTGTAGTATTGGTGGTTCTATATCGATAATGGTTCTGGAGGCTATTGGTTGTACAATGGCGAATTTTGAAAATTTATCTATGCAAGTTAAAAAATATTTTTTGTCCGTTGAAAAAATGTCAATGTGCAGTATTTCTCCTACTTGGGAAGGAATGGGTGTTTCACCAATAACTTGTTTTTGTAGGTGCCGGTCGTATTTGGCTCTGTTACAAACTTTGCAGTTTACTACAGTTTCGTTTACTAAGCGAGTCATTTTCGGGAAAAAATAATCTTGCATTATTTGTTTTACATTTTCTTGAGCTGCTCTGTGTGCTCTGTTATGTTCTGCAATAATTATTTCTTTCTGTTCATTCTTATCAAGAACATCAATGACCATTCGCTTAGTATGCCAGAATTTTGTGGATGGGAATGTTTCCACAAGTTTGTTCTGAACAAAGGCCAGAATTGGTAGCTCGCATGCGATTGCGTTCACAACATCTTTGTTAACTGCATCAAACACCAACTCCATTAGTTGTTGTTTATCGTTAAAATGTATGATGTGCCTTGTTTTCTGACCAAACATAATTATAGTACGTGTTGAAGTTACCGCATTTTCTTCTAAAATAATTTGATTCCTAAAACAGTTTATAGGCTTATCAGAAGAGTCGATAGTATAAGTTAGTGATTCTTCGCTGTGTATGGTTGCTAAATCAGATGATGCATCTTCTTCAAGGGCAAAAACGCTTTGTCGGGACAAAGCATCGGCCACATTATTTTCTTTCCCTGGCTTATAGAAAATTTTTGCATTATGGTCGTCAATGAAAGCCTTCCACCTTTTAATCTTTGCATTAGGATTTTTATCCGAGACCGCAAAGGTAAGGGGTTGGTGATCAGTGTAGATATTCAAATTCTGTACGCCATAAAGATAAGTTCTTAGGTTTTTAAGAGCCCACACTATTGCGAGTAATTCGCGCTCGTTTGTTGCGAAATGTAACTCGTGGTCCTTAAGAGTCCTGGATATCATAGTAATCGGCTTCCCATCTTGGGATAGGACTGCTCCTAGGCCGGTGGACGAGGCGTCGGTTGTCAGGTCAAATGGTTTCCGATAGTCAGGGTAAAGTAGCATAACATCTTCCGAAATCAGAACATTTTTCAATTTCTCAAATGTTTGACATTGCTTTTCGTCAAGGTTCACTGGTATTTTCTTGGATCGACCAGCACTAACCTTGCCATTGTCTCCTTTCAGAATATCCGTTAGCGGTCTAGCTAACGAGGCATAGTCCTTTATAAAACACCTATAGTAACCTGCTAGACCCAAGAATGATCTAACATGAAACAAGGTTGTCGGTTTTAGAAACTTGCTTATTGCCTCAACTTTGCTAGGATTTGTTGAAATGCCTCCCCGAGAGACCATAAATCCGAGATAGTCTACTTTTACTCTGAAAAATTGTGACTTTTCCCATGAAACTCTCATATTTGCCTCATACAGTTGGTCTAATACCCATGCGATGTGCTTCACGTGCTCTTCCATGCTTTCTGAAAAAATGATTACGTCATCAACGTAAACATAGCACGATTTCCCGATCTTCTCTCTAAGCACATCGTTAATAGCCCTTTGGAAAATACTAGGAGCATTTTTCAGTCCAAAAGGAAGTCTACAGAACTCATATTTCCCGTTTCCTACAGAAAAAGCTGTTTTTTCTCTATCTTTTTCTGCAAGAAGAATTTGGTGAAATCCTGATTTTAGGTCAAGCGTTGTAAAATACCTTGCTTTACCAAGATTTGACAGTATGGCTACAATATTGGGTATGGGGTATTTGTCGGCAATAGTTTTAGAGTTCAATTTTCTGAAGTCAATTACAAGTCTTTTCTTTTTGTTTCCATTTTCGTCTGTTCCTTTCTTGTCTACCACCCATGATGGTCTTATTATACCATCTTTTAGCAGACTGTCTGTTTCTGTGTTTACAAAATCAGACACTCCCATCGGATAGGGGTATAATTTTGAATATATCGGGTCCTCATTTTCAGTTCGTATTGTCGCTACAATGTTAGTGTTGTATGGAAGGGCTTCGTTAGGGTCTGCGAAGACATTAGTTCTAGCTTTTAGCATCTCCTGAAATTCTTTTTTATTTTTTCTGGGACTTCTATGTTTTGAGCTTCTGTGAAATTTACATTTGCGCACCTTAGGAACTGAATTTCCTCAGATCCAGATTCAGTATGCAATATCTTATTTTTGAAATCTAGTGTAGCGTTGACTCTGTTAAGCAGGTCTAGTCCTATTATGGCGTCAAATGTTGAAAGGTTCGGCAAAATGAAAAATGTTGTTGTAGTGCTAAAGAGATGCATAAAACATTTTTTTTGAACAGGGTTAAAACCATGAAGGGATTTTCCAAAAAGGGTTTGTTTACCGGTGTTATGTTTTTAAGGTTCCCTAGAGGTTTTATATAGTTTTTTGAGGCCCCCGTATCGATCAGTAATTTTATTGTGCTTCCTGCTATCGTTCGCTCTACAAACGGTAACAGGGAGTCATTTCTAAAAAATTGAGCTCTTCAGTTTGTGCAGTTTCATCTTCAAAATCAGCTACCTCGGACTCGGCGATAGTATCGTATTCTTGTTCACTTGGGTCGTATTGGTGATCTTCTTGTGAGATGTTATTTATTCTCTGCTGCTTTGGTCCTGTAAACCTAGCTGTTCCGCTATTGGGTCTTTTTTGGGTTTGATTCGGAAAAGGGGAGTAGGCGGAAACCCCTTGATTTGCCTGGTGTTGTGTGGGTTGCCTAAATCTAGATGAACTGTCTATGTCCATTGGCTGTGGTGCCTCTTGCCTTTGAGGCGGGCCATTATTATTTATTCTCGGTTTATTATAATATGGACTTTTACCTTGCTGCGAGCTTTCTGTAGTCTGTTGTTTTTGATAACGTTGTTCGTTTCGCTGAGCTCTGTCTTCCAGACTTCTTGCATAATTATTTGCAAAATGGAAGCGTTCGTGATTTGACTCGACCTCTTGAGCTAATGCTAAGGCCGATGGCAAATCCTTTGGTCGCGCTGAGAAGAGTATGTCGCTTAGCTGTTTCTTAGTTCCAGAGATAAATACTCTTAAAGCATCTGCTCTGTATTTCTCATTGAGAGAAGCAGCCAAGGAAGCGTCATATGTCATGATAGTTTTATTTATGAGGAGCGTAAGTTTTCGCTCAACTTCGTCATAATATTCTATCAATGTCAAGTTTCCTTGACGAAGTGTTGACAGCTCTTGCTCTATTAAATAGATTGGTCGCTTATCAGCGTACGTAAAGTCCAATCTATTTATAATCGCTTTGAAATTCAGTGGTGTGTCATATGAGGACAGCACCATGTCAGCAGGGCCCTTAATTTTGTTCCTTATAATGCCCAATGCTTGATAATGTTTTGAGCTACGCTGGTATACCTCAAAAATTTTGTAAGCTGTGTGTGCAGCTTTTCGCCAAGACACGTATGTCTCATGTTTGCCTTCAAAATCAGGAACTGATTTTACAATGTCAAGTGTCTCATGGCACTCAACGCTCGTATCTATCTCTGCGTCTTTGAAAACTTCAACCTCTGGTGAGGTTATTTGAGAACTTTTAAATTTTTCCTCTATTTCTTGTAATTGTGATGCAAAACTTTTTGCTTGGTGATCGAGTGCAGCCTTGACTGAAGTCTCGATTAGAATTTTCAAACTATTAGCATCAATATTCATTTTGCCTATTATTTGTTGATCGGACCACCAATTATTTTCGCTATAAGCAGTGCTTCGTTCTGCCCTAATTTCTTTTAGTTGTTGGGAAATATCAGACACCAGCTCCTCTAGTTCACTGTCACTCATAAGGTTGCTTGTTAATAGAGGGCCGAAAATTTTCTTTGCAAAGATCGATTTTGAAATGCCCTTAGATTGAAAATGTTGTATTCTTTTACGCGAAAACTTATATATTTTTTATTTATTAATATTTTGTTGTCTTGGATTTATTTATTTTTAAGTTGTGTAAAAATGAGCACTCTACTCACATGTTTTTATTAAATTAATAGGCTGCTGCAGGTGCTGCTGGTGCTTCTTCCGCTGTCGTCAGTTTCCTTTGCTCTTCGTTGTTGTTGTTGGTGTCGGTTGCCGCTTGCTGCTTGCTGCTGTTTTATTTGACGTTGTTATTTATTTGTCTTTGCTTGTTATTTTCTTTATTTATTTTTGTTGGTTTTCAATATAACACAATTTATACACCAAGCCAGCCACAGTTATTATGGTCTTAAGGTCAGGGTCTTATCTTTGTAGTTATATGAAAGTCAATTGTTTTATTTATTTAATTTTATTTTATTTTTTCGTACTATCGTATCGAAAAAATGTGAGTTGACTTTACTAGGGTTTTTTTCGTTGGGCGCCAGTTATTAAGTTATGTTATTCCGATTAAGGTTCCAAATAAAAAGGACTTGTCCCGTTTCGATACCGAACTCTTTAATTGTCAAAATCAAACTAAAGCTAAGTACAAATTGTTCTTAACGCGAAACTAGCCCTGTCGCCTAAAAGTGCTGATCCAGCGCATTGCCCAAACGGCTCAAATGTCGGGTGGCCGGCGAACGTGGGAACGTTACGGACAGTGTCGTTGTGCAACTAGGTTACGCAAACAGTATGCGCAACTGTCGCAAAGAATGCTGATCATGCATTGGAGTCATTGATATATGGCGTGATCAGCGGGCATTGAACTTTTGGATAACTCATATGTTAACTTATATACAAGTTTTTTCCTGCATCGTCCAAGAATTTGGTTAGGAGACGATGGCTAGCCTCGGTTCGAGTTTGAACTTTTGTTTCATTAATGTTCCCTTTTCTTAGGGGGATTACGTAAAATGAGTTTTCTCCTTTAAGTGTGGCTATTTTGTTCACTTGAGCTTTTTTCGCGAATGTATGTATATTAGAGGAGGCTTAACCTTCTTGGGTTCCTCTTTGGATGAGTTTGCCTATTGTACACTTTCACAGAAGAATTCGTAGAATTTGCCAGGAGCTCAAATCTGTTGGTGTTTGCTGGCATTGGTGAGCCGAGGATACCATTCCAGTTGTTGTTGTGATTGCAGTTGCAGTGGTTGTTGTTGTCACAGTCCTAGTCACCGTAGGTAAGCGTAAAGAAATTTCACAACTGTTTGGTGCTTGCGGGTTTTGTGACGAAGCTAGAAATGAGGAAGAGCAAGAACACGCTCTTTCTTGAGTTGTTGGCAAAAGTAAATTCGTCGGGTTAGTGGTGAATGACCGCTCGCTGTCTGCAGAAGTGGCGGTGACGTATGAGAAGTACGCGTTGTTTCATTGCAATGAGAGCCGGCGATCGTCTTGCTCGCGTTGACGCTGAGCGCGAATGTCGTTCTGACTCATAGTTGTTGTTTTTATTTCCTTTTTTTTGTTTTTGGTCTTTTGTTTGAAGATGTAAAAACTACTTGCTTATATTATTTCAAACACAAAATATGGGTAAAGGCTAAATAGCTGCCTACATCTCAGATTTTCTTTAAATTTTCACTGATAGGACTATATTTATCATGAATTTAGGTGAAAGAATTATTTGGCGGTCGCTTCTAGTTTTTTTTTTAGTTGAATTTTGAAAATAATTAATTTTACATGTATTTTGTTGTTGGCTAATTCTGAGTAAAACGTCACAACGATGCGCACTGTGTCCCACAAGCGATTTAATTCAAACGAAATGTTTAAAAAATCGGAGATGTAGGCAGCTATTTAACCTTTACCAAAATATGTATTCGAGCGATGGTGCATCGCACAGAGCGTCTCTTTCACTTTCAATTTATTTATTTGTTTTATATTAATAACACAGGCCCACAAAAAAACAAGAGCAACAGTCGAGCGACACGCGACAGTGGGATACCCTTCGACCTTTTTGAAACGTAAAGAGTCAATAATTGTGCAATACTTCTACTTAATAGAAATATCGTAACGTAAGCCTTTATATGCGTCTGTGTATGAATACGTGTATATGCGGGTATCATTTCATTGGTCAAGCACAAATGTATGTACCATATGTGTGTGTGTGCATTTGAATGCAAAAAATGCGTGTGCATAGAAAAGAAGAACAGATGGCGCTACGCGCTCGCATTCTCTTTCCTTTTCTTTCCTACATGAGCATTGCAATGACGTCACAGCTGGCTGGTCTGTAAACAAAATCAAAGCGAACAAGGTTTTTGTTCAATAACTGCTGTGTATGTTGTCCGATCGGATTGGAATTTTGACGTTATGTTGGTATTATAATTAGCTAAGTATGGTCTTACTCAGAATGTTGTATCCTTTATATGTCGCTCGAAAATCAGCCCAAAAGATGAAATTATTGATTTGCGTGGGCGGGGGGCGTGGCACCCAACATATGATATAAACTTCACCTGTCCCGGATCAACAGAAATCTTCATGCCAAATTTGGTGTCTCCAGCTTTAAGCTGA
The DNA here is from genome assembly GCA_018151435.1 of Zaprionus africanus. Lineage (NCBI taxonomy): Eukaryota > Metazoa > Arthropoda > Insecta > Diptera > Drosophilidae > Zaprionus > Zaprionus africanus. The sequence goes on from JAECXB010002126.1 coordinate 16,439, forward strand.
GATCTATGTGTTCATCTGGACATCCAGACATCCAGACACCTAGACATCCAGACATCCGGACAGACAGACAGACATGGCTTAATCGACTTGGCTAGTGATCCTGAGCAAGAATATACATATATACTTTGTGGGGTCATACCCTTTTTTGACCATTTTCAATGGTCGAAGGGTATAAAAAGTGTCATGATCTGGGTATTCGGCATATGCAGTAATATGTATTTTGGGTCGCTGATTCCGAGTGCGTAAGAAATTTTCAATCACGTCTGGATTTCGACATAACCTCAAAAAATATCCCCCAAAAGATATAGAATCCTAATCTGGGCATGCGATATATGGTATAATATGTATTTTGGCCTTTTAAGTTCGAATCCGAAGTTAAAATTTACACAAGACGTCTAAGTTTCGATTTAACCTCAAAAAACTCGAAAAATAAAGTAATGGGTTATATATGTTTTTTGACCTTCCAAATCCGAATCTGAAGTCAAAACGTGGCTATCACGTCCGAGTTTCAACCTAAACTAAAAATTTTTTCAAAAACTTTCGAAATATTATAATGAAACTTGGTACAGATGTTCGGGATGAGTGTACCAACATAACAAAAGAAAAAAATTCGATTATACGTAGTCCGCGAGGATTCAAAATTTGGCGATTCTCTTTGAACACACATCGTACACGCGATTTCGAGGGAGACTTTTCTCCTGCCATTGTTGTTGTTACGTCATTGCGACGGTTTGATGATTTTGTTATTGTAGAGTGCATATATTGCCCCTTTGTGCTAATTAAATGCTCAAGAGCCGACTGAAGAAGTTGTGCTCCAACCACCTATCATCCACCCCCACAGGTACCCACCACCCACGGGCACATGGCACATTTCCCACATGTGCAAGTCTCACTGGATCCACATCCTGCCGCTGACACATATTTGAAATAAAAAAGCTGACGACTCTCAAACACCTAGGGGAGCTGTAGGGCATACTATAAACACACACACACATACTTAAGAGCTCACACGCACCTGAGCGGAAGAAAGGTGTTTCGCCATCTATGTGGACAACCAGTATGTATTCTATATAAGAAAACTAGTATTATTCTCAAATACTAAAAATAACATCTGAGATAACATCGAATACACACATATGTGCGAATATTTCGTGGTAACAGGATATGTGTTCGTCGATATGTTTACTCTGCAAGTACCTTTTTTCTAAAGCGTCAGGGATAAATCCTCTCAGAATGCGGTAGTTGTCAGTAACCTCAGTCTTTATGCGCTCGCCCGCACACACTCACGCACGCACATATGACAGTCTTATTTGTCAGTCGACCTGTTTATTTTTTTTTTTTGCATTATAATATCACCATTAAGGGACTAAGTAGAGCCCTCAAATTTGAACAAAATTATTGTTTGGCTTTCCTTGTATCATACCTGTTCTAGACTTTCATGCGCTGCAAATATGACAAAATATAATATGAACTATGTATTTGTGGAAAATAAATTTCCCCACTGTATGAACTCGTAAGTCCGCACAGTTGACTGCAAAACAGGTTGTAAGTTATATATATTATATATGTACATTCCTGCCTGAACTCATGATTTTCCATATTACTGCTATCTGTTGTGTAATTTCTTTCCTCCCTCAAGGACCCCTTATTCATGTTATCGTCAATTCCAGTTTTAATTCGTGTGTTTTTCATTTCATTTCACATTTTCTTCAATTTTTGAGCAATACATACATTGGCTCACAGCTTATTTCAACCAGTGCCTATCCTAAACTTGAATGGACTGTCACAGCTAAACTAAATTTTTTATGAAAATTATTTAAACGCAGAATGTTCATATTTTAACTTAAATTATTATTAATTTGCTTCATTTAATTTTAATATTTTTTTTAGATATTTTTTTTAAGCTTATAATGAAATAATAACAAAAATCAAGGTCACAGCTTATTTCAACCAGCACCAAATTTCAAGATTTTTTTTATCCTAAGAACTAATTATAATTATTTTAATATTTGGTATGACCCCCCTTATTGTCCACCACCATTTTAAGCCTTTTTGGCATGGAGTCTACTAATTTTTTGGTGACTTCTGGAGCAATTTTGGACCACTCCTCTAGCAACGCCGCTTTTAGTTCTTCTTTATTAGATATTTGGCGCTTGCGAACGTTTGTATCCAAAATTGCCCACAAATTTTCAATGACGTTCATGTCTGGTGACTGTGCTGGTGGTTGCATGACATGGGGACAATTCCATACCAACCAGGTCTGAACAATGCCCGACTTATGTTTTGGGTCGTTGTCCTGGTAGAAACGGAAATTGTCACGTATGCCCAATTTCTCGGCACTTTCCAGCAAATTTCCCTTTAAAATTTCCAGGTAACGAGTTTTGTCCATCGTTGACTCAATAAATTCGAGGTTACCAACTCCTGCAGCCGATATACAGGCCCATACCATAACGTTTCCACCACCGTGCTTTACTGTAGCTTTTAAATTTTTGTTATGCAGCTCAGTATTCGGCTTACGCCACACGTAGGAAGCTCCATCTGAGCCAAAAATGTTGAACTTGGACTCGTCAGCAAATATGACTGTGTTCCAAAAGTCAGAGTCCTTGCTCAAGTGCTCTTTTGCAAATTGTAGACGGCTCTTTATGTTTTTTGCACTTATGAACGGCTTCTTCCGTGCAACTCTGCCATTGAAGTCATGCTGACGGAGCACACGCCGAATTGTTTCTGGGTGGCAGCTCTTTCCCAACTCGGCTTTTACCTCAATGGCAATTTTTGGAGCCGATAATCTTGGGTTATCCTTTATTTTCCTGACTATGAAGCGCTCGTCCGTTTGATTAAAAATTTTGTTCGGAGCATTTCTTCCCTTGTCATGGGTCCTATTTTCACGAACAAAACGGTAAATTATGCTCTGGACCGTGGAATCACTTAAGGAAACCATTTCAGCAATTTTCCTGCGCGAATGTCCATTTTTAAAATGTTTTAACACGAGCTCGCGCTGCTCTATTGTTGTACGTCGTCCCATTTTTCTAATCGAATTTTTGTGCAGCTTCTTCAGACAAAATTGAGCAAAACTAAATTGAAATCGGCTACGAATAATAAGGAAAAGGCATAGCCAAAACAAAAAACCGCTACTTTGCAAAATAACGGAACTTTGCATAGCTGCAAAGCAGCTGGTTGAAATAAGCTGTTGCATTGCTTTTAGGTGCATTTTCTTTATTATTGCAATAAAAAATATTTAAAAATGTTTTAAATGTATAAATAATATGTTAAGACCCTAACAGAGTATCGGGCGTTTAAACTATTGCGATATCGCATTTGGCTATATTTTTATACGCTTCTAAAGTTTAGAATATATGCTGGTTGAAATAAGCTGTGAGCCACTGTAGGTATCGCCTGCCCCAGTGCGAGTTTGCGATTGAAAGATGGTAAACAAATTGCGGAAACACGGTGGAAAAAATTCAGACTGCCTGTCTCTTGCACACTCCTCTCTGGCTCGGTTCCCTATGCTCTATTAACAGGCATCTTCTGAGCAGGTGTCGGATATGTTTTGCAGTTGCCACGCACCTTTCCTCTCCTCTCCTCCCCTCCCCTCTTCTCTCTTTCCCTCTTCTCTTTTCCCCTCTACATTCTTTTTTTCTAACGTTTGTGGTTTACAGCTAATTCGAGTTTTTTCTACCCATTGGCTGCAGTGCCTGGTGAGGTGTGCTGGGCAAAAGATAACGGAAAAGGCGATACAAGAGAGAGCAAAGGAGAGAATGAGAGCATCGAAGAATATTACGATAGTGTATCAAATCATAACATCTTTTACCTAGATCTTCTAGTTGAGGCATACCATTTTGGAGGCTTCTCCAATATGACCCTCCCCCTCTTTATCCCCCGCGAAGTGGTTTCTTTTTCGACGCTATCTGTTTTGTTCATTTGGAAAATGGCAAAAGAACTGCCAAGGAGGTGACTACCCCTGTCCCGGTCACGCCTAGGCCTACAATACCCGATGACTATACGCCTTTTTGAGCAATCGATAATACGACGGCTGCGACTGGGTCTGGGGCTGGGACAGAGACTGAGGTGCTTCAAGGTTGACGCCAAAGTCAAAAGTTGAACAGCTGTCGCCATGCGCACCGTTGATACTGTGAAAATCTGATCAGACTCTGATCCGGTGTAAAAAAAGGAACACCTTCCCCCAGCTGCGCCTAATGCAAATCAAAATGAAATTTTCCACGTAGCTCGCTGCCGACGCACGAAACAAGGCAAACATAAATTCTCATTTTCACGCCATTATTCAGCACAGTCATATTGGCTGCCGTCTGCTTCAATCCTGTCCTGAAAGAGTCTGAAACGTAAATGATGCAGCTGAAGTATGAGACTGACAGTTACCTTGCAACATTGCATTTTGGTATACTGATTTCTATATCAGCATAGTTTGGCAAACTGGAATAACTAGCATTGCATGCATTTGAAATCTGTAAAGTTTCTATAGTATAGTACTCATGGACCCGTTTAGCAGCAATTCTAAATGAGTGCAGGGTATAATTAATGCCCGCAATTAAGAACAGGGGCTTATTGTAGCTCTTCTAAGGCGATTTTTAGTATTTCGACAGTATAGGGTAGTTACAGTTGGGTACTTAATGTTTTCCTAAAAGCACGTTCCGCCACCGCCCAATTGAAATATTGGTGGTTTGATTCGACTGCAATGGAATCAACTCGACTTGTATATATGTACTATATGTCATTATATGGTAAAATGTTTCCTAGACATCTGTGGCACTTGCCTAACTACTGTGATATACCCGTATAATAAGTCTGTAATTTCGTTACAAACAGATGACGCTCAGCTGCGTTGCTGGGGGAACTGCCTGGTGGGGCTATGCATTTAAATTTGCGAAAATAAATATGAATATGTATATTATTATAGTATGTGCATAATACTATACATAGGCCTATTAAAGTGCTCTGATCCCTGGCTGCCTCCCTGAATTGCAAATTAAGTTCCCCTTTGATAGTGATTTCGCATGGTTTCAGTTCAACATTGAAATTGAAGCACATTTGTGACTGATTAATATTACGGCTGTTGGGGGAGGGGAGGAGATGGGGATGATGGCTGTGCCGGCATTTCGGCAGCTAGCATGCTTAAGGTCGTAGCGGGTGCCCAACATGGAAACCCAAACGAGCCATGCGGCATTTCGTGTAGGAATCGCTCCCAAAGCCGCAAACGCAGCCGTAGCCAAAAGTCAGGACCTTTGACCTTTTGCTGTGAGAGTGAAGCACATGTATGTACGTACAGATGTCATTGTGTGCCTATATGCTCAGTGATGACAAATGTCCAGAAAACCGGAAAACAAAAGATTATAAAAGGCTCAAGCGCTGAAAGGTTGCAATTTTTGACCAAACAGCCCCCACGCTGAGTGTAAACGCAACCAGCGCAAGTCCTTTACAACCATGTGTGTGTGTGAATGTGTGTGTGTATGTGTATCGAACTAGATGCCAGTACGAAGACAGCCTGATGAAGCCCCTCTACCGATTGAAGGCACACAGCGCGGCTTGAGTGAAATTTCGCAGACATTGCTAAATAATTAATTAACTTTTTTTTTTTTTTTTTTTTTTTTAATTTTTTCAGCAACTTTCGTCATCGTACAATTGGCGCTCGCTCTTTAATTTCTGTAATTTCCATTTGCCAAGTTTTTTGTGCATCCGTCTGCTTTGACTGCTTCGCGTTGGTCTTCCTCTTGTGTTGCTTAGTTGTGTCACTTACTTGAATTTAATGAAAATTCACAGTTTTCACTATCTATGAATGAAGAAAAAGTCTGGAGGAGGCTTTCCATAGCAGCCATATCTATCATTTAAAGCGCAAGAGATGCTGCTAGTAGCAGGCTCCTAGTACTGTATTAATAATATAACATGTATTGTTTACCCAATATTAAGAAACTTACGACGGAACTTCGATGAATACTTGCAATAAATTTGCCGAATTGGGAAAAAAGTTTCCCGTTTCACACCAACAATGAGAGCTACAAATATTGTTGTGTTAAAAAGGATACTTCGATATTTTACTTTGAACGCGTTTATCTCGAAACTAATTTCTGACAATATTACAAATCGAGGCCTGACCCACTGATCCAAGTCATTTTACTCAAAATCTAGAAATGATCGATCTTTTTTTAAGCCAAACCTAAATTTAGCAAAAAAAAAAACTAATTTGTTTATAATTTTTAAATGAGAATAAAGTGAACCAAATGTTCATTACTTACATATGCATTTGTTTGCGGGAATACACTTTAGAAAAGGTGCTTGTTTCTCTTATCGGTCCACTCTTAAGAGGTTATATACAGACAGAGTATGAATGTTTTATATACATACATATATTTGTATATTGAAGCCATTATCTTATATTTCATACAAACCAAAAGTTTGCTTAAATCTCTTAAGAAGATAAAATTAACACCTTAAAACCGGTAAGTCAAATGTCTATCCATTAATTAATTATTTTTTTATAAAACTGGCTGTTTTGCTGTTAAAAAAAGCCTTCAATTAAGAAAAACGATTATTGCTTGTAGTTTGATAAATAATCTCAATATTTTTTTACGGAATAATTAGTAGTAACTCTAATGGAAATTGCACACTGCCTCTATTCATCGTTTAACATATCGAAAGTGCTCATCGTTCATTAGATATGACAAGTTGTCGAGTTGTGCACTGATGATTATTCCATAAACATACACACATACATATATGCATACACATATATACATTAGGTTTGATCCAGCTTTAAAGCTCTGTATTCAATCAAAGTTCCTCGAAGTCAAAGTAATTAATAAAACTTTCCGCTTATGAAATGCCGTTCGTGTGACGGTATCCTCTCCTTCTGTTTTCTGCCTTTAATGTATGCGCCCGGGCGTGGGTGTGTGAATGGAGCCTAATCGCCGCCCGTACCTCGTCCGACCATGACCGACCGCATTCTAATGGTCAACAGCCTGGCAAGAAGTATTGGCTGTTTTTATGGCCCTAAGGAATTTCCAATTGCGCCCAAGTTAAAGCTGTCAGCAGTGCGGGTGATTTGTACCCGATGCAAAGAGTTGTCGTGGTGGGTGGCAGTGAGATTGTAGGGAAAATTAAAATGAAAGAGGCGCCATTAGTGCGAAAGCCAGCATGACTAAGCCCACACTACATTCATCGTTCGGGCTCCGCTGTTAAGCATAACAGGCGTGTTAGCTTAACTGTTCGATTCGATTATTTGAGAACGATCGATTTTACATTTCGTTTGCTGTGTGGAGAGACGGAAGACAGAGACCAGTGAAGGGGAGCAAAGCAAAAAAACGCAAAAGTCATGCAAAGTCAAAGAAAATTTATAAAGCAGAGACACAACACCTCGTACACAGAGCGGCACGACAACCTCTTCACAAACATTTATGTACACAAATTTTATATTTAAAATTTAATTTTCGACAGAGCTGGGGGTGGCAGGTTGAGGTCGTTGAAGCGGTGGCAGAGAAACTGCGTACAAAACCCGTGGGCACATTCATAAACTCGTTCGACGTGCAACCGCCGTTGAGTTCGATTCGAAGTAGTTGCATACCCTGCTGACAGTTAATATACATAAAGTCATATGCATTTTTATGCGAATGTGACAGCAGTCTCTAGATTAATGTATTTGTACGAATGATGGTTTCCGAGCGGGGAAACCTACAAAATATTCCTAAGTCATTTTTACACCTGTAAACTGCAAAAAGGGGAATCCTGAGGGAAGAGTATACAGGTTTCGGGGTAATATAATGATTGTCCTACTTGCTTTTACTCTTTCGACGTGTGTTTACTAGGCTGACAAAATTATTTGAGTTTTTCCGTTGCCAAGCACGCTTCTGCCTCTGCTTCTGCTCTTGTCCCACTGTTCTTGTTGTAGCTGGAACGGTTTTTATACCCTTCGACCATTGAAAATGGTCAAAAAAGGGTATAGTAACTTTGTGCAAATGTATGTAACAGGCAGAAGGACACGTGGGAGACCCCACAAAGTATATATATTCTTGCTCAGGATCACTAGCCAAGTCGATTAAGCCATGTCTGTCTGTCTGTCCGGATGTCTGGATGTCTGGCTGTCTGGATGTCCGGATGAACACACAGATCTCAGATATTATAAGAGCTAGAGGCACCAAATTTGGCATGAAGGTTTCTGTTGATCCGGGACAGGTGAAGTTTATTTCAAATGTTGGGTGCCACGCCCCCCGCCCACGCAAATCAACAATTTCATCTTTTAATTTCAATTTCATCATATAAAAGATACAACATTCTGAGTAAGATACTATACTTAGCTAATTATAATACCAACATAATGTCAAAATTCCAATCCGATCGGACAACAAACACAGAAGTTATTAAACAAAAACCTTGTTCGCTTTGATTTGTATACAGACCAGCAAGCTGTGACGTCATTGCAATGCTCATGTAGGAAAGAAAAGGAAAATGATTGCAAGCGCGAAGCGCCATCTGTTGTTCTTCTCTTCTTTTCTATGCACACGCATTTTTTGCATTCAAACGCACACACACATACATACATTTGTGCTTGACCAATGAAATGATATACCTATTCATACACAAACGCATATAAAGGCGTACGTTACGATATTTCTATTAAATAAAAGTATTGTACAATTATTGACTCTTTACGTTTCAAAAAGGTCGAAGGGTATCCCACTGTCGCGTGCCGCTCGACTGTTGCTCTTGTTTCTACTGTTACGGTTGTTGAGTTAAATCTGCATTAAGATTTCATTGGCAACATTTTATATCAACTTCAAATACTTACATGAGCACAAAATCTCAACCTGTGTGAGTGTGTGCGTGTCTGTCTGAGGATGTAGACCAAAGGTGACAGTGTGAGCGTTCTATGAATACCCGTTAACGACAATAGCTGCGACCCCCGCATGAAACGTTAACACAGACCTACAAAAAAAAGTTTTATGACCTGGGTATGCGACATATGCAGTTATATGTATTTTGGGTTGCTGAATCCGATTCCGGTGTCAGAATTTCGCCATTACGTCTAGGCATAACTTAAAAAAACTGAAAAACTTTTGAGTATACCCCAAAAGTTATAGAATCCTGATCTGGTCATGCGATATTTTTAAAAAATTTTTTAGGTTAGGTTGTAATTCAGACGTGATACATTGGTTTCGACTTCCGACTCAGATTCGGAAGGTCAAAAAATATATAGGAACATACGTGTATATCGCATGACCCGATAATGCCCCCCCCCCCCATTATTTTTTGGGACTTCAACAATTTTTCAAGTTGTTTGAGGTTAAGTCGAAACTTAGATTAGACTTAGTCTAGTGTAAATTTTTACTTCGGATTCGGCCTAAGAAGATCAAAATACATATTTAATGCCCGAAAGTCGTGATATCCGACGTTTTGTGATTGATATTTTAATGCTGCTTTAATTTTTGATTCCTTAGTAACAAGATAGCATAAAAATATTTTTAGAACATTTTTACAAGTTATCGTTTATTTTAGCTAATTCGACTAAAATGAATCAAGAGATTTTAGTTGTTTTGATGCATCCCTGAAATTTTGGCGGGCCTTCTAAGTCAGCTGTTTGATTGCATGGGCGCGAAACTAAAAAGCGCAGGAAAAATTTTGTTGACTTGCGAGCGTGCCAAATTTTTTGTGGTTTCACCTATTTTCACAAAAATTATGGAAAAGATGGACCAAGGTATGTAGAATATTTGTATTGCATAAAAATTTCGTTCATGTATAATAATGTGTTTTTTGTGTGCGTTTATTCGTGTTGTCCTAAAGTAGAAAAAAGCTTACCTGCTTACACGTCTTTTGTGGAGTATAACTTATTTTGTGCCAATTTGTGCCAAAAAGTAATTATGTTTCATTATAGCGCAAAGTGTATATAAACTAATTTTAAAAATGTCTTTTGCTCCTTTTTGCTCCGATGTGTATAATCCCTAATATTATAGCTGTGGTTGAGTTCGCCTATGAGCAACTGCTTGATATCTACATACAAATCAATCGTAGCGCATCTTCCGTTTTGTAATAGAAATTTGCCAAATTCTTTTTTATGTAAAGATGAAAGCTTCTCACTTTAGTGTTGATTTCATCCTTTTTCTCCGTGCTTAAGTCGAATTCTTTCAGTTCATCATAAATCCAACTCGAAACGGAAGATGCGCTACGATTGATTTGTATGTAGATATGTAGATGATTCTATTTATATATGCTGCACTTGAAAGACGCAGCGAGAGATAATATTATGTAAGACAAGTACAGGATAGCTGCGATTCCTTCTCATGTATCGTACGTGAGGTCATAAAATATTTAGTCCCTGTCGTAAAAATAGATAAGGGATCGCTGCATGAGGCAAAATCCTGTACCTGCTGGCACTAGCATTGTTCTACGGTACAGTGCCGTGCAGTTCAGTGCAGCATTACTTCATGTTCATGCTGGTGCCTGAACAAGAGATGAAAATGGAAAAGTCTTCTTTGGCGAAACAAACCAGTCGAACGCTACAGTCAGGTGCTGACTGTAGAAGGCCAAGGATTATCATGGTATACCGTGTATAATTTATTTTCCCTTATTTATAATAACAATTTTGGTTTGTTTGAATTATTATTAAGCATTTAAAATATTATTTAATTCGAACGACACGCACAAATTCAATTGACAGACAGAAGAAAAAGAACGCATAAGCAATGTAAAAGCGAATAGACAAGAATTATAAGCATTAGGCGAGAGGGCAATAAGTTGGGTATGCACTTTTCGGTAATGCCAAAAAGAAGTAGCGGCAGCGGAAGTTGTACAATAGCTTAGCGGAGTGTGTGCTGGATTCGAAGACCAATGATGTTGACTGACAACAGTGTCCGCGTTCGATTGCTGCCGCGATCAATGAGTGGACATGGTTTCCTTTTTTCTTTCTTTTAAATAATTTAAAAGCTAAACAAACAATAATTTTTAAATTTGTTGGTAATCAATATATTTAATTAGAACACTTTTTATAAACTATGTCGAATGTTGCACAAATCTGACAGTTACGTATGTATGTGTGCCGAATACGGCAATTGATGCGTGTTAGAGCGGGACGCCGAGACATAAATGTGCAAATGCAGACATGCATGTGCCGGCATCCCGCTCTAACATTCGTTTACATTGATTGCCTTGCACAAAAATATGAAATTTTTTTGGGAAAATAATTTTATTGATATGTAATTAAATAATTTAGGATTTAGGTAGCGGGTGTAGTTTTACTTTTAGTTAATAAGAATAAAAAAAACAAAAAAAGTAATTAAAATAAAAATTGCACCAGCCGCGCATAAGACTCGAACTCACGCACGCACACACGAGAATTCCCCAAAAATTGCCATCTGCCACTCTAACCACTAAACCACTGCCTCATTTGTTGTTCGATCGGCAAGGTTGCATTCTGAACTAATTCTGTTACCATTATATGCAAATGAAAAGTTTTGTAAAATGCTGTGTGTCCGACGATTCGAACTTCGGTATGATGCGTAAATTAGGTCTTAATATGCGCATAAGTATACGTTCAAATTGAGTTTAATTCGGATCATATCTCACTTATTTTTAGTCCAATTTAAATGAAATTTTCAGAAAACACCCGTGAAAAGGTATTTGTCATGTGAGATGCATAACTTTGGTTGTAGGGTGTATATTGTGTATATTAAATAGTTATTACTGATTTACAGAGGCTGGAAGGGGCGTGGCCAAATTTCAAAAAAAACTTTGAAACACTGCAACATACACGGATGTTGTCACAAAATTTGAAGACTCTAGCTCTTATAGTTTCTGAGATCCAGGTGTTCATACAGACGGACAGACGGACAGACAGACAGACGGACAGACGGACAGACAGACATGGCTCAATCGACTCGGCTGTTGATACTGATTCAGAATATATATAGTTTATGGGGTCGGAGATGCCTCCTTCTGCCTGTTACGCACATTTGCGTTCCGACAAACACAGTAGACCATGAATTTTTTTAAAATCCATGGCCCAATGAAGCAGGCAGAAACGGCCTTTATATTAAACAAGAGCAACAGTCGAGCGGCACGCGACAGTGGGATACCCTTCGACCTTTTTGAAACGTAAAGAGTCAATAATTGTACAATACTTTTATTTAATAGAAATATCGTAACGTACGCCTTTATATGCGTTTGTGTATGAATAGGTGTATCATTTCATTGGTCAAGCACAAATGTATGTATGTGTGTGTGCGTTTGAATGCAAAAAATGCGTATGCATAGAAAAGAAGAGAAGAACAACAGATGGCGCTTCGCGCTTGCAATCTCTTTTTCTTTTTCTTTCCTACATGAGCATTGCAATGACGTCACAGCTTGCTGGTCTGTATACAAAATCAAAGCGAACAAGGTTTTTGTTTAATAACTTCTGTGTTTGTTGTCCGATCGGATTGGAATTTTGACATTATGTTGGTATTATAATTAGCAGATGTTGTATCTTTTATATGTCGCTCGCAAATCAGCTTAAAAGATGAAATTGTTGATTTGCGTGGGCGGGGGGCGTGGCACCCAACATTTGAAATAAACTTCACCTGTCCCGGATCAACAGAAACCTTCATGCCTCTAGCTCTTATAATATCTGAGATCTGTGTGTTCATCTGGACATCCAGACATCCAGACAGCCAGACATCCAGACATCCGGACAGACAGACAGACATGGCTTAATCGACTTGGCTAGTGATCCTGAGCAAGAATATATATACTTTGTGGGGTCTCCCACGCCTCCTTCTGCCTGTTACATACATTTACACAAAGTTACTATACCCTTTTTTGACCATTTTCAATGGTCGAAGGGTATAAAAATAAGAGCAACAGTCGAGCGGTAGAGTTGTACCGTTTATTTCAGACCAAGTTCGATTGAACTAATCCTCAAACTAACGAACTAAATCCCTGATTTTAGTTCATTGGTCTTTTGTTCTTTTAGTCTTTTGGTCTTTTGTTCTTTTGGTCTTTTGTTCTTTTGGCCTTTGAGTCTTTTGGTGTTTGAGTCTTTTGGTCTTTGAGTCCTTTGGTCTTCGTTGGTCAAAATATTATTGTTTCATCTAATTTTCCCATTTACCGCGCGTGTTTTTGTTTATAATTTAAACAAAATAAGCCATAAAACATTTTCAATACCACATACAACCCTTTTTATTTGCAACAATTACTTTTAACGATCGACAGTTGAAAAAATGCGCGATGTGCAAATAGATTTGTGTGGCAATCGTCAATCAGCAGGATCTGACTTCTGCAATTGGTTATGACCATCAAAAGTAACAGCGTGTCGATGCCTTATTGATTCTTTAGAAATTACAAACATTACAGACTAATATAATTGGATATAATATAAAAATATTAATGAACTATGCACAGCGCTAATTGGTTAAGTTGGTTGTTTTTCTTCTTTTTTTTTTTTTGTTATTGAAAAATATTGGTAAAGGCTATTAATGACAATAGGTTTTTCCAAATTTCTGGATTCGAATTCTTTTCTATCTTCTAGAGAAGTAGACTTGCCAAAGATTTAATTAATTAAATGATTGCTAAATCCTTATTTATTTAAACAACAGATACCTAGCGTAGATTATCTTTATGGACTAAAAAAATGAACACTATCATGAAATGCAAGTTCGTCCTCACATTCCTCCACAGCCACTTCTGCTTCCTGTTCGTAATTTTCTTTATCAGCTAAATCTTCTTCGTAAGCTAGATGGTTAATTCTTTATTGCTTTGGTGCTGTTAGCCTGCCAGTTCCACTACCTTGCTGTGTGTTTTGTTGCTGAGCCAGCCAAGTGTTTTGATGTAAGGGTACGCTTTCCTGATGCAAGGAAGGTGACTGCCTGAGTTGGTATTGACCCGTTCTAATAGTTCTCATTGATACGTCAGTGTCCATTAACTGATCATGCGCTAAGTGTCGTATCTGACTTGCCTGATTGCCAGAGCTGGGCACTGGCTGCCGTAGACTAAAATGAGGGTTTTTGCCCTGTTGATGCACGTCCGTATGCCAATCCCTATCAGTTTGCTTTTACTCAGCCTTCTGGATTTCTCCTAAGCTTCTAGAATAGTTCAGTGCAAATTGGTAGCGTTCGTGGTTTGATTCGACTACCTGTGCTAGAGCGAGAGCTGTTGGTAAGTCTTTAGGACCTTTGGCAAATAGAATATAGCTCAAAGACTTTTTTGTTCCCGTTATGAATACACGTAACGCGTCTGACCTGTATTTTTCGTTAAGTGACATCGCTAAAGTGGTATCGCATGTCCTTATTGTCTTGTTTGTAAGGAGAGTACATAAGTTTTTTTTCAACTTCGTCGTAAAACTCAGTCATTGTCATGTCGCCCTGTCTTAACGTCGATAACTCCTGCTCTATTAAATACACTGGCCTTTTGTTGGCGTATGTAAAATCGTGACGATTTATCATTGCCTTGAAATTCAGCGGAGTGTTAAACGACGCCAGCACAGTGTTTGCCGAGTTTTTTATTTTGTTTCGCATTATGCCAAGTGCTTGATAGTATGTTGAACTGCCCTCGTAATTCTCGAAAACTTTAAAAGCGACATGGGCCGCTTTTCTCCACGACATATAGGTTTTACTTTTTCCTTCAAAATCTGGGAAAGACTTTGCTATGTCTAATGGTTCAGTACACCTTACACCTGGTATAATTTCAGTATCTTTATAGGTTTCCACTTCTGGAGTGTTCACTATAATTTTTTCTATACGCGCACTTATTTCTTGCAGCTGTTTATCAAATATTTTTTTTTGACTAGCAATCGCACCAGCAACGGCACTCTCCACTATTGCTTTCAACTGATCTGCCGATAAGTTCATTTCGCAAGCTTTTATTCTTCTTTGACCACCAATTTCTTCTCTCCCACTTCCCACACTTTGGTTTTGTAAATGCTCTCGCCACCTATTCAAACATGACTCTAGGTCGCCTAAAACTTCGTCACTTTCATGCATCTATTTGTCATTAATAACCTTCAATAACCTTCATTATTATAACCTTCATGGGGGAATTGGGGGAAGGTATACAAGGTAAAGCTACTGACTGCGTTCAACTTGGTGGGCGCCAGTGTGATCCTTGTCCCTGCTTTCTTCAAGTTGACGCACTACCTCCACGTGGTTTTCCCTGGATTGTAACTTAGCAACCGCTGAGTTATAACCCAAAGTGCACGGCGGGATCCTAGTCCTTAAATTAGGTTTTGGCGTAGGACTTGATATCCACCCAAGGAAAACAGCACATCAGCGAAGAATGCAAGAGGAGCCTCGGATAGATACCCGAAAAACGTTGACGACCACGGAAAATTCAAAAAGGACAATGATCTGAGAGTATGCACTTGGAACGTACGCACATTGTACAGGCCTGGTGCCACTCAACAACTAGTGGATACTCTGAGCAATCTGAAGGCTGACATTACAGCTATCCAGGAAATGCGATGGAACGGAAAGGGATGCATGAAGAAAAGGAATTGTGACATATACTACAGCTGTCATACAGATAGGCGCGAGTTTGGTTGTGGATTCGTCGTAGGAGCCAGGCTACGGCACCGAGTCTCACAGTTTACACCTGTAAATGAGAGACTTGCGACGATCCGAGTAGCTGCCAGATTCTTTAACATCAGCCTTATCTGTGCACACGCACCAACGGAGGAGAAGGACGACGCCGTCAAGGATGCTTTCTATACAGAGCTCGACCGAGTGTATAGCCGCTGCCCGTCACATGACATTAAGATCCTCCTCGGAGATTTTAATGCCAAAATCGGACGGGAAAGCATCTATGGAGCAACCGTTGGACAGCACAGTCTACATGAGTCTACCTCGGCAAACGGGCTTAGACTTATAGGTTTTGCTGCTGCGCACAATATGACAGTTAGCAGTACAAGATACCGTCATCTCAACATCCACAAAGCAACCTGGCTGTCACCTGATCGTCTGACTTGCAACCAGATTGATCATGTTGTGATCGATGCAAGGCATGCGTCTAGCATACTTGATGTGAGATCGTGCCGGGGTCCTAACATCGACTCTGACCACTACCTTGTCGCAGCCAAGGTTCGCGCACGGTTGTGTGTCGCGAACATCTCACGTCAATATATGCCAAGAAAGCTTGACATCGAAAAGCTGCAATCACAACACCACAGGGATGCCTTCTCCGCTCGACTCTCAGGCCGACTTGGCCAGCACCCTCCAACGCCTATAAATACGTCAGATATGTGGACGTGCATATCTACCGCCATTAACACTTCTGCTGTGGAAATCCTTGGATTCCAACGTCCCCCAAAACGGAATTCATGGTATGATCAGGAGTGTCGGGAAGCGACTGCTGCAAAGAACGCTGCATACAGGCGGACGCTGCAAGCAGGAGCCACACGAGCAGTGGTGGATATTTATAGGACGCGGAGAAGAAATGAGAAGCGCCATTTCAGGAGGAAGAAGCAGGATATGGAAAGGCTTGAGTGTGAGAAGTTGGAGAATAGCAGGAGCAGGAATGATGCCCGCGACTTTTATCGGAGGGTCAAACGCATGACTCAAGGGTATAAGTCTGGATCGCTTGCCTGTAGGAGGGATGATGGAAATCTTGTCACAGATGCAGAGACAGTACTGAGGTTATGGAGGGATCACTTTGAAAGCCTTTTGGCTGGAGACAACCAAGAGCCTGATGAAGAAGATCCACTAACCCCAATCAGAGAGGATGGTGTTGAAGTTCCCATCCCTAGCCATACGGAAGTCGAAGTTGCCATAAAACGACTTAAAAACAATAAAGCCGCGGGAGCGGATGAACTACCGGCTGAACTGTTTAAGGCTGGAGGCGATGAGTTGGTAAGGAGCATGCACCAGCTCATTTGCAACGTATGGTTAGCTGAAAGCATGCCCAATGATTTGAATCTGAGTATGATCTGCCCCATTCTGAAGAAGGGTGATGCAACACAACGCACCAATTATCGTGGCATCAGCCTTCTTCCCGTCGCATACAAAGTTCTCACGAGCGTAATGTGTGAGCGACTTAAGCCATATGCTGAAGCATTGATCGGACCGTATTAATGCGGCTTTCGTCCTGGTCGGTCCACAGTCGACCAGATCTTCACACTACGCCAGATCCTGGAGAAAGCGTATGAGAACCAAATCGACACCTACCACCTGTTTGTCGATTTTAAAGCTGCTTTTGATAGTCCACGGCGAGGACGCCTGTACGCCACCATGTCTGAGCTTGGTATTCCTGCAAAGCTAGTACGGCTTTGTAGTATGACATTGAGCAACACCATCAGCTCTGTCAAGGTAGGAAATGACCAGTCCGAAACCTTCAGTACCAGGCGGGGTCTCAGACAAGGCGACTCGCTATCTTGTGTGCTCTTCAACCTGCTAATGGAGAGTGTCATAAGGAAAGCTGGAGTACATCGAGGGGGCACAATACTGGGACAGAAATGTGTCCAGCTCCTTGGTTACGCTGATGATATTGACATCATTGGTCGTACCAAGCGTGATGTGACGGCGGCTTTTGGAGCTATGGAAAGGGAATCGGCTAGAGTTGGTCTTGCAGTGAATATGGGCAAAACAAAGTTTATGGTGTGCAGTAACTGAGAGACGCGGCGTCTTGACTCTCATCTTTCTGCTGGAGACTATGACTTTGAGTCGGTCAAGGACTTTGTCTATCTAGGAACTGCAGTGACCAGCAACAACGATGTCAGCCTGGAGATCAAGCGGAGGATCACACTTGCCAACAGAAGTTACTTCGGGCTCATTAGGCAAATGAACAGCAGAGCTCTCTCTCGAAAGACGAAGCTAACGCTTTACAAGGCACTCATCATCCCAGTGCTTCTATATGGTGCGGAAGCCTGGACGGTGACGCAGTCAGATGCAGCTGCTCTTGGTGTCTTCGAGAGAAAAATTCTTCGCAAGATCTTCGGACCTGTTTGCGTTGGCGGAACCTACCGTATCAGGTGGAACGACGAGCTGTATGAGCTATATGGCGATGTGGACATAGTCAAGCGAATTAATATTCAGCGACTTCGCTGGCTTGGCCACATAGCCCGTATGGAAGGAACAACTCCAGCTCGATCCGTTTTCGATGCGGTAGTTGGCGGACAACGTAGGAGAGGAAAACCACGCGCACGTTGGAGTGACCAGATGGACGCAATTCTGGCGACGCTTGGGATCACCAACTGGCGGAGTCGCGCACAGGACAGAGGAGCGTGGAGGCAAATCGTGCATCAGGCTGTACCCCGTTAGGGGTGTTTATGCAATATATATATAACCTTCATTAATGTAAAGGTCGTTATGAAAGTTAGAGATTTTATTAAGTAACCAATATGCGTTGTACTTACAGAAGTTAAGTTAATCCTTTTTATACCCTTCGACCATTGAAAATGGTCAAAAAAGGGTATAGTAACTTTGTGCAAATGTATGGCGGCAGAAGGAGGCGTGGGAGACCCCACAAAGTATATATATTCTTGCTCAGGATCACTAGCCAAGTCGATTAAGCCATGTCTGTCTGTCTGTCCGGATGTCTGGATGTCTGGCTGTCTGGATGTCTGGATGTCCAGATGAACACACAGATCTCAGATATTATAAGAGCTAGAGGCACCAAATTTGGCATGAAGGTTTCTGTTGATCCGGGACAGGTGAAGTTTATTTCAAATGTTGGGTGCCACGCCCCCCGCCCACGCAAATCAACAATTTCATCTTTTAAGCTGATTTGCGAGCGACATATAAATGATACAACATTCTGAGTAAGACTATACTTAGCTAATTATAATACCAACATAATGTCAAAATTCCAATCCGATCGGACAACAAACACAGAAGTTATTAAACAAAAACCTTGTTCGCTTTGATTTGTATACAGACCAGCAAGCTGTGACGTCATTGCAATGCTCATGTAGGAAAGAAAAGGAAAGAGATTGCAAGCGCGAAGCGCCATCTGTTGTTCTTCTCTTCTTTTCTATGTACACGCATTTTTTGCATTCAAACGCACACACACATACATATATTTGTGCTTGACCAATGAAATGATACACCTATTCATACACAAACGCATATAAAGGCGTACGTTACGATATTTCTATTAAATAAAAGTATTGTACAATTATTGACTCTTTACGTTTCAAAAAGGTCGAAGGGTATCCCACTGTCGCGTGCCGCTCGACTGTTGCTCTTGTTTTTTCTTAATTAATATTATTTAGTGTATTGTTGTTGATTGTTGATGTTGAAAGAAAATCCGCAATGAAGTCGGTTGAACGGAGTTTTGTTGTCTCGGGAAATGTAGGTGCGTAAATAGTATGTTGGGCGCCAATTAATAGATTTGTATTTTTATGGATGTCGTAGCTATGGCCTACGAATTATATTTAGATTATATATGAGCTTGTAAGTTTATTGAATAATAGCCAATATCTGCGTGGCAATGACCGACGCGTTCGATGATCCAATTCGCTCTGCCCTTCTTTCTTAAGCTCGCCTTTGATCCCAAGCCAAAAGCTCGACTCTTATCGTGAAAGCTTCAGGGCTTGCATTGGCCTCTCTTTGCTGCTGGTTGAATGTGTTAACTTATACACATATAAAGGCGCATATTAAGGGTTACGTTACAATATTTCTATTAAGTAGTAGTATCGTTCAATTATGGACTTTTAACGTTTAAAAAAAGGTCGAAGGGTATCCCACTGTCGCGTGCCGCTCGACTGTTGCTCTTGTTTTGATTTCAATTTCTTGTGAGCACATGATTGATGCGAAAAAATGTTAATCACTATGCCATTATACTTTTAATTTTTTTATTAAAAAAAGAACTCTTCCCCAAAGGTGTAATCAACATTTTTCAAAATCCGGATGCATAACTTTATAAATCAAGGTATCAATATAATAATGAATAAAAAGAAGTGGAAGTGGAAGACGAATTCAATTGCCTTAATATATTTTTATAGCAGGAAGTTTAAGAAGATCAATAAACTTAATAAAATATAAAATATTTGTTGACTTTTATCTCATAATAATGGTTTTTGCATCTTGTGTCCTCACTTCGCTCCCACGCCAATCCCCAGGGAAGACACCTCCGAATCCACCGGTTACACCACAGACAGATTACCACCCACACCTCCTTCACCCCCATCCATCTCCCTTTAAAACCGCTTTCGCTTGTACTTATATTAATAAATATTTCACTTTATTTTCAAGGGTTGTTTTTGTTCAAGTCTCTATCTTTAAAATTGTAATTAATACCAAAATTTCAGACTTTTTACCCATAGTGCACTGTTGCTCTCGTTGTTGTTGCATTTATTTACACTCACCTAATATACCCCGTGCCTTAGCCCGCTTGAAGGAACAGCAGCTGTGGCCACGGCAGCAAGGGCTTCAGGTAGGAAATGGCGTCGCCTTGTTGCACGTTGATTGCTGCTAGAGCTGCATGTTCAAAAGCCATTTGCACGCAATGTCAATGGCACTTACAAACGTCTCGTGGCCACTCTCTTTCTCTCTCTATCTCTCTCATTCCACATTCCAACTGGCGCTTTCTTATTATATTTCGCCTTGAGCCATTGTCCTGACTGGGCACTTAGTTTCTACTCCTTCCCGTCTTTTGGGCTGCTTCTACATACGAATTATTTGCATTTTTGTTTTTATCTTATGCAAGGAAGGAGGCGCAGAACATTCCGAAAAGCCAAAAAGGGGAGTCTGTTCCTGGAATAGGAGGGGTACGGGTGATCGGCAGCAAAAAATAAATTAAATAAAAATTCGCCTTCCTTTTGTGCCTTTTGGAAAAACGGAATAGAATGATTTATGGCAGGGACAGTAAGCCAAAAAAGAGGGGAGAAATTGGGGATACCAGAGGAGGGAAGGGGGAGTCACTGCGCGATTGCTCTCGAGTTTATATGCCTTCTTATTTATACCGGTATTCGTTGCGCCTAATCCTTTCTGCACTAACTTATTTACTTAGCCTCACACAAGCAAATAAAATGAATTTGAACTTTCGTCGTCTTGTCCGCTTTTCCTTCCTTTCCCCCAATTTCCTTGCTGTTGTTCTTTACTTTCTTTCTGCTTTTTTCTGTTTCCTTTACAAATCGGGTTTAAAACTAATTAAACTAAAAAGTTGCTCAAAAATGCCGACGAATTCATTTAAGTTGAGGTCAACCAACATTGTCTTTTGGTAATGAAGACTTCGACGCCGCTGACGAGCATGGGGTAGGACCAGAAAGAGGAACATCTTGCAGAAAGTCAGCGAAATGGACACTCCTCAAAACTTGCCTCTACACGTACTACCTTGATCAAAAAGTTCCCGGAATTTATTCAGAAAATTAAAAATACAAGATTATACATCAAAATCGATATTGTCCCCTTCAAAGTACTCCCCATCGACTGCAACGCACTTATGCCAGCGCTTGATCCAATCCTTGAAACATTTTTCATATTCAATTTGCGGTATGGCCATCAAAGCCATCTTCGATTTTTCCATGATTTCATCCCGGGTGCTGAAACGTGTTCCACGGAGCGGTTTCTTGAGTCGACCGAATAGGAAAAAGTCGCAGGGAGCCAAGTCAGGAGAATTAGGTGGTTGTTGAATGGTATTCGTTCCGTTTTTAGCCAAATGTTCACGGATAATGATGGCATTGTGCGACGGTGCGTTATCGTGGTCCCGATTCCGGGAACTTTTTGATCAAGGTGGTACGGCGTCACTTTTACAAATGTCACACTATCAAGCTGAAAATTTTATAGAATGTCAATGAGGGTTGTGCCAACCTAAAAAATAAAAGAGAACTAAAATCGGGTGACTGAAAGCGCCACACGGTGGTGATTCCGGGAACTTTTTGATCAAGGTAGTATGCAACATGAATTTGTATAAGGTCGCGATTCCATTTGCCATCAGCTATCAGTTCTATTATGTATACCGAAGAAGTGCGCAAATGGGCTCTGAAATGAAAACTAGTCGTCATAGAGGGTTTGCGACATAGCCGTGCTAAGCACTGAACAATTAATGAAAGAATGGTTGAGATCCTATATTAATACAAGGTGCAATTCAAAAGTTCCAGGACTTTTATTAAAAAACGAATATTATTTGTTTTTTTTTGAAAAATTTATTGGTCGCCTTCAAAATAGTCTTCTTCCGCCTGAATACAACGTTTTGCACGATCAAGAAGGTTATCGATTGACTTTTTTAGGTCATTTGTCGATATAGCGTTGAGGATGGCGGTCGTCGCCTTTTGAATGGCATCAACGTCAGCATAGCGGTTTCCTTTCATGGCCAAATGTAGTTTTTCGAACAAATAAAAATCGCAGGGTGCCATATCAGGCGAATAGGGTGAATGGTTGATGATATGAATACGATTTTTTGTCAAAAAATCTGTCGTGAGTGAGGTCTTTTTCGTGTTGTTTCAAAGTGTGCGGGACAAATCGAGCACAAACCTTTCTGAGGCCCAAATTTTCTGTCAAAATACGATAAATCGACGTTGCGGATATTGATAATTCCGATTCCATATATTTAAGCGATGATTTCGGCTCTTTTTTAATGAATTCACGCACAATGTCCGTGTTTTTTTCGTTCACAACATCTTTTGGCCGGCCCGAACGTTCGTCGTCTTCCAAGTCCTCCCGTCCCTCTTGAAACCGTTTAAACCACTCGTGAATACGGCTACGGGATAGACAATCATCGCCATAAACTTGTTTCATCATTTGATGAGTTTCGGTAAAAGTTTTACCAAGTTTAAAACAGAACTTAATGTTGGCTCTTTGTTCGAAGCTCATTTTCCGACCGACACTGCAAATGTAATGTCACATGTATTGCGATATCTCAGCTGCTATACAAGTCAGATGTTATATAAATTTTATACGACAACACTGAAGAATACACCACTGAGGGATAACAATTTCAGACAGATGACGCCACTAGAAGCCGCGTGGTTTAAAAAGTCCTGGAACTTTTGAATTGCACCTTGTAGATGACCACCCCAAACCTTCTGAAACGATTAAAATACTTAATTGAAATACAACGGACTCGAGCCACCCTTTACATGGCCAGAACTCCGATTTTTTGTTTGTATAGAAAACACAGGCCCACAAAAAACCAGTCGAACGCTACAGTCAGGTGCTGACTGTAGAAGGCCATGGATTATCATGGTATACCGTGTATAATTTATTTTCCCTTATTTATAATAACAATTTTGGTTTGTTTGAATTATTATTAAGCATTTAAAATATTATTTAATTCGAACGACACGCACAAATTCAATTGACAGACAGAAGAAAAAGAACGCATAAGCAATGTAAAAGCGAATAGACAAGAATTATAAGCATTCGGCGAGAAGGCAATAAGTTGGGGTATGCACTTTTCGGTAATGCCAAAAAGAAGTAGCGGCAGCGGAAGTTGTACAATAGCTTAGCGGAGTGTGTGCTGGATTCGAAGACCAATGATGTTGACTGACAACAGTGTTCCGCGTTCGATTGCTGCCGCGATCAATGAGTGGACATGGTTTCCTTTTTTCTTTCTTTTAAATAATTTAAAAGCTAAACAAACAATAATTTTTAAATTTGTTGGTAATCAATATATTTAATTAGAACACTTTTATAAACTATGTCGAATGTTGCACAAATCTGACAGTTACGTATGTATGTGTGCCGAATACGGCAATTGATGCGTGTTAGAGCGGGACGCCGAGACATAATTGTGCAAATGCAGACATGCATGTGCCGGCATCCCGCTCTAACATTCGTTTACATTGATTGCCTTGCACAAAAATATGAAATTTTTTTGGGAAAATAATTTTATTGATATGTAATTAAATAATTTAGGATTTAGGTAGCGGGTGTAGTTTTACTTTTAGTTTATAAGAATAAAAAAAAACAAAAAAGTAATTAAAATAAAAATTGCACCAGCCGCGCATAAAACTCGAACTCACGCACGCACACACGAGAATTCCCCAAAAATTGCCATCTGCCACTCTAACCACTAAACCACTGCCTCATTTGTTGTTCGATCGGCAAGGTTGCATTCTGAACTAATTCTGTTACCATTATATGCAAATGAAAAGTTTTGTAAAATGCTGTGTGTCCGACGATTCGAACTTCGGTATGATGCGTAAATTAGGTCTTAATATGCGCATAAGTATACGTTCAAATTGAGTTTAATTCGGATCATATCTCACTTATTTTTAGTCCAATTTAAATGAAATTTGGTTGTAGGGTGTATATTGTGTATATTAAATAGTTATTACTGATTTACAGAGGCTGGAAGGGGCGTGGCCAAATTTCAAAAAAAACTTTGAAACACTGCAACATACACGGATGTTGTCACAAAATTTGAAGACTCTAGCTCTTATAGTTTCTGAGATCCAGGTGTTCATACAGACGGACAGACGGACAGACAGACAGACGGACAGACAGACATGGCTCAATCGACTCGGCTGTTGATACTGATTCAGAATATATATAGTTTACGGGGTCGGAGATGCCTCCTTCTGCCTGTTACGCACATTTGCGTTCCGACAAACACAGTAGACCATGAATTTTTTTAAAATCCATGGCCCAAAAACAAGAGCAACAGTCGAGCGGCACGCGACAGTGGGATACCCTCCGACCTTTTTGAAACGTAAAGAGTCTCTTAATTGTACAATACTTTTATTTAATAGAAATATCGTAACGTACGCCTTTATATGCGTTTGTGTATGAATAGGTGTATCATTTCATTGGTCAAGCACAAATGTATGTATGTATGTGTGCGTTTGAATGCAAAAAATGCGTGTGCATAGAAAAGAAGAGAAGAACAACAGATGGCGCTTCGCGCTTGCAATCTCTTTCCTTTTCTTTCCTACATGAGCATTGCAATGACGTCATAGCTTGCTGGTCTGTATACAAATCAAAGCGAACAAGGTTTTTGTTTAATAACTTCTGTGTTTGTTGTCCGATTGGAATGGAATTTTTACATTATGTTGGTATTATAATAAGCTAAGTATAGTCTTACTCAGAATGTTGTATCATTCATATGTCGCTCGCAAATCAGCTTAAAAGATGAAATTGTTGATTTGCGTGGGCGGGGGGCGTGGCACCCAACATTTGAAATAAACTTCACCTGTCCCGGATCAACAGAAACCTTCATGCCAAATTTGGTGCCTCTAGCTCTTATAATAGCTGAGATCTGTGTGTTCATCTGGACATCAAGACATGCAGACAGCCAGACATCCAGACATCCGGACAGACAGACAGACATGGCTTAATCGACTTGGCTAGTGATCCTGAGCAAGAATATATATACTTTGTGGGGTCTCCCACGCCTCCTTCTGCCTGTTACATACATTTGCACATAGGTAGTATACCCTTTAATGAATCCCATGTATTTGCTGCGTATTAAACGCTTTGGCTGAACGCAATTTGTTTATAGTCCACATATTAGTGTGTGCACGTAATCTGAGTTGTGGACATGTGAATCACTTCGAAAAAAACTCAAACAAATTTAAAGCTCATTATCATGCACATTTCAATATCAATTTCCGTATATATATCACACTTTCGGTAGACATGGGAAACCCTTTTGGACGTGCTACAAATACGTCCAATGTTGAGCTTGGCAAAACATCCCAGCTAGAATTCATTTCAAACGTCTTCGACTAAAAGTGTGCCTGGGAGGTGATGTAATGTAGGTGCCGAAGTGGGGGAATTTGTCAGCTGTTTCAAGCCGTTTTCCATGTGTGCCTGTCCCCTGCGTGGTTCCGGCTTTGATGTGAACGGCCAGCATAGCAAGATTTTCATAATTTTCTGTGAAGGTTCACAAAGTGCTGATTGCTTTGGTTTATGCAACACCGAACTCCTAACCAAACCCCATAGGCACTCGATTTTGCTACGCTTATCCCTTTCATGTCAAACGAAATAAATGACATTCCTGAACAAATTCGTTTTAGAGTGTCAGCATTCTTCACAGGTGTAGTATATAAACAAACTGATTTATCCTCATTTGGCAGATTTTCTCTTTGCTTCATTAATTATATTCATCAGCATGTCGTCCTCTTTACGATGAAGATTCCCACGCAATACGTGCAAGTTGCACATGAAAGGACTTTTTTAGGCCATGGATTTTAAAAAAAATTCATGGTCTACTGTGTTTGTCGGAACGCAAATGTGCGTAACAGGCAGAAGGAGGCATCTCCGACCCCATAAACTATATATATTCTGAATCAGTATCAACAGCCGAGTCGATTGAGCCATGTCTGTCTGTCCGTCTGTCTGTCTGTTCGTCTGTCCGTCTGTGTGAACACCTGGATCTCAGAAACTATAAGAGCTAGAGTCTTCAAATTTTGTGACAACATCCGTGTATGTTGCAGTGTTTCAAAGTTTTTTTGAAATTTGGCCACGCCCCTTCCCGCCTCTGTAAATCAGTAATAACTATTTAATATACACATTATATACCCTACAACCAAAGTTATA
This sequence comes from Zaprionus africanus, assembly GCA_018151435.1. Taxonomy (NCBI): domain Eukaryota; kingdom Metazoa; phylum Arthropoda; class Insecta; order Diptera; family Drosophilidae; genus Zaprionus; species Zaprionus africanus. The sequence goes on from JAECXB010002126.1 coordinate 42,820, forward strand.
CATCTCACATGACAAATACCTTTTCACGGGTGTTTTCTGAAAATTTCATTTAAATTGGACTAAAAATAAGTGAGATATGATCCGAATTAAACTCAATTTGAACGTATACTTATGCGTATATTAAGACCTAATTTACGCATCATACCGAAGTTCGAATCGTCGGACACACAGCATTTTACAAAACTTTTCATTTGCATATAATGGTAACAGAATTAGTTCAGAATGCAACTTTGCCGATCGAAAACAAATGAGGCAGTGGTTTAGTGGTTAGAGTGGCAGATGACAATTTTTGGGGAATTCTCGTGTGTGCGTGCGTGAGTTCGAGTCTTATGCGCGGCTGGTGCAATTTTTATTTTAATTACTTTTTTTTTTTTTTTTTTTATTCTTATAAACTAAAAGTAAAACTACACCCGCTACCTAAATCCTAAATTATTTAATTACATATCAATAAAATTATTTTCCCAAAATAAATTTCATATTTTTGTGCAAGGCAATCAATGTAAACGAATGTTAGATCGGGATGCCGGTACATGCATGTCTGCATTTGCACATTTATGTCTCGGCGTCCCGCTCTAACACGCATCAATTGCCGTATTCGGCACACATACATACGTAACTGTCAGATTTGTGCAACATTCGACATAGTTTATAAAAGTGTTCTAATTAAATATATTGATTACCAACAAATTTAAAAATTATTGTTTGTTTAGCTTTTAAATTATTTAAAAGAAAAGAAAGAAAAAAGGAAACCATGTCCACCACTCATTGATCGCGGCAGCAATCGAACGCGGACACCACTGTTGTTGTCAGTCAACATCATTGGTCTTCGAATCCAGCACACACTCCGCTAAGCTATTGTACAACTTCCGCTGCCGCTACTTCTTTTTGGCATTACCGAAAAGTGCATATCTCAACTTATTGCCCTCTCGCCTAATGCTTATAATTCTTGTCTATTCGCTTTTACATTGTTTATGCGTTCTTTTTCTTCTGTCTGTCAATTGAATTTGTGCGTGTCGTTCGAATTAAATAATATTTTAAATGCTTAATAATAATTCAAACAAACCAAAATTGTTATTATAAATAAGGGAAAATAAATTATACACGGTATACCATGATAATCCATGGCCTTCTACAGTCAGCACCTGACTGTAGCGTTCGACTGGTTTTAATTTGTATTAAGGCTAAGAAAGAACTTCAACTAATATATATGTATGTATATAAACACTTAATAAATATTACACAAAATTGAGTGATTAATATACATATTAAAACTAGACTGTGACCACCTGTTCTACTTAGAAAAATTATTATCATAAAAAAAATGATAATGGTAAAGATAAATGGGAAATATATAAAAAATACATAACAATAAAAAAATATTGTATAATGATATAATAAAAAAAATATTTAATTTAATATAAATTTAATATAATATTATATGTATGAAGGTCAACGCAGCCAGAAAATTCAGAATCAATAAATGTACGGATTGTTCACATATTTTTAAAGAGAATTTTTTTTAACTTTCTTAATGAGAAAAATTTTGCGTTAATATTCGCTCTTTTAAAATTATATTTATAAATAAATGTAAAACAAATTGAAAAGAAATGATGCAATAGTTAATAACGGCGAATTACTGAACAGCTCAACATCAGTTTTTATCACTATCGCGTGCGAAATTTAAAAAGAACAATTGTTAGCAGTGCATCCAAATGTTGAGTTTTATATAATCATCCAATACTACATATTTTCTCATTTACAAGTATAAAAAACAACATAAAAAGTGTAATGAAAATGTCACGGGCGACAGTAATTAAGATTCTATTTAAAAAAACGACTTAATATTCATAAGTTAAACTAAACACATTATTAAAAGCAATCAATATAAACACATTTAAATTAATTGCATGAAAATGCTCATTACGTTTCGCTGAATTCAGTGCTTGAATCTGTCGTCAAAAAAGTGACTTCTCTGTGACGCCTGCGAAGACCTCACATTTTTGTGAACATCTTGAAATCAAAAAGTTGCCGAAAATCAATACCATATATAGTATAGTAGTACTATCCAGGAGCTATGAGTTTTCAAAAAATAAAAATGTCTTCATATTTACATGATTTTATGCACCTGCAGAGGGTAAATAAGTTTTTAGATGTTTCCAACCTCAAAAAGTATTTACTCGTATATTTTGAATCACTATCAACGGAGGAAACAAACTAGCCCTGTTCGGCTGTCCTTGTGTCCTTCTGTTAAAAACGCAAACAAGTTTCAGTTTTTTTTCAGTTCTTATTGCTGCACGTTATTAAGAACAATCGACCAAAATTAAGGGTTTTGTATTAAGCCTGAACAAAGATTTTAAAAATACATCTGATCAGTGCCAAGCAATGAGAGATATTACATTGAATATACACAATACCACTCAATTTTGCACCATTATATGTACGAGTATATAACTAGCATCGGAACGATCGAAGTTATAAAATCCTGCGAGGGTATAGAACAACATGCCGAAGGTAGCTATCGTTCAATTTTTAGGCCATGGATTTTAAAAAAATTCATGGACTACTGTGTTTGTCGGAACGCAAATGTGCGTAACAGGCAGAAGGAGGCATCTCCGACCCCATAAACTATATATATTCTGAATCAGTATCAACAGCCGTGTCGATTGAGCCATGTCTGTCTGTCTTTCCGTCTGTCTGTCTGTATGAACACCTGGATCTCAGAAACTATAAGAGCTAGAGTCTTCAAATTTTATCACAACATCCGTGTATGTTGTAGTGTTTCAAAGTTTTTTTGAAATTCGGCCACGCCCCTTCCGGCCTCTGTAAATCAGTAATAACAATTTAATAAACACAGTATATACCCAACAACCAAAGTTGTATATCTCACATGACAAATACATTGCCACGGGCGTTTTCTGAAAATTTCATTAAAATCGGACTGAAAATAAGCGAGATATGATTCGAATTAAACTCAATTTGAACGTATACTTATGCGTATATTAAGACCTAATTTACGCATCATACCGAAGTTCGAATCGTCGGACACACAGCATTTTACAAAACTTTTTATTTGCAAAGAATGGTAACAGAATTAGCTCAGAATGCAACTTTGCCGATCTATCGAAAAATGAGGCAGTGGCTTAGTGGTTAGAGTGGCGGACAGCGGTTCTGCGTGCAGGAGTTCGTGTCCCATGCGCGGTCGGCTGGTGCAACGTTTTATTTTAGTTACTTTTTTTATACCCTTCGACCATTGAAAATGGTCAAAAAAGGGTATACTAACTTTGTGCAAATGTATGTAACAGGCAGAAGGAGGCGTGGGAGACCCAAAGTATATATATTCTTGCTCAGGATCACTAGCCAAGTCGATTAAGCCATGTCTGTCTGTCTGTCCGGATGTCTGGATGTCCGGATGAACACACAGATATCAGCTATTATAAAAGCTAGAGACACCAAATTTGGCATGAAGGTTTCTGTTGATCCGGGACAGGTGAAGTTTATTTCAAATGTTGGGTGCCACGCCCCCCGCCCACGCAAATCAATAATTTCATCTTTAAAGCTGATTTGCGAGCGACATATAAAAGATACAACATTCTGAGTAAGACTATAGTTAGCTAATTATAATACCAACATAATGGTTAAATTTCAATCCGATCGGACTACAAACACAGAAGTTGTTAAACAAAAACCTTGTTCGCTTTGATTTTGTATACAGACCGGCCAGCTGTGACGTCATTGCAATGCTCATGTTTGAAAGAAAAGGAAAGAGAATGAGAGCGCGTAGCGCCATCTGTTGTTCTTCTCTTCTTTTCTATGCACACGCATTTTCTGCATTCAAACGCACACACTCACATACATACATTTGTGCTTGACCAATGAAATGATACACGCATATACACGTATTCATACACAGACGCATATAAAGGCTTACGTTACGATATTTCTATTAAGTAGAAGTATTGTACAATTATTGACTCTTTACGTTTCAAAAAGGTCGAAGGGTATCCCACTGTCGCGTGCCGCTCGACTGTTGCTCTTGTTTTTTTTGCAATATTTAAGACAATCAATAAGTTACGAATGTTAGAGCGGGACGCCGATACATGCATGTCTGCATTTGCACATTTATGTTTCGGCGTCCCGCTCTAACACATTCGGCAAAGTTTATAAAAGTTTTCTACTTAATTAAATATGTTGCGTACCAAAAAATTTAAAAACTACTGTTATGTTGTTGTTTAAATTATTCAATAGAAAAGAAAGAAAAAAAGGAAAACTCGTCACACATTACATTTTGTTCGCGGCAGGAATCGAACCCGAGCACTGTCAACACCTTTGGTCTTTGTATCCGGCACATACTCCACTAAGCTACTGTACAACTTCACATTAATTTATTGTCCTCTCGCTCTATCTAATGCTTATACTTCTTGTCTATTCGCTTTTGCATTATTTATGTGTTTTTCTTTTGTCTGTCAAATGAATTAAATAATAAGAATATAAAATTTATATTTTTAAATTTTTCCAAATAAAGCAGAATTTGCATTATAAATAACGGAATAATAATCCATGGCCTTCTACAGTCAGCACCTGACTGTAGCGTTCGACTGGTTTAGTTTGAATGCGTACAAATGCCGCATTCGACATAAAGTACCGTTAGCTTTGCAGATTTGCACATTTTAGAGATGGTTTGGCTACTTTATGAGCAAATCGGCTGTGCTTTTTTTTTTATTTGCCTATAGGCGCAACCACTGTACGTTGTGGGATATTCCGTCTGCGCCGATCTAAGCAAATATGAGTTCTGGGGACATATTGTACATATGTCATAGTTTTCAAATTTTGACGAATTTTCGGCTGCATATAATATGCATCACAAAGACAGATATGAAGAGTTTGACCACAATAAATTGAAAGAAGATAAAAATTCGATGAAAGATATATAAAATATCGCTCTGATCCTTCGCGCTCCAACTCTATTGCGGCGTGCAGCATTGAGGGGCAATTAGTTTAAAGATAACTCTAAAACTGATATCAGACGGACACAGTCGGATACGAATAAATGCAATTTCTGTGTGTACTTATATACTTAATATACATATGTATGTATATATCCTCTGTAAGGGGGTATAAAAAGTATCACTCTTATCCGATCCTAAAACTATATACAAAAAAATTAGAATGAACAATTTGAATAAAAGTGTGTTTTATGTATTTTAAACCAATGGTTCGTAAATATTCATAAGAAAACATTAGTGGTACAAAAAAAAATAGGGAGAAATACTTGGTGAATATTAGTTTCCGCTTTTCTGGACGCAACAGATCGCATTGGTTTTTGAGGCAACTTCCGAAGGAGAGTTCTTGTTGTTGGTGCGGGTTTGTGTGTGTTGTGGTGAAACTGTGAGTAGTACAATAGTTATAGTTAGCCTGGTTACATGTAAGTGAAACCCACGACGCTCGCCCAGCTAATGTGAGAAACTATCCCTTGAGACTGGTCATTCCCGCACGCATCACCTCATCAACGAGCAGCAAATTGCTGGCAATGATGGAGCAGGAATTGAGGATCTGCTTCTTCACAATATAGTTGTCGTAGACGCCAAGATCGGTGGGTTTCATAGGCTCTCCCGTGGCCAAGTCGAGACCAACCAATTCGGGACTGAGCCTATCCTCCACAGTCAACTTGACAATAGTGTCCTGCGCATCGTAACCACTGTTGGTTGCAAGCGTCTTGGGAATGACGAGCAGGGCATCTGCAAAGGCCTGGACGGCCAGGCGAGCCTTGCTCTTTACGGTGTCCTTGTAATGAGTCAGCTCATTGTAGACACGCACCTCAAACGATCCGGCACCAGGAACCAAAGCCTTATCGGAAATTGTGTTGTTAATCGCACGAAGACCATCGCGAATAGCGTCTTTGATCTGGGTAATTGTGTGCTTGTTGGGACCCTTAATCAAAATGGTCACAGAAAGCGGATTCTTGCAGTCCTCGACGAAAGTGTACTTGTTCTCGCCCAGCACATGCTCGTAGACAGAGCCAGCATACCCCAGATGCTCCTCCTGTAAATCGTCAAATGAGTTCATTGCGGTGCCGCCACAGGCCAGAGCCAGACGCTCCATGTTGCGGCGCTTGGCCCGACGCAGTGCAAGAATACCCTCCTTCGCCAGAGCATCCAATGAGATGGGGTCAATGCCTTTCTGGTTGATCAACACAAAGGTCTTGTCGGTACCATCGCATACTGCACGCTTAAGCTCGATCACCTTCTTGACACGCTGGTCGATGAAGTCGCGCTCGGCACGCACAAATGCTTCACGCTCTGAAGCCGTCTTGTAGAAAAAACCAGAGTTCACCTCGGCCTTCTCGTACTCCAGCGATACATTGGCAGTAAGTATGTACGCCTTCTCCAGACGTTTGGGCATATCGGGATGACGGGCACCGTGATCCAAAACCAAACCACGAACCAGCTGCGTGTCTGTGTCGGTCTTGTGCTGCATTTCCATCAGCTCGACCATGTGCAGATCTACAGGCTGCTGTTTCTCGTTGGCAATCGTGAGTACAGCATCAACGCACACATCTGTCAACAGATCAGCGAGCTGCGGATGCACCTTGGTCTTCAAACTGGTGTTGGCAATCTCCGTCAAATTCTTCTTGTTGATCTCGACGGGCACTTTTACCTTTTCCAGCACTTCCAGCGCCTTGTCGCGTGCCTTTTCAAAGCCCTCAGTCATAATGCGTGGATGCAATCCCTCGGACAAATAAATGTCAGCCTGCTTGAGAAGCTCGCCAATAAGCATCACAGTGGTGGTGGTACCATCACCGGTGGCATCATCCTGTGCCGTGCTAGCACGTGCAATCATCGATGCAGTAGGATGCTGAATTTGCATATCATGCAGCAGCACATTGCCGTCCTTTGTGATTTTGATGTCGCCAGCACCAGAGACCAACCTTAAAATAATAAATTTTTTTTAATATCAAGTATATTGCTCATGGTAATCGAACTAAAGTCGAAACATATCGAGTTTCATTCCTACAGAATTTTCCAGAATGCAAACAAATATTACTCATACATCCATCTTAATTCCCCTGTAAGCATACACTCACATGCGTTGGTATATGTGCGTTAGTCCGTGTGCGAACGCGTGACAAACGAAAATCCATGTCTCTTGGCTTCGCTTTATTGCAATACATAAAGTGTTTCCACTTTTTGCCACGGCACAATAGTTAATGTTTGGTTTCATTCAAGACTCTCCACATAACAAATATTAATATCATTTACTTGAAAACCAAAAACCCTGCATGTCTTACTAGCGGCCGATGACGCATGCCGCTATTTGGCGTTGAACGACCGTTTTTAACCTCACTTTGTCGGCGACACAGCTGTCGTGGTTTTCTATTTAATTTGAAGATTGCACACACATTAAGGTGTTAGTCCTTTAAGGCGCTTAGAGCAAAAGCTAAAAACTGTTACCAAAGCTGTTTTACATACATTTTAACTGTTCCTTTTGGCCCCAAATTGGTGCGCATCACATCCTGCAAACCTTTTGCAGCACTTATATTGATCGCAAGTGCCTGTGCAGCACGGGCGAATTCAGCCTTAGGGTTTAACAAGCTAATTGAAGCCATTCTGTTTTACTTTATAATGAAACAAATCTTAAGTTGGTCAAATTAAATGCAGCTGCAACTAACACGCCGGACTTGTTCAAGAAGAATCACTTGGTAATCGATAGCAGTATCGGGTCTTTTGATTATGCTCCATTCGATATTTGCAACCATCGATATATGGACTCTGCTTACGTTGTTCATTCCAAGATGGTACGCTATTCAGTTGTTTTGATATCGTTTATTAATTAGGCTGTATAATTATTTGTAAGAGGTGATTTATCTCAAAAAAAAAGTAATATACATAAGTACAAGAACAAATTAATTTGTATTATGAATATTCACAATTGTCGAACCAATCGATGAATTAAAACGAACAATCAATTAGCGTGAAACAAACAAATATTGCTTTTTTTATAATATATGAGTATTTTTCATAACATTGAAAATATATAAATATTGAAATAGCACCTTAATAGGTTTTCTATTGGTAAGAAATCTAAGCCAATACGAACATCGATTATTTTGTTTGTTTGATCTGATTTGGTAATAATAATACCGATAACGATTACAAAACTTAATTCAATGCACACATCTCTAAACAAAACTAATTCGGCGACAATTTTTTTTTAATTGAAAGGTAAAATATCATTAATCAAATAAAGTCAGTGGAGTGTTCTCTCGTAAACAGCGTGTAAAGGAACGCATTACAATTAAAAACAAACGCTTAAAGGGGGAATAAACAAGTCGCGTGGGGCACCATGAGTGTGTTGGCATATCCACGTACAAATGATGAGGAAATTTTTCGTCAGTGCACAAAGGATTGTGGCGTAGTGACGGCCACCGAGGATTTTCAGTATTTTGCGTTGCGCTGCATATTTTGCAGCGAGAAGTTTCTCTACTTCGATGCATTTATTGGACATATGCAGACGGTGCATCTGGAGGATGCACAGCGCAGCATGGAAGGCGCTGGCTCAGGCTCTGCCTCAAGCAGCAGCATGTGTTATAATATGGGCCTAGGCCTGGGTCAACCCATGTCATTAGGCCTTGGCGATTGTGACTGCGACGATTCCGTTGGTGACAACGGACCGAGTCATGGCTATGGCAACGGTGGCATTCACCAATTTGATGAGATCGAAGACTTAACTGATGCAGACACTGCCTTGCTGGAGCCACAGATGGTTATCAAACAAGAGCTGCAGGAGTTGGAGAGCAGCGACATTGACGATAACGACGACAATGAAGACAATCTAGCAGTGCCCGACGACAATGACACTGACAATGACAATAGGAACGATGCTGATGATGACAGCGAGGCTATACTTCCCGAAAGCGTCATACCTGCAGCCAGCGTAAGATCACGCTTGAAGTTAGGACCGCCGACATATCTTGCCAGGCATGTGTCAAATTTGGATGTGAAGAACGAGCCGTTAACAGCAGATGGCGACGATTCAATGGATGACTACGTCGACGGAGATCAAGGCTACACGGATGACAACTCAGGCGAGTATCCGGACTATAACAGCAGCAGTTACAACACACACGGTAACGGTGCAACTGGTGCCGAATCGGATTTTCTCAGCTATGACGAGATGGTCGAGGAATCGCTTCTTGGCGTAAGTAGTACTCTGTTTAATTTAATTAAACCCTTTCTGAAGGAATTGTTAAATCAAATGTGTTCGTTTTGCTGCAGCGTGATCGCGAGTTAACAATGCACATCAAGGACCGTAAAATGATACAATTTCTGATTCACTCATACAAACGCAATCCCTTTCTATGGGATCACAGTCACGCTCAGTTCCGGGACCGTGTGAAGCGTGCTCGCTTCCTCGACTGGATTGTGCTCGAGTTCAAAAACCGTTTTAATATCTCACTGGCAAAAGATGCCATCACCCGCAAATGGGACAATCTGCGGACCGTCTACAAGCGCGAATGCAATCGCATGGCGCTCGAGAAGACAAACATAAGCACGCTTTGGTACTTTAAGGAGCTGCACTTTCTTAATGAGGTCTACAGCTATAATTCCAAGATGTCCGATGCTGTTGTCAAGGTATGTCAATTGCAATCAATGCCAGCTTAGTTAATTGGCTGGGTGGAGCAGTATTCTGTACTTGGTACTGCCATCGGATATAGGTTGAAAATTAGCGTAAACAATATCATATTTTGTATACATATGTATAACTAATGTTTTCATTTATTATCTGTATCCATTTAGGAACCCATTTGAAATTATGTTCATCCTTTCTCACTCGATCCACTGTATAGTAATATAAATCTCCCGATATATTATTATAACTATTATATTGCATTGTTAATGCACTACTTTTTTTGCTAATAAATTTTATTCATTGCGCAGGAAACATCATATCGCCGTCGTTTCTCGGCCATATGGAACGATACTTCGACTGCGAAACTGCTGGATATGGTAAAGCGTTATCAGTGCTTTTACAATCGATTCGATCCGGACTATCGCAGCAAAGAGCGTCGCGGCGAGGGACTGCAGCAGATGGCAATGGAGCTGCAGCAGCTTATCGATGTAACCACCATACAAATCTCAAAGCGTATCTCGCAGCTGCGCTTCGATTACTCCAAACAGAAGATGGAGCGCCTGAATGCAGACCGCACGGGTCGTAAATTTATACCAAACTATATATACTATGATCAGATGAGTTTCATGGACGATGATATACCGCCATTCAAGTGCCAACACTGTGTGGAGATTGTACAAACGCTGCGCGAACTCGATCTGCACATGTTGTCACATCAACCCAGTTTGGGCGGTGGCTACTATTGCAACGTGTGCAATATACAGTTTCAGCATGTCGAAGAGTTCGAGAACCACAAGCAACTGCATCTAGGTGCCGGCAACGAGGTCAAGTACAACTGCGAACTGTGCACGGCTAGCTTTCGCGAAAAGACTAACTATGACGAGCATTTGCGTCGCCACAACGATGAGCTGTTCCTGCCGACGCTGGCACTCAATCACAGCATACTTGATAGCACTGGCGGGGATACAGATGCATCTGGCATGGAAACATCCGCAGTTAGCGGTGGCAGCGCCGTTGCAGGCGACGATGAAGATATGTTCGTGCCGGAGGGATCAAAGCCATACTGCTGCGAGGTGTGTCATCGCACGTTTGCCTCACCTGGCCACCTCAATGCGCATCGTATTGTACATCAAGACGAGCGGGAGCGTTGCTACAAGTGCGATTATCCGCAGTGTAGCAAATCGTTTGTATCGCGCCAGAGTCTCTTCGATCATCTGAAGCAGCACTACAGCAACGAGGAGTTCAAGTGCGACATCTGTGGCAAGAGCTTTAAGTCAACCAAGAATCTGCAGAACCACAAGCAAATCCACGATAAGGTCAAACGCTACGTCTGCCAAATATGCGGCTCGGCATTCGCTCAGGCCGCTGGACTCTACCTGCACAAGCGTCGTCACAATCGCCCGAATGGCAGCACAGGCGCTGTAGGTGGGCGCTCCTCGCGCACCACACTGTGAGGCGAATATGATGGGACGAGCACCCACGTAGACATACACACACGAAGTAGACACGTCTTGGTCGTCGTCATCCTTCTTCACGCCAACGCCAATGTACGGCAGCTATTTAATTGCCCTTTATTTTATTTTATATTATTTTATTTTATTCTACATTAAGATTATTTTTAATGAAGCGCCCGTTTACACACCCTGTACTTAAGCTTAAACCTATTTTACAAATTGTCCGTTACTATGCCGATAACTCTTAAAGCAATACACGATCACACGAAAGAGACAGAGAAAGGAACACAGTGATAGAGAGGGAGGGAAATAGAAAGGCAACTCCACACAAACACACACACAATGATAGCTATCACACTATTCTTTGCTTTAGATGTATATGCCGTCTCGCTCCCACCAAGCAGTTTACAGCGAACCCCTATACCAGACACATGTGTCCCGTATAATACACGAAATTTTTCGACATTCCCTAAGAGTGTACATCACGAGGCAGCGAGGCAAATACATTCCACACTGGTTAAACGATTAATAAGTGTCAAAAAAAAGTATTTCTTAAAGTATTCTTTATGTACGACTTATATTTATTTTAAATTACAATTATACATTTACTCATACATATATTTAAATTTTAATCTTATCCTACATTTAAATTTAAAGCAAGTGCAGTACGAGTCGAAAACAAAAAAAATAAAATAATAAAAAAATAAAAAATAACGTCGCGCATGCGCAGAGCCATCTAAAAACAACAATAATAAGAACAACAGCAACAATACAAAATATTAAGCTTAGTACTTGGACATTAACATAGCGAAATGCATACCGACACACATACATACATCAAGGTAGCTTTAGTTATTTACATAAGGACTGAATCTGAAAAATACACTTACATATACACACACAATTTTAATGTAACGACACAAAATGAGAAAACCACAAAACATACGAATACGGCATGCCGTAGAATAGACTTATAGCAGCTAATTATGAATCGATATCGACTTATGTACAAATATGTATGTACATAACTTTATCATAACACTTATGCAATATATAATTTTGTGTACTTATCGAAGGCTAATATAAATCTAAATCTCAATTAATTTCTCATTCGTATCGAATTTCTTGTAACGGTTTCGGAATATATTTGATGTGTGAATCTGCACACACCCACATGAGAGCATATTCAATTTGAATTGTTCGTTTTCGTTACTGTAAATAGTTCTGAAGATGTGCATTCTGCTAGTATCGATATATGTATGTAACGGTCAGTAGATTGCATCTGCAAAACAAATTATAATAGAGCAATGGCGTATGCATAAGGAGCCACACACACACTTATATACTTATATATAAAAGTAATTATATACTTTTGTAAGCAAACCAATCCACCATAGGTATAAGTTCATTTAGCACAATTGAGAGCTACAGCAGAAATAAAGCATTTGTCAATAAGATATGCAATTTTACACATCTGCGCTATAGTTAAACATTTATTTTAGTTGCTTACTCATATGTTTAAGGACCTTAACACTCACACACGCGGACACTTGCGAGCTTATCGCGTTTTAATTTAATGTTTTGATAACAAACATTGTGAAATATTCAACAGCAGCTGTAGAGAAAGATTTATAAGCGAATTCCTTAAATTTGCAAAAAAAAAATGCCGTAACAAAGTGCGCTTCCGTAAGCTATTAAACCCTTAACCAATACGAATATACAACATAAACATACATACTGCATACATTCAAACATAAATATGTAAATGCATTTGCAACTGAAGTGCATGTTCAAATTCATATATGTACATACACACAAGCACATGTGTATGTTTGATATTTAAGCCACACAAATCAACATCAACAATTGCGATACGAAGGAAAGGAAATCAAAGGAGATCCGCGCACAGAGATTATAGTTGGAGCCAGACTCTGCCACATGTAAATTTCAGAAAAATAAAAACAAAATTTTATTTATCTATACTGCGTCATTCAATCTTAATCGTCATGCTTGGCTATTGTTTTTTGAACTTATTTGACCCTAGAAGTAAAGTCAGACATTTCTTCAGAATTAGTGTCAATAGACCATAGTTCTGTTTTGGAATTCGTATGTGTAAAGGTAAAACTGAATCAAATTTCAATTTATATTACCTGTTCTTATATTCCCCCTTCATCTGACATTTCCGTCTACTTGAACCATCTCTCATCTATCCAATCCGTTGCATTCAAACTGTTTGATAGAGATTATCTACTAGTTTTTGGTGATTTTAATTTACCAGAAGTTGGTCATTTCAATCGAGTACTCTGGTGCCCTCTCTATACAATTCTTTTTTAAATGCCCTTTCTGAAGTGTCTTTATACCAAATTAATATGTTCCTAATTGTAGTGGTAGAATTCTGGATTTAGTATTTTCTTCTGACTTACGACTTATTACTATCTTTAGAATTAATCCTTTAGTTCATCCTGAAGATCCCTACCATCCTACGTTTGACCTAGTTCTAACTCTGCCTACTCCTGTGCAAACTGCAACTGCTCCAAGTAAAGTAAAGTCACGTTGTTTCCGTAAGAACGATTTTGAAAAACTTAATTCTTTGATTTTGGAACATGATTGGTAATTTTTTTACTCATGTTCAGATCTAAGCACTTGCATCTAATTTTTTTATTCTTCCATGAATTCATTTTTCGATCAATGTGTTCCTCTTGCTTTTCCCGTAAAGTCCAACAGGCCACCTTGGTTCTCTCGTGACCTCATAAGATTAAAAAATTTGAAATCTCGTTATTTTAAAAAATTTAAACTTACTCGCGAACCTTTCGATTTTTCACGATATATCAAGCTTTATTGCTCTGAATGCAAGTCGTTACAACGAGTATTTGACCCTTTGTCGTTTGCAGTTCGCTCAGAACCCTAAGCAGTTTTACAACTTCGTCAATCTTAAACGTAAATCTTATAGATTCCCTTCCTCTTTATTTTTCGAAAAAAATGAAGCAAGCAGGCCGCAGCCGATTTGTTATTTTAACACCCTATTCTGTCCTACTATTAACAAAACTTCTTTACTTAACGATCTTAAATCTGTGAAACCTGTTTTCTCTCCTGGCCCGGATGGTGTTCCTGGATGTGTGCTAAGATTTTGTGCTGATTCCCTTCTTAAACTAATTTTTAAGCTGCTTGACTTGTCACTATCTAATAGTCATTTTCCACCTATTTGGAAATACTCTTTTTCCATTCCTCTTCACAAAAGTGGATCAAACCATGATGTGAAGAACTATAGGTGTATATCTAAATTGTCCGCAATACCCAAGGTTTTCGAAAAAAATTTTACGGCTCGATAAACTTTTATGTGTAAATCAATAATTTCGCCCCATCAACACGGCTTTGTAAAGGGAAGATCTACAGCTTCTAATCTTTTAGAATTTTCATCCCGCGTTCTTAAGGATTTCGGAAGAAAATGCAAACTGATGTTGTCCATACTGACTTCAGCAAAGCATTTAATTCCGTAAATCATAATCTTTTGATTCACAAGTTAAATTTGATTGGTTTCCCACAAAAGCTCCTTTTGTGGATATCCGATTATTTAACTAACATGTCTCAACGAGTTCTTTTTAAAAACTGTCTATCAAAGCCAATCCTAGTAACTTCTGGTGTTCCTCAGGGCAGCCATCTTGGACCTTTGCTTTTTAACCTCTTTATTAATGATCTTCGTTCAATACTTTTGCACTCTGTTATCCTTATGTATGCTGATGACGTCAAACTTTGTTTGACGTACAGTGATCCTGTGCGAAACTTCCTTCAGACAGATCTTGACTTGCTGCTGGCTTGGTGCAGGCATAATCTGCTGCATCTTAACTGTTTGAAGTGCAAAGTTATGTCATTTTACAAAGGTAACCATCACGTCACCAACTATACACTTGGTTTAACCCCGCTTTCAAAAATAACCGAGCTAAACGATCTAGGTATTCTCTTTGATCATAAACTTAAATTTGATCGTCACATTACAAAAACTGTTAATAAGGCATTTCGAGTATTTGGTTTCATCAAAAAATGGGCCAAAGATTTCAAAGATACTTGTACAACTAAATTACTCTATACTTCTCTTGTTCTTCCAATGCTTGAGTATGGTTGTTGCGTGTGGTCGCCGCAATACCAGATTCTCCAAGATAGAATTGAGTCTGTTTAAAAGCAATTTCTACTCTTCGCCTTGCGGAGTTATAACTCGGTATCAGGTGTAGACTTACCACCTTACTCTAGTAGACTTCTTCTAATTAACCTACCTTCTTTTACTAACCGACGTATTATGCTAGGCAGGGACGTCGCAACCGGGGGGTCAGCAGGGGCAGCTGCCAGAAATTTCAACGGGGGGGGCAATATTATCATTTTGCCCCCCTACGTAATCAAAAGTCAGTTTTGTTAATCAAATTTTTCGTTAATAAAAAGTATTTCTAAAAGTGATTATGCTACATCTTTTTAATTGTTGTCCCATTGCAAGGAGATAACAGTGTATTCAAAAGTTCACATAAAAAGTATAGCGCATTCTCATTTCCTAATACCAAAATGTTCGTAAAAATCCTTTTTTTTTAGAAACTCTAAATTTTTTTTTAGGTTTGCCCCCCCATGAAAAATTTCGTTGCGACGTCCCTGATGCTAGGTGTTACGTTCCTCTTTAATAATCTAGCATGATATAGACTCCCTTCTCTGCTTTACCAAATAAACTTTTGTATTCCTACTAGAGTTACTCGTAATTTTGTTCCACTATTTTTGAACTTTTATTTTAATAATTATAGCTTGCATGATCCTTTTCGAGTTCTCTGTGCTGATTACAATAGACTGTTTACTCTGGGTCCTCTTTTAATTCTATCAAACTATTAATTCTTAATTATTTAACACTTCATCCTAACAATTAACACTAACCTACCGATCTGATTGGGTTTTACTGGGTTTTCCCCAACAAATGTTGGTTCGGTTTCTTTATTTTTATTATCCCAGCTTAAGGTTTAAAGCTTAAAGTTTAAATTTGTAATTCTTAATTTTATATTTTAATTCTTAAATCTTATTTTAATCTAAAACAGATTAAAATTAATTAATTTAATATTCTTAATTTTTATACAAAATTCTCTTTTAGTCGACTGCAATTGTCGACTAATAAATAAATAAATAAATTGAACCACCGAATTGACTTAATCCACCTATCGAGCTTTGAATTAATTTATACCATTATTTTTAATCTTTATAGCCCGTCGCGCTGCCAATTTCTAAAATATATAAAATAAGTTACTTTATATACATATGTATTTAATTTAAAGCTAGATTCCTAGTTTTCATATTGTTCTTTAGCTTTTTTATACCTGGTATTTTGTAAACATACATATTTAAAAAATATAGGACAACAAAATTTTCATTTGTCAAAATCTTATACATATAACAAAGATTTAAAAACTGAATAATTAGAGTAATCTTATACGCTTGGGGAAGGTACATATATTAATTTTGGCCAAGTGGCCCTGCAAGATTGGACATGCATATGTATGCATGTATATTCCGAACCGTCATCAACAGGGGAGTGGATCTAGCCATGTCATGTAGTAACGTCAACAAGTCTTAGCCTGAGATAAGAGCCACATGAGCACATGCTTCCTACTGCTGCACGCTGTAAATAAGTCGGAACAAAACCGCACCGGGCCGATGTATCGAATCCATGTTGCTTCCATGTTGTAGTTTTTTAAGATGTTGCAACCAAATGTACTCCATTTTATTCTTGACAATTAATAATAACGTTAAGCATGCATAAAACATTCCATCGAAATTGGTCGACAATTACATAAAGCAGTCGTCGGTCCTTTTACCATTTTAAAAAATGTTGAATGTTAAAATAATGTGTCCACTGATTGGAGTTATAACAGCTGTTAATAAATACATCAAATATTGTTCAGTGCTTCACCATTATGTATATGTAACTAGTGTAGGAATGATATGAATACAAACCCTGCAAGGGTATACAACTTTCGGCACGCCGAAGGCAGTCTTTTCTGAACGAGACACCCATGAAGAGCATATAGAAATTCCGCCATCCGATCATAACCCTGTAAGCTGAAGACGCACGACATTTCCTTACTTTGCTCTGTCTCCTGATAATGGAGATAGTAACAGCATTTAGAGCAACACGCTCATTGACGTAGACTCTTATCGCCCCGCCTATGTTGGGCCCTATTACTAATGGCATACACCATCGAAAATAGGCGCTCGCTTCTACTGTTGTTTTTATACCCTTCGACCATAGAAAATGATCAAAAATAGGTATACTAACTTTGTGCAAATGTATGTAACAGGCAGAAGGAGGCGTGGGACCTCACAAAGTATATCTATTCTTGCTCAGGATCACTAGCTGAGTCGATTAAGCCATGTCTGTCTGTCTGTCCGGATGTCCAGATGACAGATCTTACCTACTATTAAAGCTAGAGACGCCAAATTTGGCATGAAGGTTTCTATTTACCGGGCTCAGATCAAGCTCATTTCAAATGTTGGGTGCCACGCCCACCGCCCCCGCAAATCGATAATTTAGTCTTTTAAGTTGATTTGTGAGCGACATATAAAGGATACATCATTCTGAGTTAGACGAGTGTTTAGCCAATTATAATATCAACATAAAATCAAAATCCGATTGGACAACGTACACAGACGTTATTAATCAAAAACCTTGTTCGCTAAGATGTATACAGACCAGCAAGGTGTGTCGTCATTGCAATGTTATGTAGGAAAGAAAAGAGAATGGGAGCGCGTATCGCCCAGCTGTTGCTCCTCTCTTCTTTTTTATGACACGCATTTTTTGCATTCCAACGCACACATATACATACATTTGACCTTGGCCAATGAAATGCTACATGCACGTACATATACACCCGTTTGCCTATGAAGGCTTACGTTACGCTATTTCTATTAGGGGTAGCATCGTACACTGTCGGGTGCGGCTCGACTGTTGCTCTCGTTACGGGGAGGGTTACGGGAGTTTGTGAAAGCTTATCAAGCTGCGCAATAATTCTACATTTCCAGATGGTGCACCAGACCGAAGTCATCACTGTGACTGCATTTTTATGTTTGTTTGTTAATAAGTCAAATAGTAGAAAGTTTTGCAAATTCAGGAATCAACCACAATTAACTAATCGACTCGTTTCGAACTGATATTCAGTTTTCTCTACATTTTGAAAGACGCAAAACTTATTGTTCTTTACGATTTAGCAAAATCGCGTCAATTAGTTAGTTCCAAATTTGATTTCCAATATTTGCTGTTTCTGGCTCGGCGCCCCTCGCAATTAGCAAATTAAAAAATTGCCGGACTTCGGATGCAATTATCGAACACAAACGCACCGTGACGAGTTGTTTTCGTGCCAGAAACTACTACCACACTCTGTGCTCGGCCGACTATATACTAAAGCTTGTTATGTGTGTGTATGTTTCTACGAATGTACTATACAAGCGCGACCACTTAGATACATAACAGTTTATAGGAATTAAAAAAGCAATGTGACTGGTGCATGTACCCGCCCATTACTATTCTGATACGATATGTATCGTCTGTATGTGCCTCGATGTGAATGTTTGCGGGCGTTGTTTGCAGCGATTCCAAATAATTTCGGTTTGCAGTAAACATATAATCACACAGTTAAAAAGATAAGATCTCATAAATATTTTGTTCGATTTGCTTATTTTTTTCGTTGTTTAAAAATTTTCTAATTTTCTCTTGCTCATTGCTGTTTGGGACCGGCTGCGGCGGTGGCCTGTCAACAGTGACCCGTCAACGATAACAAGTTTTATATTTAGCCATCGGGTCTCATATATACAATATATACATACAAACTAACAAAAACAAAACAAAGGTTGAGCAATGTTGCGTAGCTTGTTAGTAGTTGTTGCTGAAGGATGCTGGAGTCCACATGGGTGGGCAATGGTGTTGGGCAACACTTCGCCGCTGGTCTCCGTTTTCTGTTGGGTGCTTACTGCTCCGTCTCTCCTATCGCTCTCTCGTTGACTAGAAAACTATATCAGCTCGCCGTGCTCGTTCACTTTGATTACTCGAACGCGCTCGTGCCGCTTCGCCAGCAGAGCTTCGATGTCCAGGCCGGTGTCGCTGTTAGCAAACAGGCCCAGATTGTCCTTAATAAGATGGTCGACGGCACAGCCATCGCACTGGAGTATGACCACACCACTGTAGTATGCCTCTTCGCTGATGGTCTTTGTGTTGCGTGTGTTGCACAGCTTGCACAGGTAGACTATCTCCATGCGGCGTTGCATCCGGCGAAATCGCTTTAATGTCGTCGGCGACAATGAACCGG
The DNA here is from genome assembly GCA_018151435.1 of Zaprionus africanus. Classification (NCBI taxonomy): domain Eukaryota; kingdom Metazoa; phylum Arthropoda; class Insecta; order Diptera; family Drosophilidae; genus Zaprionus; species Zaprionus africanus. The sequence continues at coordinate 62,222 of JAECXB010002126.1, forward strand.
ATGGCTTTGCTGCTTTCCCATTGATGGCGGCAATGTCGAACGGCTTTGCCGCAAACCGACAGGCGTTAAGTATGGAGCGCGGTATGGATAGCGGGGTTGTCAGTTGTGCATCGTTTAGCACTCTGTCTGCACCCGTATCGGGCAGCGGGACAGCTGATGGCTGTTGAGTAGCATTGATGATCGCATTCTGTCCATTCTGTCGAAGGTAGTTTAGCGTACGCGAGGTAAATATATTGCGCAATGCATTCATTTTACATCGGCATAATAACGCTGACGATGAACGGATGGGTTTTGTACGATACGGACGCAACTACACCCGCCGGACTTAAAGGGTAAACCAATACAATTTATATAAAATACTGACAATCAGCCCAAAACACCTTACTTTACTAAGCAGCTAGTTCCACTGAAAGAAACAATAACAGCGGTACACGGTGACTGGCGATTTGTTATCGATGCCTGACAACGATACATCGTGCTTAAAATTGTCTAGTATTTTATTGCTGCAGATGATGACATTCAGAATTGGGTTTAGGCAATAATATGGATTGTTGCCAATTTCGCTATTTTTAAATCAAATTTTTCGGTAAAGTTTAAATAGCTGCCTACACAGCTTTTACTTAAATTTTTTTGCCTTGTTTATCAAAATTTTTTGTGCATTATTTGGCGGTTATTTCCATTTTTTTTAAAATTGAATTTTTAATTCACATTTACATTCACCGATTTTTTTAATATTATTGTAAAGGTTGGCCTTTATTTATATTTATTCTCGGAGGCTTCTAGTTTTTTTATTGAAATTCAAAATTTAATAATATTGCATGTTTTCTGAGGGCTTACTCTTGAAATCGATATACTAAAACGCTATAAGAATCGTGTTACGTACTGCTTTTTGTCGATAGGGCCGTGCCGGCTAGCTCAGAAGCACTTGGGGAGCGGTGCTTCATCCAGCCCTGCAGTCCGCACAAAATACCGATAGTCATCGGTATTTACACAAAGACGCATCACTGACAAAAGGTAAACAAACCAAAAAAACGAACATAAAACAAGAATTTAACATATTTTATATCGTTTTCAATTTATTTACAGGCAAAATTCTACTCTACAACACAAAGGACAACAACAACATCCATTGGTGACAGCCAAGTCACCGCGCACCCGCCCAGCCATGTGATGCTCCTGCTCAGGAGTTTCAGAGCATCACCCAAGTCGGCGAATCCCTTCCAGGCCAACTAAGGCCGCCCCATCTCCCCTAGAAAAGGTAAGTTAGTGATTCATATCAAACATCTATACATTTATTTAAATTTTCCTAATCCTCCTGCTCCTATCATCTTCCTACACAAAACTTACACTAATGACAAATTATATTTTAAATTAAAAACTAATGGGACATGTTTTGGTATTATTTAAAACTAATGGGACATGTTTATATTTTCAGGTCACTCTATTTGGCCTGATGGAGGATGGCCTGGATCGGAATTAGGCCTCGCTGGAGATTTTAGGCCTCCGATGGATAATTTTAATCCCGGATGGAAAATTAACACGGCCTGCAGGCACGATGTGGCCTGCAGGCTGCGGAGATAGTGGCTCGAGAGGCACCTGCGGTCGATGATGTGTGCCGCGGCTGGTGTGTCTGCAGACTTGCAGATTTTTATATGCAAGGTTTTGCTGCTCCCCGCAAGGAACAGACTCACCAGGCAGGTAGGTCTTCCGATGGTCCGTGGTCCGTGGAACGCTGCGTCTGCACACACACAAAATCACAACAACATTTAATTAATTTAAAAAAAAACTAAAGTAACTGCAAAAACTTATCACACGCACTTATTCTTGCAGAATTTACTGCACCGACCGTTTGCCTGACATTAACTGCCGTTTGAGGCAGGTGGTCGCATTGGCTTGGGCATTCGGGCATCTGCCGACGGTCCAAACGGTGCTCTCTCAAACGGGAACCACGGGTCGGCGACCGATCTGGTTGTTAACAGGGAAGGTCCCTGTTCCCGCGAGATGGTGCTGATCCGCGGCCTTGTTTGAGTTCGCACTGCTTGTCCCATTAACAGATGTTATGTGTACCAGGGCAGCTGTGTTCATCGATATACGTCTATCGGAACTCGGATTGAACACAGCCGACTCGCAGAATGCAACAGCACCCAAGATTTCGAGCGATGCAATCGATCCTGCAGAGTGACGAAGTCTTGGGGCATTCTTCATGTGGCTGTGGTGTTGTTTCAGCCGGCACATCTCTCGGCAAGCAGCCCAACAGGCGCCAAACGCGGGGCCCACGCTCTTCACACTGGACTTAATTGGGTGTTTTCTGTCTCGGTAAGTAAATTGTTTCTGGTTGTTGTTTTCTTTAACGCATCTTCCTTTCGCAGGGTCGGCATGATCATTTTTTGGATAAAATATTTCTTCTCGCAGTCGGTGTCGTTTCTCGTGTTTCCAATACTGCTCTCTTGCCTTTCCGCTAAGGAAAATGTGGATGATGCGTAGGGTTTCTGCCCATGGACATCGATACCGCCTCCTGAGAAATTCCAAACGGAAGATAAAGTCCTCTATGGGGTTGTACTGATCTTCCACGTCAAAGAGTAATCCCGACTGGTCCACTCTGGCATATGGAAGCTGATCCGGAGCATTCATATATCTGGTATCGCCGTCTGGATAGCCTTCCTGAGGATGATCATTTGGCCGCCAGTGCTGTGGGTGCTCTCCGTGCCTTTCAGCATACCTAGGCCAAGTTTCCGGGCTGCTACTGTCTCTTGCCAACTCTTTTGATGGAATCCCGAGTGGCTGCATCGGTGCGCGTACTTCTTCGGGTGTACCGGACTTAGGCATGGCTCCATGGAGGCTTCGCGCTTCCTCATTACGGATGTTGGGCGTATTCCATATCAGATCCCGTTCTGTAGTTTCCTCAACTCTTGGCAGCGGGGCAGTCGTTGGCTTTAGGGCGTCGTTTAACATTTTCATAAGTTCCATATTGCTCTGGCGCGGATGATCCTTTAAGGCCTGTCCGATTTCCGCATGAAGGAACTGCCGGTAAGTTTGCGCTGCTGTTGATATCGCCCCATTGATTGCTGATTTTATCACACTGTCAAAATTATACTGCAGGGCTTCTGGCTGTTTCCCAGGGAATTCTGGATCTGCTCCTCCTCCACTGGTCTTTGGATTTTCCGCATGCTGGTGGATCTGGATTTTGGTACTCCTGCTCGGTGTCCGGAGGAGTCCCCCTATTCTCAACGCCATCTGACTGCACCGTCTCCATCAAAGGACCATGTCGCTTCTTGCGCCTCTGGCACTGACCCCTTTGACCGCAGGTAATGCCCACCAGCATCTCTTTCTTGACTCATTTCTAAATTTCTATTTATTCTTTTACAGGGTATGGTCAAGAGAAGCAAGGCGGTTATAGATTAAATAAACAACGTGCATGCAATGTAATAAACTGTAAATTTCCCTGTTAAATTAATTTGTAAATAATTGTGTGTGTGTGCAGGCGAGAATTTGTATTAAATAATTATTAATAATTAATTGTTCAAATTAGTTTAAAGGAATATAATATATAGATATAGGGAAATGTAAATAAATATAATTAAATAATTTTATAAATTGATAATATATGTGGGACGAATAAATGTATATAAGTATATAAATATTAGGAAGATAAATAAATAAATGTATATAGAAATGGACAAAATAATAAATAATTTATGAATTTTTGAATACACATTCAAATATGTATGAATTTAAATATATATATATAAATAAATGTATCAATAAACGAGTCCAACGAAATTCTCTCAAATGTTCAGTACAGTTTAAGGGAGATGGAACGACTAGTGCCGGTGGATTCGCAATCCGACTTCGCGCTTATGGTAGTTGTTGTGTAATCAAACAAAACACGCTGCCGTTCGTCAACTGATCAAACTGTCACGCGAGTTGACAGTTGCCAGTTAAGGAGGCGGCTGGTGTTCGATCGGCCCTGCTTTCACTGGGAATGCGTCCCTTTAGCCCGTGAGGCGGTGCAGCGCGTATAGCTCTAAGCCATTACGGGTCACCTAATCCTCATTCAGCCACATTAGCCGAACCTAAGGAACTGGACGCCCAGCGAAGGCAGACGATCTACTACGTTAAACAAAAACAGAAAACAAGAACAGTCACATTTGCATGTAACACATTCGGATATTGGACATGGCCCAGGGCAAGTCCGCGGCACAGTGTTTTCACCACCACTGGTAGAACACGACTCGCGGCATGCCTGGCAACATGCCTCAACATCCAAATACCTCTACTTACTGAAGTTTCTCAGTCCACAACTCCCTGCGCAAACGTGAATTTTTTTGATTGGACGTTGAATACAATGAATGTATTATCAAGTGGTCCAACGACACCAAGCCGATGCTTGTTGCGCGCGGAACCCAAACGAAGTCCACCTCCCGCCTAACCGACCGAGAGGCACCGTCGCATACGGACGACACGGAAACGCGGTAGAAACACGAATAGAAACGCGAGTAGAAATTAACGCGATGTAGAAAAAAAATAACTAAAATAAGAAAGAAGGGGCGATAGAACGCGGCATGCAAATAGGACAAAAAAAGAAAAAAACATACAATAGCATATCGAGGAAGATTAACATACTAAAAACTAATTACGTGCTAGATAGGAAAGAATTAAGGACTTCATAGCAGCGATAGTATTAGTGCTAGCTATGACGTGTTGGAGCTTATTGTAGTCCGAACATAATACCCTGAAAGGATCATGCAGTGCATAGTTCGATCTACAATAAGGAAGTGTTAGTGGAAGGAAATAGCGAGTACTTCTGCAAGGAACAGAGAAGTGTAGCTGCCTTACCAAGGCCTCACTATCAATGTCACCTTGCATAAGGTTGTTAATAAATACGACCCCTAGCATGGTTCTGCGGTTAGTTAGGGAAGGCAGATTTAGTAGCAGAAGTCTACTATTATAGGAAGACAGTCTCAAGTTTTCATCCCAGTTAAGGCCGCGTAAGGCAAAAAGTAAAAAATTCCTCTGTACTGATTCGATGCGTTCCTTATGAATAGTGTACTGGGGACACCAAACGCATGAACCGTATTCGAGAATAGGACGAACAAGTGAAACGTAAAGGGTCTTTGTAATATAAGGATCGTCGAATTCCTTAGACCATCTCTTGATAAAACCTAGGACACCCATGGCTTTATTGACCATATTAGTTATGTGACTTGAAAACTTTAGTTTTCGGTCCAAATGGACCCCCAGATCATCAACTAGGGTGATTCTTTCCAAGGCACAACCACAAAGAGTATAAGAGGCTAACTTCGGACTGGCTCGAGAGAATGTCATCAGCTTGCATTTAGAGCTGTTCAGGTTTAAAAAATTGGCACAACACCAAGAATCGAAACTATTTAGGTCGGTTTGTAAGTTTGAGTGACAGTGGTCGTCTTTAAATTGGAAGCAAAGCTTAACATCATCCGCATACATAAGAGTACGGGAGTTACGTATGACCAGGGGAAGGTCATTGATGAAAAGCGTAAAAAGTAAGGGACCAAGATGACTCCCTTGAGGAACACCAGATGTGGCATGAATTGGGTTTGAAAGGGTGGTTTTAAAGAGAACTCTTTGAGTTCTGTCAGCCAGATAGCTTACAATCCAACTAAGTAGATTTGGTGAAAACCCTAGTCGGTCAAGCTTATGTGCCAGGAGGGAATGATTCACTGAGTCAAAAGCTTTACTGAAATCAGTATAAATAACATCAGTTTGAAGATTTTTCTGAAATCCTTTTACCACGAAGGATGTCAGCTCAAGCAGGTTTGTCGTAGTGGAACGACTTTTAATGAATCCGTGTTGAAAAGGTGAGATAACGGATCTACAGAAATGTTGCAAGTGAGGAGTTATAACATTCTCGAAAAGTTTGGGTATAGCCGACAATTTAGAGATACCTCTATAATTGCTTGCATCAGACTTGCTGCCCTTTTTAAGCAAGGGAATAATGAAAGATTCCTTCCAAATGGAATTACGTCCTTCAACGTGCCGCAGTTTGTTACAAGCTGAGTCACATCAGCAAAGCTACAGCGAGGCGTCTAAATACCGCTTACTATCGATTTTAGCAAAGATTTCGGCACCGAATTCACTGGCCTACATCTTTGCTCCTTTTTGAAATTGGGCGCCCTTATGTTACGGACTGCTTTTTGTCGATAGGGCCGTGCCGGCTAGCTCAGAAGCACTTGGGGAGGGGTTCTTCCTCCAGCCCTGCAGTCCGCAAAAAATACCGATAGTCATCAATATTTACACAAAAGACGCATCACTGACAAAAGATAAACAAACCAAAAAAACGAACATAAAACAAGAATTTAACATATTTTATATCGTTTTCAATTTATTTACAGGCAAAACTCTACTCTACAACACAAAGGACAACAACAACATCCATTGGTGACAGCCAAGTCACCGCGCACCCGCCCAGCCATGTGATGCTCCTGCTCAGGAGTTTCAGAGCATCACCCAAGTCGGCGAATCCCTTCCAGGCCAACTAAGGCCGCCCCATCTCCCCTAGGAAAGGTAAATTAATGATTCATATCAAACATCTATACATTTATTTAAATTTTCCTAATCCTCCTGTTCCTATCATCTTCCTACACAAAACAAAACCTAACACAAAACTTACACTAATGACAAATTATATTTTAAATTAAGACTAATGGGACATTTTTGGCATTTTCAGGTCACTCTATTTCATGGCCTGATGGAGGATTTGCCTGGATCGGAATTAGGCCTCGCTGGAGATTTTAATCCCGGATGGAAAATAAACACGGCCTGCAGGCACGATGTGGCCTGCAGGCTGCGGAGATAGTGGCTCGAGGGGCACCTGCGGCCGATGATGTGTGCCGCGGCTGCAGACAAGCAGATTTTTCGGCACACACACAAAATTACAACAACAATTAGTCAATTTAAAAAAAATAAAGTAACTGCAAAAACTTATCACACGCACTTATTCTTGCAGAATTTACTGCACCGACCGTTTGCTAGATTTTAACTGCCGTTCGACTGAGATGCAGGTGGTCGCATTTGGCTGGGCATTCGGGCATCTGCCGACGGTCCAAACGGTGCTCTCTCAAACGGGAACCACGGGTCGGCGACCGATCTGGCTGTTAACAGAGAAGGTCCCTGTTCCCGCGAGATGGTGCTGATCCGCGGCCTTGTTTGAGTTCGCACTGCTTGTCCCATTCACAGATGTTATGCGTGCCAGGGCAGCTGTGTTCATCGATATATGTCTATCGAAACTCGGATTGAACACAGCCGACTCGCAGAATGCAACAACCTACAAACCAGAGCTGCCAGGTACGCCTCACAAAACGGAGATAGATTAAAGATAGAACAAAGATAAGGAAAAATAAAGACTAAAAATTGGACAGAAGTTTCTCATGGTATGAAGTTCAAACTTTTTCTTCAATTTGCACGAAACAGCAATCTCCTTCATTTGCCCACCAGACAACGGTCACATATCAAAAATACAAATGTATGTATTATAATCAGTTTCGATAAATACCAAAAGTAGTATCGATAATTTTTTCCCTCTGGAAATACCTTTACCCAAAACACGAATGGCTCAGCCTACGCGCGCTTTGTTTTTCAAAGTATGAAATAAAAATTATACTTAATATTGTACACTTGCATTGGCTATAAACAAATCTCGACTAAAATTTAAAATAATATTCAATCAAATATCATCAACGCATTTTAAGTTGTCTGTTCCCCAAACACGCGCTATGGCGCGCAATGCTTACGACGTGCAACGGGACTTTGCGCTGAGCAGTGGCTTGCGCTCTGAAATAATTTGGGACTCGTAGGTTTTTTAGTATAAATTTAAAAAATATATATTGTGTATATTACACATACACATACGTATATATTTATATTCATATATATATATCAAATTGTATTATTGACTTATTTTCAGACTATCACCGGAACAAGACGATGTTCTTAAGCAAAAGATCGAGAACTTAATACCGGACGGCGACGGCAAAAATTCCAACGCGTTGGCAAAGCAGCGCCAAGAGCTGTTTAAAAACGTTTGGCGACAAAGGAAATACACAAACCGTACTCTGCTGTCAGCGATTATCTATGTGCTGGTCACCACAGAAAAGAAACCGGATTTGGCACTGCAATCCACTAGCTACAGCTGTCATCCCGTGATTCGAACACGCAAATGCATGAACGGAGATGGCAGGAATAGCGAGGGATGCTGCATGATGTTCATCGATGAACACGGACGTGTCTATAACAATTGGGAGCATTACGTGCAAAAGAATGCGCTGCCGAAGGGCATAATGGTTGCGCCCAGCCAGGGTGTGTATACTTTCGACGGAGATGAGGTACAACTAACGGTTAACTGGACACCAGCGACAAGAATTAAACAGAAGATACTTAATGCCGGCGACGGCTTGGCAACAGTGGGCGGCCTGGTGGCAACTGTACCCGTTGCTGCTACCTTGGCAGTGCCAGTGGGAGGCGCTGTACTGGTGGCAGCTACCGTTGTGGGCGTCTCCTCGGCTGCTTATAGTGCTGTACGCTCGGCCGGTCGCCTCATAGATCGTCGCAACCACAGCCAGACAAATTCGCTGCGTAATCGCGAGGCACGCTGCAGCTGGCTGGGTGTGGCTGGAGGCGTTGTTGGTCTGGGAGCCACTGGTGCCACCAAGGCGCTGACTGCTATCAGTTCTAGAGCAGGTGTGGTCTCCCAACTGGCCGTCAAAGGTATTAATGTTTCGTCCATCGTACTTTCCGGCACTGGCGTCGTGAACGGCCTATATGACGTATATCTGAAGATAAGCGACGATGGCTCGTTGTCCAGCTACGATGTGCTCCAGGTTGCCTCTAGCCTCCTAATATTCACGCATTCCGTCAACAATCTGCGCATTGCCTCCAAGGTAACAAGTGCTCACAGCCTGCGTCGCGCTGTACGCCACCAGACTCGCAAGGCCTTTCATCGCATATCACAGGAGTCGGCCAAGCTTCATAGGAAACACATCGGGCAAAAGTTTGACATCGTGCGCACCCTCAACGACATTCCCCTCAAGGAGACACTGCTCAGTTTACATACGTTGCACGCACATTTGGTCCAGGGTGCCAGTGTTGTGAGAGCTGCAAATGCTGCCGGGCTGCTGCCCAGTTTCCTTACCTTTGGCGCAGGTGGAGAGATGCGCCTGGACCCGGAGAAGCTGGCCACCCAGTTTGGTGGCAAATTTGTCGAGCATATTAGCAACTTCGGCAGCTTTGTCGACGTAGTCGATGGCATGAGCAAATATTACAGCGATAAAGCTGGACAGAAACTCATGGAGATGACGCGCAGCTTTGTCGATCAGAGCGTAGACAATATTGATCGCAAGCTGAATACATTTGTGTCTACAGAGCTGGTGCTATACCGCGTACTGATGCATTGCGTCGAAAAGTATCAGAATTGTACCGAAGACGTGCTCGAGAGTTCTCGTCAACAGATCCTGGGGGTCGTTGGCAAATACTTTGATTCTTTACAGCCGCAACCAGGCGAGGACCAGAGCTCACAAAAGCGCAAGTGCGCCATATGTCAAGGTACCTACTATATCAGTGATTTGTAACCAAATATTTTTAATACGTTATTTCAAAAGAAGTTTCTGACTGAATTCTATAGTGATCTTGTCCAATGATATTGTGATTCTTAATAAGTGAAACTTAGTTTTATGAACGACGAAATACAAGGGACCGTTAATAATAGTTATTTTTAATCATGCCATGGAACATGCCTGGAACACAATGCACTTATTTTTTAACAAACTGTCCAATATATTTTATTATTATTTTTGAACATAGCCCAATAAAACTTAAATAAATAATTATTAAGGATTGCTTATCAGCAATAACCGATTACATAGGGTAGAAGGGTATTATAACTTTGTGCCTTTCGGAAATGTAAGTAACACCCAAGAGGAGGCGTGGCAGACTCCACAAACTATATATGTATATTCAGAATCAGCATCAACAACAGACTCGATATAGTCGTTTCACTCTGTCTGTCAGTATGAAAATCTTGATCTTGGAGACTATAAGAGCTAGGACTACCAAAATATCTTAAAAATGTCTAAATTTTGAGATCAAGGTTATTTGCGATTTTGACCACGCCCACATCCGCCGCCTTAAATCGATTTTTACCAAATTTTGAGCGTAATTTGAACGCAGTACAGTTCATTTTCGGTATAGATAAATAAATAAAAATCAAATTTTCGTTGCGATCTGAGAATTAAAATTGTAGTTATTTAAGAAATAATATGTTGTAGGCTAGAGGGTAAATACTATACTATTTATACAAATTATACAATAAATAAGAATTAAATTAAATTGCTTGCGCTTTCGGATGCATTTCTATATTTGCAGAACATGAAATTAAATTCATAAACGAGAGCAACAGTCGAGCGGCACTGTGGGATACCCTCGAGCTATGTTTCGGTATTGTTTAATTTGTTACATTCATATATGTGAACCTGAGTATTGATTGCAACATTAAACTTACTGTTAAATAACGCTTTTGCGGGGCATTTCCAAGTCCTCCATTTTGAAATAAAATCGCGAGGTATCGTTTTTTTTTTCATATTTTACATTAATAACTTTGACGGGTCCATTGGTGTGCATTTTATTGTCTAAATTAAAATTGTACGTCTCAACAGAACTTGTAGTTCTAAGGGCTCTCTTAAAAATGGAAATACAGTAAGGTCCTTTCCTAGAAATATTTTGTATAATCATCACTGTATGTCTTCTTGTTTTCCTTTATGAACCACAAGTAACGGTGCTTCATTCTTCATTCCTTCCTTCCTTGTGCTTTAATAGACGAAAATTAAAAAATGAGTTCACAATATTCAATAGAAAATTTACGCATGGGGCATACAGAAGAATAGAAAACCGCGCTGCAAAAGGAATGCGATCAGTTGCAATCCATAAATACATGGAACCTAGTTGATCTGCCACCTGACCAAATGTATTGGCTGTAAATGGGTGTTTTCCAAAAAGGGTGACAAAAATGGCAAGTTGGAACGGTTAAAAGCTCGTTTAGTCTCAAAGGGATGTGGGCGCCAATACGGCATCAACTATACGGAGATATTTTCATCAGTAGCAAGATATTCGTCATTCAGATTGATAATTGCATTAGCCGTAGAAAACGAGATGTACAAATATTCATCTAATGGACATCTCGCGCAAGCTTAAGTTTGCAGACAAAGCTGTTGCGCCGGATGCCGTCGCGACAAATTACAGCCAAAATCCGAAACTCGCAGGCGAAAGCAGCCTGATCGCCCATTGGAGACGCCGACTCAGTCGGCATTCCAGCTGGCAGCCGCAGCTTCATGGTTCGATGCAGCTTGTCCTAAAAGTCAGTTTAGAATTTGTTCTCCTATGGTTCTATCGAGCTTAGAAAAAACGAATTAAAATAATAAAGACTTTTCTTTTACATAATAATTGGCGCCTAATTAGAAATAACTCAATTACACAGGCCCAAAAAAAAAAGTGTATGCGGCATATGCAGTGATATGTATTTTGGGTCGCTGATTCCGAATCCGGCGTCAGAAAATCTCCATCACGTCTGGATTTCGACATAACCTCAAAAACTGAAAAACCTTTAAATATCCCCCAAAAGATATAGAAGCCTGATATGAACGACAATAAAAAAAAGTGAAAAACACAGCATCAATTAAGTGTTACAATAAAGACAACAAAACAGTGACAAAATTAAATACACACACAAACAACAAAACAAAGCGAGCGGCCGAAGGAGTCCAACGGATTTTCAACTGGAGAATTACATACTACAGCGGCCACCACACCATCGAATTGAAGCTCTCCCTTTTCAAACGAAAGCTTACTGGTCAAGGATCTCTCTTTAGTTAAGCCAGTCTTGTATACTTCGATTCTGTGCTATCTCCTTAAGTAAGCAATTGCTCAAACTATTTTCGCTGTCTTTAGAAACTTCAGTCTTTCCTTCCATTTGGAAGGAATCTTTTATTATTCCCTTGCTTAAAAAGGGCAGCAAGTCTGATGCAATCAATTATAGAGGTATCTCTTTGTCTGCTATATCTAAACTTTTCGAGAATGTTATAACTCCTCACTTGCAACATTTCTGTAGATCCATTATCTCACCTTTTCAACACGGATTCATTAAAAGTCGTTCAACTACGACAAACTTGCTTGGGCTGACATTCTTCGTGGTAAAAGGATTTCAGGAATATCTTCAAACTGATGTTACGAGTATTTATACTGATTTCAGTAAAGCTTTTGACTCAGTGAATCATTCACTTCTGGCACATAAGCTTGACCTTCTAGGCTTTTCACCAAAACTACTTAGTTGGATTGTTAGCTATCTGGCTGACAGAACTCAAAGAGTCCTCTTTAAAACCACCCTCTCAAACCCACTTCATGCCACATCTGGTGTTCCTCAGGGGAGTCATCTCGGTCCCCTACTTTTTACGCTTTTCATTAATGACCTTCCCTTGTTCATACGTAGCTCCCGTACTCTTATGTATGTGGATGATGTTAAGCTTTGCTACCAATTTAAAGACGACCACTGTCACTCAAACTTACAAACCGACCTAAATAGTTTCAATTCTTGGTGTTGTGCCTGAAAATTCTCTAAGCTTTTTTAGAGAAATCGAAACGATAGACTTAAACTTTAAATAAAAGGACGCGGAGTTCGGCTTGAACGAATTTAATTTTAATAGTAGTTGGCCTCAGTGAAATTCGCCGTCGGCATTTGCCGATCGTCTTTACTTAAGAGATTAAATTTAAGACACTTCATGTGTTCTCTTACATACTAGCTTAACTACTTATTTTATTTTTGAAGAGCTCCAACATTCCGGCCCCATTTCCGGTCTTCGGTAGCAGTGCCAGCTTGTGAATTGAGCGCCTAATTGCGCCTGCTGGTGTTTTGAGTTCCACTACCCGAACCTTGAGACTATGCGCGTTACGCGCCCGATGATCCATCGTTGAGACAGTGTGTTGTCGTCGTGCACCATAACGACCGCCCCTTCCACCAGATTGGCCTCGCCTTTGGTCCACTGTGTTCGCTGCTGCAGACTGAGCAGATAGTCTTTGGACCACTTACGCCAGAAGTGCAGTCTGAGCGCCGACAACTGCTGCCACCGCTTCAAGTACGCGGGTCCTGGCTTGTTGCTCGATTCTTCTGGTCTTAATCCGTGCGGCAGCGCAAGCAAAGGCTGATGAGTAGATGCCCTGGTGTGATTACCTCGCCATCGTTGGGAGCGGTGCTGTCTACAAGCAGTGTTCTGGAGTTGAGCAACGCTTCGACGTCCACCAGATGCGTGGTCAACTCGTCCGGCGTTGGGTTCGCATTGCCCGCTCCTCGCACCAGCCTGCGCTTGGCAGCCTTCACCGCTGCTTCTCACAGCCCCCGAAGTGCGGTGCTCGAGGGGAATAAACTTCCGGTGCAGCCCTCGCTCCGCTCCGCTCTTCAGGAATGTCGTCTGCAGCTCCTTCAGCACATTGCTCGATCTCACGAAGTTCGTCGCATTGTCGCTGAACATCGTCTCGGGTAGTCCGCGCCTCAGTGGATCGGTCCGTGACAAGTTCCAAGTGAACTGCTTTTGAAGCGAAAAAAATAAAATCGGCAACATACGTTTTTAGAGGAGGTGTCCCCCTGATTCTATAGCTGACGTAAAATGGCCCACAAAAGTCTACACCAGATACTCTAAATGGCCGGCCTTCTCGGAGACGGTCGGCTGGCAAATTTCCCATTATTTGCCCCAACAATTTTGGCTTGTATCTAAAGCCGTGTACGCAGTTTCTCACAATTCTCTAAGATGCAAGTCTTTGACAAAGAGTTGCGCAGAGGCGGAATCCTTTGTCAGTAAAAAAGGGAACTTAGCCTCATACGAGAGAGGGCTGAATGAGTTCAAATTTCAGGCCATTATTTTCAAATTTGTCCACGAATGGATTTAGCGATTGAAACATTGGTGCTAAGATAAATTTCAATTCTTTTCTAAATGTAATGCTTTGTACTGCGCCGATTAATTAAAGGAATGAAATTTTCCTTCCTAATGCCGATACGACAAGAGAATCTGTTCTGAGCCGTTTGAAACAAAAGCGAAGTATCCCAGTCGTTCTAAGGGTGTCGATAAGCCATACAGCTACTACTTATTCGACTACTTTCAACATGGGTAGTTACCCTATTTACCCTTTAGTGAGCGAACTCCGAACCACTAAGTGTCATTCGAATTATAACGCCTACTTTTCGTCACTTTCTCGTGTAAGCTTAGCAATATTTAAACCTACCCGACTACTCTCTACATGGGTAGTTGCCCTATTCACCCTAAGGTAAGCGAACGCCGAACCACTTAATATCAACGAAATTAAACTCCTACTTTTCAACGCTTTTTTCGTTGTTCAATTTTCATTCTATTTTCCAATATGTGCATTTTAGGCTAAGCTGGATTTGAAAATTTACAAAAACAATTGTCATGTTAATGTTTTCATTTTAACCAAATTTGTAACACTTGCGAGGCGTCATTCGGAGTGAGAGTAAGACAAACCAAAATTATAAAAAAAAGTTGAATATAATAAGTTTGATCTCTATATTTAAAGTGGTAAGATTTAATTAATATTAATACAAAATTTAATTCAATAATATATTTTATGTGTTAAAAAGTGAAAATGTACAGTGAGCGTCATAAAAGAAGGCTCAAACAGCAACTTAATTAACATAACTAAACTAATTTCTTTACCTTTAATTAAAGCCATTCAAATTGCTCATAACAAAATAAAAAAGATAAAATATGTGCACTAGTCCGGATAGAAAAATTAAGCGACTGGAGTTTGCTTACACTCGTAAGTAAAAAATAATTTATATAAATTATAATTTTTAAGCCATCTAAAAAACCATTTACAGGGCCAAAACCTAACGCATGTGCCCGTTGCGACGATATGAGCAGCCTACAAAAAATGGTTTCGGATGAAATGAATTAAGTAAAAGGTATAAGGAGCAAACCGCTATCATCAAAGGTATGACAAAGCAGCAAGGTATGGGACAAATGGTGACCTCAAAGTTCCCAATAAACACCGAAAAAGAATTATATGCTATTAATGCTGAAATAAACAGCACCAATCGAGAGCTATATGTAAGTAGGAGATATTTAAAAATTTGTCTTTTATTAGAATTTGTCTCTATTTTCTATAGATTGAGACAATCAAAATGATTAAAAAATTTAAAAAATATGACTAATACGATTGTACTGGCCTACAACGTTGATGGCGTTCAAGGAAATGCTGCCTTAAAAAATCGAAGCAGTTTTTATAAAGTTTTGCTTGGTAGGTATAATAAACACATACATCGTCTCGGCAGGCGATAGATGGCGCTGACGATAGATCAGAACAGCCACACAGCTCATTTGATGGCGCTGACGATAAATCACACAGTTCATCTGTCAGCGCCATCTGTCGGAACAAGCTAGCTAACTTACATTTCTCAATAAAAAGTGATTATTTTTTTACTCTTTTTTTCAGATGAAATAAATACCGGGAAGGAAAATGGGTCAGCTGAGGACCAGCACCGAAAGGCCTTGCAGCTGCAAAAAAAGCGTTATTTTAAAAACGCAAGCGGCACCAAAAAAAAAAAATTAATTGAAAATATAATAGAAACAGAAAACTGTAAATGAACAAAAAATCCAATACATATGTAGTTCATAATTTTATTCATTTCATTTTAATTATGGGTAGTCTTTTGGTACACCTATTTATGAGTACATTAATAACTACTCTAGTCATGGGTACTCTTTTCACCAACCCATTCATGGGTACTCTTTCGGCCCACCAATTAATGGGTACTCTTTTCACCAACGTATTTATGACTAGACAGGTAACTACTCTAGTTATGGGTACTCTTCCCACCCACCTATTCATGGGTATATACATAAGTACTCTAGCCATGGGTACTCTTTTCACCTACCCTTTTAGGGGTACCTTCGAAAGTACTCTTACTGTAGGTACTTTTTTCTCTAGCCCATTCATGGGTACATACATACATAAGTACTCTAAACAGGGGTAGTCAATTGTAGTAGCTACATATGTAAGTACTCCAATCATGGGTACCCTTTTCTCTAGTTACTGGTAAACGATGTGGTGGCGATTGACCCTATTTGCGGGCATTTCATACAAAAAACGAAATGATAAAATCAGGAACCGAAAATAATGATTATTTGGTTTTTATTCAAATGAAAAAATCATCCACTTAGAATAGTCGGATAAGAAAAAAATTGCACCAGAAGGTTTCTACTGGCCTACTCTTTGCATATCCGACGTGATCCCAAATTTCATGATTTTTATTTTTTCGCTCAAAAAATAATGATTATTCGTTGAGTGAAAAAAATTTCGATTATTTTTTTCGATTATTTGAATCGCTCAATCTCGGATTATTCCCCTCCCATAGAAGATATCAGAATTTTGATGCAGACTTATAGAGTTCACCGTGGAGTATCCATTTTAATTATTTTTAATCTCTTGGACAATTAGTTTTCATTTGAAAACTGTATTTAAATGCATATTTTGCTAAATTTTTTGTCAATTTTTCGAAAACATAATTTTTGTCTCGTTTCTTTATATCGTATGTACATTTATTGCCTCGTGCCCCGCCGACACAAATTATCATAAAAACAAACCGTTGCACCATTATCTTACTGCAAATGGCATTTTCTCCTTAGTGACCAGCTCAACACATGCCTCCTTCACCTGACTTTGAGTCATAAAAGATGAAATGCGCATCATTTTTTCAGGACTTTCCTCTACATCTTGTTCTCCCAACATTTTTTGTTATAAGTCTTTGTGCTTTGCATTTAAATGGCGTTCCAGGTTGCAGTTGTAACTGCAAAAATATTAAATTGTCAAAGTAAATGTCAATGGTGACAAATAAAATAAATAAAGAAGAAATTTTAGAAATTAACGTAGAAATATTAAAACCGAATATGGGTATAGTAGATATTAAGTAAGTGGACTCCACTGCTAATGTTATAAACAAAGTGGAGATAGAATCAAATAATCTAAGCTATAGGAATAACAGCACTTCTGTGCCATTTTCATATTTATGACAATACAAGCACTAATAAAATTATACAAACTCCACAATAAATGTATAAAGAAGCGATATAACAGCAGGGCCGATGGCCTAGAAACGATATAATACAAAAATTTTTATAATGATGTCATTGATGAAATTAAAACAATAATAAATCGAAAACTTTTAATTAAAAAAATAAGAATTACTTATATCAGGCTGAAGATACGGCAGATAAAGTCAAAGAATTCCTAGAAAAAAGACTATCTAGAAGAAGATGGTGTTATTCGAATTATGAAAGTTCTTTTACACCGATAGATTCATGTGCCAACGATAATATAAATGGATTGGCAAAACCTATTATCCATCCTAAATGAAATAAAGGATAAATTTAATAACTAATATAAATGCTTGTCTCAGAATAGGATAATTCAAAAACAGACTGCAATCAGCATGCAACCATTCTGGTAGACAGCTTTAATCAGGCAAGATCCCTTATGCATAATCAAAAAGGGAAGCTAGACAAAGAGCAGTGGACAACAGTGTCCAAATTTCTGATTAGACTCAGAAAAAAACTTGATAAATATCAAAGAAAGGTACGATTTGTCGATACCGACAATTCTGATTACCCCTTTGACTCTAAGTGAAGAAGTAACAGGATCGCTTAATAATTCTGACTCTGAACTAGACATCAAAGAGGAAGATCTGAACGACTTAACAATACCAGCAATATTGCAATTGCCGGAAGACTCTGAGGACATTGACGACCAGGACATAGAATTCAGCAAAATGACGGACATTTCAGCCGCCATTAGGGCCTACATAAGGGAGGTGTCCAGCGCAGTACCAGAGTTTGATGGACAAAAGATCATTCTTCAGAGGCTTATTATGGCCATCAAATTAGTAGATCTTGCAAAAGCAGCATTCGAGGACATTGCAGTCCAAGTAATAAAATCAAAATTGATTGGCACAACCCTGAACCTGGTACTGAGCGAAACTTCAATTGAAGAAATAATCAACAAATTGCAAACTTCAATTGTCGGGGAGACATCTCAGAACATAAAGGCAAAATTATCCACTGTACAACAAAGAGGCAAGACAGCTACACAGTTCACAACCGAAGTCTATAATTTACGTAAGCTCTTAGAAGCCTCGTATATCGATGAAGGTTTGCCAAGTGAGCATGCCAGTAGATTGAGAGCTAGGGATGCCATTGATGTTATGATCAAGAAAAGCGAACACGAAAGTGTGAAAACTGTGCTAGAAGCAGGTACGTGCACAACTATGGATGCCGTGCGTACATAAGAACTAGCACCAGAGTAACCGGAAATGTGAATCATGTCATGTATTCCAAGAGAGGTTACTCCAATAGAGGCCAGGGTTACAGAGGTAATGGTCGCGGCAGAGGTCATTACAACAACCGCAACAATAACTACAATAATGGCCATAACGGAAACCGAAATAATAATAGCAATAATAGAGGCCGTGGCAACTCAAATAGAGGAAGCCGTAATCAGTGGCGTAGCGAGTCATTTCGGCGCCCGGGGCACAATGGAGGAAATGCCGCCCCGCTCCCCCTAAATAAAAAGATCTGTATAAAAGAAAGGTTTTGACACGAATCATACGCTATATTCAAATGAAAAAAAAAAAACGTTTGTGGAGATGTCGAAGAAACATGTAAATTATGCATAATCTATAACTTTCGTGCATAATAAAAGATCAAGCTTAAAAGTCTATCGATGACGCGACATTGCTCTCGATCGAAAGCATTGCCAGATTCGACAGTCTTTCTTGGTTCATCGTTGATCGGAGATAAGATTTTACCAGTTTGAGCTTACTGAATGAACGTTCACACGATGCTACAGACAACGGCAAAGTAAGAAAGATTTTCAGTGCTGTGACAAGAGTTTTGTATGCTTCCAATCCTAACGAAGAAATGTAGAACAATATACATTTTGCACTAAATCAAATTATCACATGTGTGAGGCGAAGAAATTTTGTTTGAGTTCCGGAAAAGAGCGCCGCAGACGGAAAATTTTTGAAAAAATAAAATCGCGCGCGCGATTGGCCCTAACTATTATCCGTTTACTGTAAATCAATAATTAACATAACAAAAAAAAACAAACATGAGCCCGGATTTGCCGCCCCTTCGATTTTGCGCCCGGGGCGGCTGCCCCCTTCGCCCCCCTCACTACGCCACTGGCCGTAATAATCAGAACCGAAATAATAATAACGGCAATGCTAGTGTAAGAGTAACGCAAAATACATCGGAAAACTCACAGAACCCTTTATGAAACAATCAATAAATGCAAAAGTTCATTCCATCCATTATAGTCTTAATATATTCGTAACTTTCTATAATCATTCAACTGAAAATAAACTAACATTCCTCATAAATACTGGTGCAGATATATCACTTTTAAAAATAAATTCTGATAACTTCAAAATTCAGGATGAAAAAATAAAAAACATCCAAGGCATAGGCCAGGGTGTAATAAAGTCTCATTAAACAACCTCAATAGAACTTCAATCAACAAAATATATTATTCCACATGAATTTCATTTGGTAGACTCAAATTTTTCAATACCATGTGATGGTATAATAGGCATTGATTTTATAAAAAAATTCAATTGTCAGCTAGATTTCAAACCAAGTGATGACTGGTTTATAATTAGACCCCAAAATTTAAATACCTAAATACAACTAATTTCGACCAATTGGTCAAAGTAAACAAAATCCAATATGAAAATCTAAAAGATTATGACATTCATAACACCAATCCAGAAAATAGAAGCGAACAAGTACTTTCAAAACTAAAGAATAATTTTCCAGAGCAATTTAAAAGTCAATTAACTGAACTATGCACAAAGTATAGTGATGTGTTTGAACTGGAAACCGAACCAATATCAACAAACAATTTTTATAGACAGACATTAAGACTTAAAGATGATGAACCCATTTATATAAAATACTACAGAAGCCCGCATAGCCATATTGAAGAAATCCCAAAACAAGTAGGGAAATTAATTAACGACAAAATCGTAGAACCGTCTGTATCCGAGTACAGCAGCCCATTCTTGTTAGTTCCGAAAAAATCATTACCGAATTCAGAACAAAAGAAATGGCGATTAGTAATTGACTATCGTCAAATCAATAAAAAATACTTTCTGATAAATTTCCACTCCCTAGAATTGATGACATCTTGGATCAACTAGGTCGAGCTAAATACTTTTCATGCCTTGACTTGATGTCAGGTTTCCATCAAATAGAGTTTGAAGAAAACTCAAGAAATATAACATTAATGGTGATAGGATGTTCCGAAAAACACTTGATTGAAAACCTAACTGATGTTTTTAATGTATGTAGGAAATATAACCAAAATTGCATCCAGAAAAATTTTCATTTTTCATACATGAAGTGACATTCCTAGGTAACAAATGCACCGACAAAGGAGTATTGCCAGATGACAAGAAATTTGACGTCATCAAAAATTACCCTGTCCCTCATGATGCGGACAGTGCAAGACGATTTGTAGTATTCTGCAACTTCTATCGTCAATTTATAAGAAACTTCGCCAATTATTCACGGCACATAACTAGATTATGTAAAAAGAATTTTCCTTTTTTACGAGAGGCTGAGGCATTGAATACGAGTAAAAACACTATTTGGAGAATTTTAACTTAACATTTGGGGGAAAAGAAAAGTCTGAGCGCAATTTGTGCCACATGAATTAAATGACAACCAAAAAAATCGAACGAATATGAACGAATTTTTAATGTAATAAAGTATTTCTCTCATCGACCATCCTCCGTATTCGACTGATCTATCACCATGTGACTATTTTTTATATCTAAAACTGAACCAAGATGAAGGAAGCATTTTATGATGATATTCCAGCCATTCAAGCAGCCGTAACCGAGGTACTGAAGAACATTTCTATAAATGACATAAAAAATCTATGCATGCGCTGGTTAATCGTTCCAAACGTTGTGTTGAGTCAATTGAAACCTATTTTGAATAAATAATAACTTTCAAAGATAATATAATGTGTATTTTATTTAATATCCAAAAACTTTCTAAAGAAACGTTCATTTTCTATTGATATTAATAGTGGCCATTCCACTCAACGACATACTTTGCCTGGAGTTCCGCAGGGTTCAGTTTGAGGGCCAATATTATTCAATATATGTACCTATAGGCATACCTTCTGCTCAAATATAAACGGACTGGCTCAATAACTCGACAACGACATGACATATGGCCATACTTTTTTTTTGCTTAAGTTGACAGGACTGTTATATGTTTACATGTCAAATTTTAGCGCGATCTATCACATAGTTTTTTTTTAACGGCACTATAAACAAGTCAACCTCGAGTGCGTTTTCCGAATTTTACTATGGAAATTAACGTTGAGCAAAGAGTTTGTTTTGAAATTTCGTTATTCCAATGAAATAAGTGCGACGGACGCAATGAAAATGTTGCAGAAGGCATATGGGAAGTCTTGCCTATCACGTGCACGTATTTTTGATTGGTATTATTCGTTCAAGCACGGCCGTACATCGCTAGAGAACTTGCCCCATGATCGTCGTCCAGCAACGTCAATAATCGAAGAAAATGACGAAAAAGTAAAGAAAATTGTGTTGGAAAATCGTCGTATGACTGAAAGAGAGATAGCTAGTGAGCTCAACATATCAAATGGATCCGCTCATAGCATAATTCACGATGTTATGGGCGTGAGACGTGTGTCTGCTCGACTTGTTCCAAAAATTGCTCATACGTCTCGTCTTTTATTTGACCAAAACCAACGTAAATATTGTTCCGCAAGCACCGTATTCACCCGACATGTCACAGTGTGACTTTTTTCTTTTCCCTAAACTCAAATTGCTTCGTGGAATGAATTTTCAGTCGATTAAAGTCATAAAAGAGAATTCGAAGAAGGAACTGAAAGCCATACCTAAAGCGGCCTACCAGAAGTGTTATGAAGATTGGAAAAAAAGGTGGCATATGTGTATCGCCTCTAATGGTGACTATTTTGAAGGGGATGAAAAAAAATTTGGAGAATAATTAACCGTTTTTGTTTTATTGAGCCAGTCTCGTTTATATTTGAGCAGAAGGTACATACGCATGATATACCTCAAGTATCTGATTATTTGCTGATGATGCAGCCATTTACACCACCGGCCTTCTATACAATAGTTTTATGCAAAATTATATAAATATACTCGAAAAGTATAAATGGAAAATTAAAATTAACCCTAAAATAACCAGTGCCATCTTTTTCACCAAACGAAGAAAATCTTGTTATATATGTAAAGAAAAGACACTTCTTAACACTTGTACGAGTTTATTTCAACTAATCTTAAAATCTAATGCGGTGTTGTAAGGAACCGCGGTGGTGGTTATTTTACTTATACATAATTCTATTTATATATGCTGCACTTGAAAGACGCAGCGAGGGATAATACTATGTAAGACAAGTACAGGATAGTTGCGATCCCTTCTCATGTATCGTACGTGAGGTCGTGAAATATTTAGTCCCTGTCGTAAAAATAGATAAGGGATCGCTGCATGAGGCAAAATCCTGTACCTGCTGGCACTAGCAGTGTTCTACGGTACAGTGCCGTGCAGTTTAGTCCAGCATTACTTCATGTTCATGCTGGTGCCTGAACATTCTGGGGGGGGTTCAGGAAATACGACGGCCATTAGCTCTCGCCTCTGATTCCTTTTCATTCGATGGTAGCAGGCAGATCTTATTCAATGGCCTTTTAACTTCGCCATTGTTAGTCTTCATGGTGACAACTCGGACTTTATTATCTTTTCCCTTTGTAGTCTCCACGATCCGCCCCATTGGCCATCTGGCTGGAGGCGTGTTTTCATTTCTTATGAAAGCTAGTTGACCTTCTTCCGGGTTTGGCCTATCCTGACGCCATTTTGTCCTTTGTTGAAGAGACATCAGGTAATCCTCCTTCCACTTTTTCCAGAATTCCCTTCTGATGTGCTGCAAATGTCGCCATCTATCCAGGGATCCAATTCTTTGATTTTCATCAAAGTGTTCTGGAGCTCCTATAAGTTGTCTTCCCACGATGAAGTGTCCTGGCGTCAAAAACTCTTCTCCATGGTCATCATTGTTGAGATTCAACAACGGCCGAGAGTTTAACACTGCCTCGATTTGACAAAGGAGTGTTGTGAACTCCTCGAAGGTGAAGCTGTTTTCGCCGATGACACGTCTCAGATGGTGCTTCACCGACTTAACACCAGCTTCCCACAATCCTCCCATATGGGGGTTTGCCGGCGGGATAAAGTGCCAGTGGATGCCTTCCTTAGCGGAGTCTGCTGATTTAACGTTTGCATTATCGTTGCTGCTTTCGTTCTCCTTGTTATTGTTGTTGCTGCTGCTCCCAAACTCCTGATGTGCCTCGACATCACTGAGTAGGCCCGAATCGGAGCCGAGCAGCTTATTAAAACCGCTTTATGATTTTGGCAATGGTGGCAGACCGCTTATCGACATTCCGCGCTTGACGTTGCGACAACGCTTTTCGTTCTCTGCCTCCTTGACGCTATCACAGCTATCACCCACGCCCGACGATGACATCTCATTGAGTCGCTCCTCATTCTCCATGCCTGAATCTGTGAGACTTATGTGACAACTGGTCAGTGTGACCTGTTTGCCATTGTCACCCACCTCAATCCAATCGGAGGTCCTGATCCGCTGTGAACGCTCCGTGCCATAGGTCGATGAATCCGAGGAGCAACCGGAGGGGCAACGTTTGCGCGGTGTCGAGTTGCCATTCAAATTGCCGTTCTCCTTGAGCGACTTGTTTACCGCATAGGTGAGTGTATCCTCCTCATCGCCATCGGTATCCTCAACATTATCGGCATCCATATCCTCCGTATCGGCATCATCAATCGAATTGTAACGCTGTCGTGACAAGGGTTTACTACTGCCTGCCATCGGCTTGGCCAGCACAGACAACGACTTGGTGGGCAGCTGCTCCAGCGAACAGGATCTATTCCGCATGGGCGCCAGCACTGAGATAAGCAGTTCATGGGCAGTGTGCTTCTTTTCGGGTGTACTGCCTGCACTCACAGAACTCTTGATGGGATTCGGACTCGGATTGGGATTGTTCGGATTGATGTTGATGCGGGTACAATTGCCCGCTGCCTGATGTATGGTCACCAGTTCCGCTTTGGCCTGACGCTCCCGTTCTCTCTCCCTCTCACGCACCCGTTCCTGTTGCAGGCGCATCTGTCGCTCCTTGGTATCGCTATCCAATTCCCAGAATCGCTCGAGATCGTCCATTCGTATGGTTGTAGCTGCGCTGATCACTTTGGTATTGCATTTTCTGGATATTCTCCCAGAGATTATCCATCCAAGCTTTGTTTTCTGTCCCAAGGTCTGTTTAACTTTTTTTATCTTCTCCAACATGATCGACGGCAGCAGGTCAACTCCTATTATAAGATCGATCCTGCTAGGCTCGTTGAAGTGTGGATCAGCAAGCTCGCAGCCCTTCCAGTCCTTGGCAATGTTGATATTTATCCTATTGCTTGGTAGAGCTCTTCGCAGTTTTGGATGCACTAACGCTTGCGTTGTCGTTTCAAAACTACTAGCAAACCTTGGTTTTATTTCTAGTCGCACGCTACTTTTGACAACGTCGACTCCTTCTGAAATCCCCTGGACTTCGATATTTCTTTTCGTCCTCCGAAGTTTCAGAAGTTGTACTGCTTCCTCTGATATGAGTGTTTTTTGTGAGCCTCCATCAATAAGGGCTCTCAACTGCTCATAATTTCCATTTTTGTTTTTTACCAGAATTAGAGCAGTGGCCAGCAACGTATCTTGCCCCTTATTTTGTTTGAGGCAATTACTATTTACGACCTGATTCTTGGCTCCATCGTCGTGAAGCCAGTTATGATGTGCTTTAGGGCACCGATCGCATGTCCAGGTCTTTTTGCAATCTTTAATGTTGTGTGCTCCTAAGCATTTGTAGCAAAGCGAGTTTTTGTTAACAAACTCTCTACGCTTTGCAATAGGCTCCGCTTTAAATTTCAAGCATTTACCTATTTCATGCCCGTCTCTTTGGCAAAATCGACATTTCTTGTTTATTGTCCTTTTTGCTTCTTTATGGGGGGCATTATTCTGCATTGAGTCTATTGAAATATGTAGCTGTTCAATAAAACCCAGCACATCATGCAAAGACTGAATCTCTCTGGCCTTCTTTACGTGTTGTTCATAAAGTTGTAAAACCTCTGTAGAGAAACGTCGAATCAATATTTGGGCGAATAATGCATCAAAATCTTGGCCGATTTGCTCTTTTATGATGCATATGTTTTCCCTCGCTGTATCTAGGAACATGCGGATACTGCCTTCGTCATGATTCTTCAGCAGTTCCAAGTCCATCAGCTGGTTGAAGCGATCGGCAAATATCTTCCGCTTATTGGCATAGCGCTTGCATATTAGCTCCCGACCCAACTAATAGGTGTCCAACGACTAATCTCGCTTCTCCCGTGAGGTAAGCCCGTAGGTAGTTCAGCTTTTTAGTATCGCTGATATCTTCCCTCGAATCGATGATGAGTGAAAAATTCTCGTAGAACGATTGCCACTCCTTTGGATCTCCGCTAAATTGAGACAGAGTCGTTTTCGGAAGTTCCGGCCTGTCGTCCTCTCTGCTGCGTACTTCGTGTATCTTCCTATCAAGTAGGTCAGATAACACGTTGACATCGCAATCCAATTCCACTATCCTTGAACTACTGGTTTTGCAACGTAATCACATCACTTCGATTAAGGTCGGCTTTGACTTCGTTCATGTGCTGCCTTAACATATTTGTAAGGGAGTCCGTGGCATCTACCAAGGGAACTAGGGTGCTCCGTGGTACACTTGCTCTTGCCCCTAATCCTTTAGAGGTACTTGGCCTGGTATCCAGCACTTCTCTATGTCCAGTTTCCTCTAGCTGAGTCGGGTCTTCGCCTATCGTGGCTACTTCGACCTTCATGTCCGAATCCAAATAACTCCGGACTGTAGCCATTGTGGAATCATATATCTTCTCGTTGAAGTATTGATGATCGACAGGCCCAATCTTTACTAGCGCCGTGTGGTTGTTTTTGAATTGAGTACTCAATTCCCTCACGATCGATGAGTTTCCTCTCTTCGCTAGTTCCTCGTGGAGTTGTTGTCGCACTTGAATTTGCTTTTTTAGCAGTGCCAACGTTTGTTCGGACATCATTCTGACAGTTTTTTTGTTTTTTTTAAATCTTTTGCTTAACTTGGCTAACCGTTGGAGGTGTTTTTTGTTTGATCGCCTGGTTGATCTAGCTGTGCCTCGACTCACAACTTGTTGATGTTAGCCAAGAATACGAGTACAAAAGAATTTTTCAGAATTTTTTCACTAGATTTACTTGGTGCACTCGCGGACGGCTCGAAGGACCAAAAAATGTAAAGCATAGACACTTCTTAACACTTGTACGAGTTTATTTCAACTAATCCTAAAATCTAATGCGGTGTTGTAAGGAACCGCGGTGGTGGTTATTTTACTTATACATAATTCTATTTATAACACATCACTCAATAAGTCCGTAGGATGACAAAGAAATTGGATTGCTTTCTAATAATCCATATGATTCTTACGAAGTACTAACCTTTAAAAGATATCTGTCAAAATTTCATGACAATCGGACGATTAGTTTACAAGTTACACAGGTTCAAGTGACGCTACTTTTGTGTTTTTCAAAAAAATGAATTCAAAGCAATTTCGTGTGTTGATTTATTATTGCTTTTTGATGGGTAAACATACGATCACTGCCAAAGAATGGCTTGATAAGTGTTATCCGGACTCTGCCCCATCGAGGCAAACGGTGGAGAAGTGGTTTGCTGAATTTAAACGTGGCCGTACAGATACTGATGATGCTGAACGGTCTGGAAGGCCGATTGAGGTGGTTACACCGGAAAATATCAAAAAAGTCCACGGAATCGTTTTGGAAAACCGAAAAGTGAAATTGCGTGAGATAGCTGACACCATAAAGATATCAGAAAACAGTGTGTACACTACGATATTTTGCATGTTCTCAAAGTGGGTGCCGCGTTTTCTCACAGTGGATCAAAAACACCGTGTCACAAGTCGATCGCAACGATGGCCAAATTGCACGAATTGGGGTTCGAATTGCTTCTGCACCCACCGTATTCTCTAGATTTGACCCTCAGCGAATACTACCTGTTTGCAGGCCTGAAGAAAATGCTCGCTGGAAAGAAATTTGGCTTGAATGAAGAGGTGATCGCCGAAAATGAGGCTTATTTTTAGGCCAAATGCAAATCGTTTTTCAAAAAGTCGTCGAAATACTAGAGCGGCGTTGGACTGTTTGTATCACTCTTGAAGGGATGTATGTTGATAAATAAAATCGAATTTTGCCAAAAAAAGGCGTTTTTCTTAGTTATCCTACGGACTTATTGAGTGATGTGTTATATGCTGCACTTGAAAGACGCAGCGAGGGATAATATTATGTAAGACAAGTACAGGATAATTGCGATCCCTTCTCATGTATCGTACGTGAGGTCGTAAAATATTCACTCCCTGTCGTAAAAATAGATAAGGGATCGCTGCATGAGGCAAAATCCTGTACCTGCTGGTACTAGCAGTGTTCTACGGCACAGTGCCGTGCAGTTTAGTGCAGCATTACTTCATGTTCATGCTGGTGCCTGAACAATATACCTAACAGTTTTAGATACATATCATATGAGATACTCCCATTGAATGGGTAAATAATGATAGATATTTAGGAATACACTTTGATAAAAAGCTCACTTTTCAATTTCATGTTGGTCATGATAAAATAAATATAACAATTCGCTTAATGTACCCTTTTATAAATCTAAAATCAAATAATCAATTTCTTATAAACTTATAATTTTAAAGACAATATTAAGACCGGCTCTCATGAAGTATGGAAGTTCCATCTAGGGTAAATCTGCTCCGGCACAATTCAAATATGTCAAAACAAATTACTTAAATTACTAATCAATTTGCCATATTAAAGAGACACTTTATATCTACACAGTATGGCTAATGTTTCAACTGTTAAACAATATTTAAATTTATACTCAAGTTAGTTACTTACTTATGTAATCAGTCTCAATTGTGATCTCAAGGTGAACGGTTGTCTTTTTTACTAGCTCCCACAAGTGTCACAAAACAAAGTCTGCTTATTAGTGTTTACAGTTAAGCTGTCTACTTCCCTGTGCAAACAAAGAAAGAAGTGAAGTGAAGTAGAACAAAATAACTGTAGATCGCGAAACGATGGGTGAGAGGGGTCCCCCCGATCGCCAAAAGGCAACGTGGACAACGCTGCTGTCTCAAAAACAAACAACGAATACAATAAGTTCCAAGTTCATTGTCATTTCAAGAAATAATGATACCGATAAACAATTCAAATTATCTCCATTTGCCATTAAAAAAATCATTGATTATACTTGTGATGGCGAAGTTTTATTTTGCCGCACACTTAAAAGTGGTGACCTTCTGGTTAAAACTAAAAACGCTATGCAAGCCGAAAAACTACTCAAGATGTCCAACTTCACCAATGATATCCCAGTAACCGTCTCCGAGCATCGAACCCTTAACTCATGTAAGGGAGTTATATATTGCAATAACCTTCGCGGCATCACTGAAGAAATAATACAAACAGAGCTCCAATCGCAAAATGTCTCCAGCGTCAAAAAAATAATGCGCAATATTGACGGATCATTGGCGGAAACTGGTTTACATATCTTAACATTCTCTTCAACGATTCTCCCAGAACACATTATGATTGGTTATGAGAGAGCTGCAATTCGGCCATACATTCCAACTCCTCTACGATGCAACAACTGCTACCGTTTTGGACATACATTTAAAGTGTGTAGAAATGATAAAGTTTGCGCCACATGCGGGGATAACTACCACTTAAATGATGAAATAAATGAAACTTGTCAAAAAGATATTAATTGTATTAATTGTAAAACATCTAAAATAACTAGTAATACTCACACCTCAAATGATAAAAAATGCCCTATATACATTAAACAACAAGAAATTATAGCGATTAAGACTAACATGCAAGTTGACAACAAAACGGCATATGATATATATAAAAAAAATCACTCAACTGACCGTCCAACATACTCTGAAATATCTAAAAATACTACACCAATGCAAACGATCTTAAACAAAAGTACCTCACCAGAACCATCAACTTCTGTTAACATTAAGTCAGCATTAGTTAAGCTAAGCCCCAGAGTCATTGACTATAGCGACTTAAATGATCTCGTTACAATTGCTCCTACTGAAGCAAACAAAAAACCAAATTCTATAAAATCTAAAGTTCAAGTCTTACCTCGCTCATTATCTAAAAGACAACTTAAAGTTTTAAAATCGCAAAACAAATTTGAAAAATCTTTAAAATTTATGCCTGATGACAATTCTATAGACAGCTCCGATAATATGGAGTGTCTATAATAATTTTGTTCCAATCCTGTGTTCTCGGCCGGCTGACTGGGGAGTGCATCCTATACAACCTGGTTGGAAAGATGGGCACCTCAGTCAGTCGGCCGAGAACACAAAATATATACAAACAAAATCACTGTAAATATATTACATTGTACAATAACTATCGTTAACTATATTTCTTCTCTAAACTAATAATGTCCTTAATTATTGCTCAATGGAATATCCGTGGCTATATAAACAATTACAGTGAACTGCAAATTATTATAAAAAAATATCACCCTCAAATCATAGCCCTACAGGAAACACACCTCCATTCCCTAAACAATATACCCATCCCTATTAATTACACTTTGTATTCAAACAACTATTCTCCAACTTATGGAGGCGCAGCAATATTAATACACAACTCTATCCAAAACTAATCAGTTACTTTACCAAACGACTTTGACGCCACTGGAATTGTAGCACACTCTATTAAAAAACTGGAAATTATTTCTGCATACATACCACCAACTAAATCATTCACAGAATCTAACTTACTTAATATTATCAATACTAATTCCAATATGCTTATATTGGGAGATTTTAACAGCTGGGGTTCCTTGTGGGGTTCCCCAAAAACAACCAGAGGGGTAAAACGCTTACCGAATTTATTACTAATAACAACTTTATTGTTTTAAACGATAAATCACCCACTCATTTTTCTACTCACAATACGTATACCCATTTCGACGTTTCCTTCTGTTCTTCAGATATATTCCCATTCATTCAGTGGCAGATTTGTAACGACTTACACGGTAGTGATCACTACCCCATCCTTATCACACTCTCCACTTCTAATGAACAAAGCTCATCAAAAAGTAAACCTATTTTGAAATTAAACTTAAGTGATTGGCTTAACTTACAAATTAAAACTAACTACGAGTACATTAAACAACAAGAAATTATAGCGATTAAGACTAACATGCAAGTTGACAACAAAACGGCATATGATATATATAAAAAAAATCACTCAACTGACCGTCCAACATACTCTGAAATATCTAAAAATACTACACCAATGCAAACGATCTTAAACAAAAGTACCTCACCAGAACCATCAACTTCTGTTAACATTAAGCCAGCATTAGTTAAGCTAAGCCCCAGAGTCATTGACTATAGCGACTTAAATGATCTCGTTACAATTGCTCCTACTGAAGCAAACAAAAAACCAAATTCTATAAAATCTAAAGTTCAAGTCTTACCTCGCTCATTATCTAAAAGACAACTTAAAGTTTTAAAATCGCAAAACAAATTTGAAAAATCTTTAAAATTTATGCCTGATGACAATTCTATAGACAGCTCCGATAATATGGAGTGTCTATAATAATTTTGTTCCAATCCTGTGTTCTCGGCCGGCTGACTGGGGAGTGCATCCTATACAACCTAGTTGGAAAGATGGGCACCTCAGTCAGTCGGCCGAGAACACAAAAATATATACAAACAAAATCACTGTAAATATATTACATTGTACAATAACTATCGTTAACTATATTTCTTCTCTAAACTAATAATGTCCTTAATTATTGCTCAATGGAATATCCGTGGCTATATAAACAATTACAGTGAACTGCAAATTATTATAAAAAAATATCACCCTCAAATCATAGCCCTACAGGAAACACACCTCCATTCCCTAAACAATATACCCATCCCTATTAATTACACTTTGTATTCAAACAACTATTCTCCAACTTATGGAGGCGCAGCAATATTAATACACAACTCTATCCAAAACTAATCAGTTACTTTACCAAACGACTTTGACGCCACTGGAATTGTAGCACACTCTATTAAAAAACTGGAAATTATTTCTGCATACATACCACCAACTAAATCATTCACAGAATCTAACTTACTTAATATTATCAATACTAATTCCAATATGCTTATATTGGGAGATTTTAACAGCTGGGGTTCCTTGTGGGGTTCCCCCAAAAACAACCAGAGGGGTAAAACGCTTACCGAATTTATTACTAATAACAACTTTATTGTTTTAAACGATAAATCACCCACTCATTTTTCTACTCACAATACGTATACCCATTTCGACGTTTCCTTCTGTTCTTCAGATATATTCCCATTCATTCAGTGGCAGATTTGTAACGACTTACACGGTAGTGATCACTACCCCATCCTTATCACACTCTCCACTTCTAATGAACAAAGCTCATCAAAAAGTAAACCTATTTTTAAATTAAACTTAAGTGATTGGCTTAACTTACAAATTAAAACTAACTACGAGTACATTAAACAACAAGAAATTATAGCGATTAAGACTAACATGCAAGTTGACAACAAAACGGCATATGATATATATAAAAAAATCACTCAACTGACCGTCCAACATACTCTGAAATATCTAAAAATACTACACCAATGCAAACGATCTTAAACAAAAGTACCTCACCAGAACCATCAACTTCTGTTAACATTAAGCCCCCCTTAATTTAAACTAACCCCCAAACCCTTTAACTAAAGCCCTTTAAAAATTCTCTTTAAAATTTATCCTACTGTAAACAAAAAAACAAAAAAATTAAAAAAAAAACTTAAAGTCTTACTTCCCTCACTTTTTAAATAAAAAATAAAATTTTTTTTAAAAACAAAAAAAAAAAATAAAAAATATTTAAAATTTATGACTAATAATAAATAAAAAGGCTTGATTAGAGGGTTTGGGTATTTTTATTTTTTTTCTTTCATCCGGTGTGCTCGGGGGGGGGAGTGGCCCATACAACCTAATTTGGAAAGTTGGGAACCTGAGCCCCTCGGGCGAGCACCCAAAACTCACTAAAAAAAAAACACTAAAAAATATAACATATTAAAAAAAAACTAAAATAAAATATTTTTTTTTAAAAATAATAATTTCTTTAATTTTAACTAAAAGAAATAGCCATGTTTATAAAAAAAATTAAATGAAAAATAATTTATAAAAAAAAAATATAACCCCCAAAATAGCCCTACAGGAAACACACCTCCATTCCCTAAACAATATACCCATCCCTATTAATTACACTTTGTGTTCAAACAACTATTCTCCTACTTATGGAGGCGCAGCAATATTGATACACAACTCTATCCAAAACTACTCAGTTACTTTACCAAACGACTTTGAAGCCACTGGAATTGTAGCACACTCTATTAAAAAACTGAAAATAATTTCTGCATAGATACCACCAACTAAATCATTCACAGAATCTAACTTACTTAATATTATCAATACTAACTCCAATATGCATATATTGGGAGATTTTAACAGCTGGGATACCTTATGGGGTTCCCCCAAAAACAACCAGAGGGGTAAAACGCTTACCGAATTTATTTATAATAACAACTTTATTGTTTTAAACGATAAATCATCCACTCATTTTTCTACTCACAATACGTATACCCATACCGACGTTTCCTTCTGTTCTCTAGATATATTCCCATTCATTCAGTGGCAGATTTGTAACGACTTACACGGTAGTGATCACTACCCCATCCTTATCACACTCTCTACCTTTAATGAACAAAGCTCATCAAAAAGTAAACCTATTTTTAAATTAAACTTAAGTTATTGGCTAAAAATTCAAATGAAAACTAACTATTTCAATTATATTATACCTCTTTCTACACCTGCTCACTACACTATTCCACAAACTACAATAATTAAAAATAATAAAAATGTCCCATGGTGGAATCCAAAATTACAAGCTCTTAATCGTGAGAAAAAACAAGCGGCAAACAAATTAAAAAAATACATTACCAATGAGAACATTATCCATTTTCGTAAACTGCAGCTAAATTTAGGAGAGAACTCAAAATAGCAAAAAAAGAAAACAGTTAAACAATTTACATCAACCATTAAGCCGCAATCCACATCTAGGAATATTTGGTTCATTATTAGAACATTTTGTGGTCTGCACAATAGAAAACACATCCATATTATTAATTGCCCCGAATTTTCCTCTCCTATCTGCAACGACAAAACAATAGCCAACACATTTGCGAATTTTTGGTTAACCAATCCAAAGATCTAAATTTCTCTCCTACATTTATTAATAACATATACAGCAAAACATATCCATACATAGCATGTCCGTCTCGCTCAGCTCAACAAATCAAATCTGACATCTCCCAAATTGAATTAGACTCTGCAGTATCTAGCCTAAAAGGTCACACACATGGAATCGACCGAATTTCTTATCCAACGATAGCTAATTCCTCGCTAGCTGTGAAAACACGCCTACTTAAACATTTCAACAACATATTTCATAGTCATATTCCACAACAATATAAGACCAGCCTAGTTATTCCTATTCACAAACCAAACTCAGACAAAACCTCAATCACTTCATATAGACCAATCAGTCTTAACCCTTGTGTTGCCAAAATACTGGACAAAATTATAGCTAAAAGGTTATGCTGGTTTGTAACAACAAACAAACTTATTCACAAAAACCAAGTAGGTTTCAAGAGAGGTAGGTCCATTTTAGATAATCTAGCTTGCATAGATCACCTCATAACGGAATCACTATCACACAAGTAGCACATTTCAATAATTTCACTTGATTTTAATAAAGCTTTTGATAAGATTGGAATATATGCAATTTTAACACAGCTTCAAGAATGGAACATAGGACATAATATACTTAAATATGTTATTAATTTTATGAAAAACAGGAAAATCAATTGCCGAGTTGCTAATAATATTTCGCACTCATTCCCATAAGACAACGGGATACCCCAGGGTTCACCGATATCAGTAATTCTTTTTATACCCTTCGACCATTGAAAATGGTCAAAAAAGGGTATACTAACTTTGTGCAAATGTATGTAACAGGCAGAAGGAGGCGTGGGAGACCCAACAAAGTATATATGTATATTCTTAACTCAGGTCACTAGCCAAGTCGATTAAGCCATGTCTGTCTTTCTGTCCGGATGTCTGGATGTCTAGCTGTGTGGATGTCTGGATGTCCAATGCAAAATTTCAGCAAACAACTATCTCATACCAACTGTTTCAAAAATGAAAATACTTGGATTAACATTTGATACCAAATATAATTGGTTTAAACATTTAGACGAACTTTCTTTTTCACTATCTAAATCAGTTAATATAAATTTAAGCCATAAATTAACTGCCACAAATTAATTCACACAATCAATTTCAATGTTTCATAGAATTCAACTGAGAATTCAAACATTTAAAAATGCAATCTACATGGCAATACAGCACATGCACAGCTGAAAAGAATTCAAACTATATTAAATAATCCAATCTAAATAAGACTAGGCCTATTTCCATAAAAACCTAATAACAAACTTTACATGACAAAACCTCAATCACTTCATATAGACCAATCAGTCTTAACCCTTGTGTTGCCAAAATAATGGACAAAATTATAGCTAAAAGGTTATGGTGGTTTGTAACAACAAACAATCTTATTCACAAAAACCAAGTAGGTTTCAAGAGAGGTAGGTCCGTTTTAGATAATCTAGCTTGCATAGATCACCTCATAACGGAATCACTATCACACAAGCAGCACATTTCAATAATTTCACTTGATTTTAATAAAGCTTTCGATAAGATTGGAATACATGCAATTATAACACAGCTTCAAGAATGGAACATAGGACATAACATACGAGGGTCGTTTGATAAGTCCGTGACTTTTTGTATTTGCCGCGCACCTGCTCTAAATACAACACTGCTCCTGTCAGCAGTTATCGATTAACAGCTGACTGTAAAATTTTGAGAAAGCTGCGTTTTTTGGTTTGCGTTTTATAGGCATTGAAAGCAGACGATCTCGATCTCCATTTTCGTTAAAATTCACGAGATCGTCTGCTTTCAATGCCTATAAAACGCAAACCAAATAACGCAGCTTTCTCAAAATTTTACAGTCAGCTGTTAATCGATAACTGCTGACAGGAGCAGTGTTGTATTTAGAGCAGGTGCGCGGCAAATACAAAAAGTCACGGACTTATCAAACGACCCTCGTACTTAGATATGTTATTAATTTTATGAAAAACAGGAAAATCAAATGCCGAGTTGCTAATAATATTTCGCACTCATTCCCATTAGACAACGGGATACCCCAGGGTTCACCGATATCAGTTATTCTTTTTCTTATAGTATATAATAAACTAGCTAACTTAATCAACATTCAAAGAAATCTTACATTTGTAGGCTACGCCGACGATTTTCACATTCTCGTGAAATTTAACCAGAACCAACGTCAACACACAGCTAACTTAGATAATATTTTCAAAAAAATCATTGATTGGTGCTCTACTACGGGATCATCTCTCTCACTTAATAAATGCAAACACCTGCACATCTGTAGGAAACGTAATTGTCATTGCAAAATTTCAACTAACAATTATCTCATACCAACTGTTTCAAAAATGAAAATACTTGGATTAACATTTGATACCAAATATAATTGGTCTAAACATGTAGACGAACTTTCTTTTTCACTATCCAAATCAGTAAATATAATAAGATGTCTTTCAAGCCATAAATTCAACTGCCACACACACACCTTAATATCCATCATCAAATCAATAATTATATCTAAAATCGATTATGGTCTTTGCATCTATGGCAATACAGCACATGCACAGCTGAAAAGAATTCAAACTATATTAAATAATGCAATCAGAATAGGTCTAGGAGCATTTTCATCAACACCTATTAACAATCTTTTCATGGAATCTGGAATAAACACAGTAGTCGAACGTAGAAATTTCTTACAAGCTAAACTAATTAAAAACATATATTGTTCTAAAGAATCGCCATTAAACGTTATAGTAAAGAAATTGAAAAACAAACGATTTAATAAAACTAAAACTAAATTCCTATCAGCAATAAATAGAGGAGTAAACTTTTGCAGCGATTTAGTTATTAAAGTCTATCAACCTCCTGAAATTTCACTCAAACAACCTCCTTGGAAACTAAACAAGAATACAATTAACATAGAGCTTTCTAATCTTAATACCCAAAACACCAATCCAATAATCTTTACAAAAAAGTTTATCTCCATTAAAAATCAATTCTCCAATCATACTTTTATATACACAGATGGTTCAAAGACCCAACACTCAACATCCTTTTCTATCTTTACTGAAGAACAAACACTAAAAATAGGTTTACTCCAAAATTTCTCTTCAATTTATTCTGCCGAAATTATAGCAATTTACGAAGCTATCCAACTTATTAAAACTAAACCAGGTAAATTTGTAATTTGTTCAGACTCCCTGTCTTCACTTCAGGCCATTGAAAACAGTGTAAACGTCACATACTACCCTGCCACAATAAGAAGTTTGTTAATGACCTTTTACCCTAAGATATTATTACTTTGGGTACCGGGACACAAAGGTATAAAGGGTAATGAACTAGCCGACTACCAAGCTAAATTAGCACCTAAATTTTCTCTAATCTTTACCAAGAACTTTAACACCTGGGATTTAAACAACGTCATCAAAATAAGACTACTTAAAAGCAAATTAAATCGACTTAACCAAACATCAAGATGGTATCAAAATATAAATGATGCTAATATAAACCACAACCACTATATAAAAAACATACAACATGATGCAATTCCAAGAAACATTCAAACCAAATTTATTAGACTACGACTAGGACATACAAAAATTACTCATGAACATTACTTCAATCATAATATAAACTACAATTGTATTTACTGTCAACACACTACTTCTCCAATAACATTATAACACATCTTAATAGACTGTCCATCCCCATGTCTTACTTACCAACGCTCAAAATTCTTCAAAACAACATCCCCCCTAACGCTCCTTTCCAATCCAACTAACTCTAATATTATA
>JAECXB010002127.1:0-109064 GCA_018151435.1 Zaprionus africanus
GTCAAGCCTGTGTCCTTGTAGCCAGTGCCTAGCCAGTGCCTAGCCAGTGCCTAGCCAGTGCCTAGCCAATATCTACCCAGTGCCTAGCCATTGTCTAACCAGTGCCTAGCCAATGTCTAACCAGTGCCTAGCCAATGTCTAGCCAGTGCCTAGCCAGTGCCTAGCCAGTGCCTATCCAGTGCCTAGCCAGTGCCTAGCCAGTGCCTAGCCAGTGCCTAGCCAGTGCCTAGCCAGTGCCTAGCCAGTGCCTAGCCAGTGCCTAGCCAGTGTCTAGCCAGTGCCTAGCCAGTGCCTAGCCAGTGCCAAGCCAGTGCTTAGCCAGTGCCTGAGCAGTGCCTGGCCAGTGCCCAGCCAGTGCCCAGCCAGTGCCTAGCCAGTGCCCAGCCAGTGCCTAGCCAGTGCCGCCTAGCCAGTGCCTAGCCAGTGCCTAGCCAGTGCCTAGCCAGTGCCTAGCCAGTGCCTAGCCAGTGCCTAGCCAGTGCCTAGCCAGTGCCTAGCCAGTGCCTAGCCAGTGTCTAGCCAGTGCCTAGCCAGTTCCTAGCCAGTGTCTAGCCAGTGTCTAGCCAGTGCCTAGCCAGTGTCTAGCCAGTGCCTAGCCAGTGTCTAGCCAGTGTCAGTGCCTAGCCAGTGCCTTCCAAGTGTCTAGCCAGTGCCTGGCCAGTGCCTAGCCAGTGCCTGGCCAGTGCCTAGCCAGTGCCTGGCCAGTGCCTAGCCAGTGCCTAGCCAGTGCCTAGCCAGTGCCTAGCCAGTGTCTAGCCAGTGCCTAGCCAGTGCCTAGCCAGTGCCTAGCCAGTGTCTAGCCAGTGCCTAGCCAGTGCCTAGCCAGTGTCTAGCCTGTTAGCCTGTGTCTAGCCAGTGTTTAGCCAGTGTTTAGCCAGTGCCTAGCCAGTGTCTAGCCAGTGCCTAGCCAGTGCCTAGCCAGTGCCTAGCCAGTGCCTAGCCAGTGCCTAGCCAGTGCCTAGCCAGTGCCTAGCCAGTGCCTAGCCAGTGCCTAGCCAGTGCCTAGCCAGTGCCTAGCCAGTGCCTAGCCAGTGCCTAGCCAGTGCCTAGCCAGTGTCTAGCCAGTGCCTAGCCAGTGCCTAGCCAGTGCCTAGCCCTAGCCAGTGCCTAGCCAGTGTCTAGCCAGTGCCTAGCCAGTGCCTAGCCAGTGCCTAGCCAGTGCCTAGCCAGTGCCTAGCCAGTGTCTAGCCAGTGCCTAGCCAGTGCCTAGCCAGTGCCTAGCCAGTGCCTAGCCAGTGCCTAGCCAGTGCCTAGCCAGTGCCTAGCCAGTGCCTAGCCAGTGCCTAGCCAGTGCCTAGCCAGTGCCTAGCCAGTGCCTAGCCAGTGCCTAGCCAGTGCTTAGCCAGTGCCTAGCCAGTGCCTAGCCAGTGCCTAGCCAGTGCCTAGCCAGTGCCTAGCCAGTGCCTAGCCAGTGCCTAGCCAGTGCCTAGCCAGTGCCTAGCCAGTGTCTAGCCAGTGCTTAGCCAGTGCCTAGCCAGTGCCTAGCCAGTGCCTAGCCAGTGCCTAGCCAGTGCCTAGCCAGTGCCTAGCCAGTGCCTAGCCCTAGCCAGTGCCTAGCCAGTGCCTAGCCAGTGCCTAGCCAGTGCCTAGCCAGTGCCTAGCCAGTGCCTAGCCAGTGTCTAGCCAGTGTCTAGCCAGTGCCTAGCCAGTGTCCAGTGCCTAGCCAGTGCCTAGCCAGTGCCTAGCCAGTGTCTAGCCAGTGCCTAGCCAGTGCCTAGCCAGTGCCTAGCCAGTGTCTAGCCAGTGCCTAGCCAGTGTCTAGCCAGTGCCTGGCCAGTGCCTAGCCAGTGCCTAGCCCTAGCCAGTGCCTAGCCAGTGCCTAGCCAGTGCCTAGCCAGTGCCTAGCCAGTGCCTAGCCAGTGCCTAGCCAGTGCCTAGCCAGTGCCTAGCCAGTGTCTAGCCAGTGCCTAGCCAGTGCCTAGCCAGTGTCCAGCCTGAATTAAGCCTGTGTCTAGCCTGTTCTTATCTTGCGTTTTAGCCAGTGCCTAGCCAGTGCCTAGCCAGTGCCTAGCCAGTGCCTAGCCAGCCAGTGCCTAGCCAGTGCCTAGCCAGTGCCTCAGCCAGTGCCTAGCCAGTGCCTAGCCAGTGCCTAGCCAGTGCCTAGCCAGTGCCTAGCCAGTGCCTAGCCAGTGCCTAGCCAGTGCCTAGCCAGTGCCTAGCCAGTGTCTAGCCAGTGCCTAGCCAGTGTCTAGCCAGTGCCCTAGCCAGTGTCTAGCCAGTGCCTAGCCAGTGCCTAGCCAGTGCCTAGCCAGTGCCTAGCCAGTGCCTAGCCAGTGCCTAGCCAGTGCCCTAGCCAGTGCCTAGCCAGTGCCTAGCCAGTGCCTAGCCAGTGCCTAGCCAGTGCCTAGCCAGTGCCTAGCCAGTGCCTAGCCAGTGCCCTAGCCAGTGCCTAGCCAGTGCCTAGCCAGTGTCTAGCCAGTGCGTAGCCAGTGCCTAGCCAGTGTCTAGCCTGAATTAAGCCTGTGTCTAGCCTGTTTTTATCTTGTGTTTTGCCTGTGCCTAGCCAGTGTCTAGCCAGTGCCTAGCCAGTGCCTAGCCAGTGCCTAGCCAGTGCCTAGCCAGTGCCTAGCCAGTGCCATGCCAGTGCCTAGCCAGTGCCATGCCAGTGCCTAGCCAGTGTCTAGCCAGTGCCTAGCCAGTGCCTAGCCAGTGCCTAGCCAGTGTGCCTAGCCAGTGCCTAGCCAGTGTCTAGCCAGTGCCTAGCCAGTGCCTAGCCAGTGCCTAGCCAGTGTCTAGCCAGTGCCTAGCCAGTGCCTAGCCAGTGCCTAGCCAGTGCCTAGCCAGTGCCTAGCCAGTGCCTAGCCAGTGCCTAGCCAGTGCCTAGCCAGTGCCTAGCCAGTGCCTAGCCAGTGCCTAGCCAGTGCCTAGCCAGTGCCTAGCCAGTGCCTAGCCAGTGCTTAGCCAGTGCTTAGCCAGTGCCTAGCCAGTGCCTAGCCAGTGCCTAGCCAGTGCCTAGCCAGGCAGTGCCTAGCCAGTGCCTTAGCCAGTGCCAGTGCCTAGCCAGTGCCTAGCCAGTGCCTAGCCAGTGCCTAGCCAGTGCCTAGCCAGTGCCCAGTGCCCAGTGCCTAGCCAGTGCCTGCCTAGCCAGTGCTGCCTAGCCAGTGCCTAGCCAGTTATCCTGTCTAGCCAGTGCCTAGCCAGTGCCTAGCCAGTGCTAAGCCAGTGCCTAGCCTGAGTGCTTAGCCAGTGCCTAGCCAGTGCCTAGCCAGTGTCTAGCCAGTGCCTAGCCAGTGCCTAGCCAGTGCCTAGCCAGTGCCTAGCCAGTGCCTAGCCAGTGCCTAGCCAGTGCCTAGCCAGTGCCTAGCCAGTGCCTAGCCAGTGCCTAGCCAGTGCCTAGCCAGTGCCTAGCCAGTGCCTAGCCAGTGCTTAAGCCAGTGCCTAGCCAGTGCTTAGCCAGTGCTGCCAGTGCCAGTGCCTAGCCAGTGCCTAGCCAGTGCCTAGCCAGTGCCTAGCCAGTGCCTAGCCAGTGCCTAGCCAGTGCCTAGCCAGTGCCTAGCCAGTGCCTAGCCAGTGCCTAGCCAGTGCCTAGCCAGTGCCTAGCCAGTGCCTAGCCAGTGCCTAGCCAGTGCCTAGCCTAGCCAGTGCCTAGCCAGTGCCTAGCCAGTGCCTAGCCAGTGCCTAGCCAGTGCCTAGCCAGTGCCTAGCCAGTGCCTAGCCAGTGCCTAGCCAGTGCCTAGCCAGTGCCTAGCCAGTGCCTAGCCAGTGCCTAGCCAGTGCCTAGCCAGTGCCTAGCCAGTGCCTGCAGCCAGTGTGCCTAGCCAGTGCCTAGCCAGTGTGCCTAGCCAGTGCCTAGCCAGTGCCTAGCCAGTGCCTAGCCAGTGCCTAGCCAGTGCCTAGCCAGTGCCTAGCCAGTGCCTAGCCAGTGCCCTAGCCAGTGCCTAGCCAGTGCCTAGCCAGTGCCTAGCCAGTGCCTAGCCAGTGCCTAGCCAGTGCCTAGCCAGTGCCTAGCCAGTGCCTAGCCAGTGCCTAAGCCAGCCAGTGCCTAGCCAGTGCCTAGCCAGTGCTTAGCCAGTGCTTAAGCCAGTGCCTAGCCAGTGCTTAGCCAGTGCTTAACCAGTGCTGGTTACCAGTGCCTAGCCAGTGCCTAGCCAACCAGTGTGCCTAGCCAGTGCCTAGGCCAGTGCTTAGCCAGTGCTTCCAGCCAGTTAACAGTGCGTTAGCCAGTGCCTAGCCAGTGCTTAGTGCCTTCTAGTGCCTAGCCAGTGCCTAGCCAGTGCTCTAGCCAGTGCCTAGCCAGTGCCTAGCCAGTGTCTAGCCTGCCAGTGCCTAGCCAGTGTCTAGCCAGTGCTTAGCTTGTGTTTTGCCAGTGCCTAGCCAGTGCCTAGCCAGTGTCTAGCCAGTGCCTAGCCAGTGCCTAGCCAGTGCCTAGCCAGTGCCTGGCCAGTTAGCCAGTGCCCTAGCCAGTGCCTAGCCAGTGCCTGGCCAGTGCCAGTGCCTAGCCAGCCAGTGCCTGGCCAGTGCCTAGCCAGTGCCTAGCCAGTGCCTAGCCAGTGCCTAGCCAGTGCCTAGCCAGTGCCTAGCCAGTGCTTAGCCAGTGCTTAGCCAGTGCCTAGCCAGTGCCTAGCCAGTGCCTAGCCAGTGCTTAACCAGTGCTTAACCAGTGCTTAACCAGTGCCTAACCAGTGCTTAACCAGTGCTTAACCAGTGCTTAACCAGTGCTTAGCCAGTGCTTAACCAGTGCTTAAGCCAGTGCTTAACCAGTGCTTAGCCAGTTGCTTAGCCAGTGCTTAGCCAGTGCTTAGCCAGTGCCTAGCCAGTGCTTAGCCAGTGCTTAGCCAGTGCCTAGCCAGTGCCTAGCCAGTGCCTAGCCAGTGCCTAGCCAGTGCCCAGCCAGTGCTTAGCCAGTGCCTTAGCCAGTGCTTAGCCAGTGCTTAGCCAGTGCTTAACCAGTGCCTAGCCAGTGCCTAGCCAGTGCCTAGCCAGTGCCTAGCCAGTGCCTAGCCAGTGCCTAGCCAGTGCCTAGCCAGTGCCTAGCCAGTGCTTAGCCAGTGCTTAACCAGTGCTTAACCAGTGCTTAGCCAGTGCTTAACCAGTGCTTACCAGTTAACCAGTGCTTAACCAGTGCTTAGCCAGTGCTTAACCAGTGCTTAACCAGTGCTTAGCCAGTGCTTAGCCAGTGCCTAGCCAGTGCCTAGCCAGTGTCTAGCCAGTGCCTAGCCAGTGTCTAGCCAGTGCCTAGCCAGTGCCTAGCCAGTGCCTAGCCAGTGTCTAGCCTGTTAAGCCAGTGCCTAGCCAGTTTTATCTTGTGTTAGCCAGTGCCTAGCCAGTGCCTAGCCAGTGTCTGGCCAGTGCGCCAGTGCCTAGCCAGTGCCTAGCCAGTGCCTAGCCAGTGCCTAGCCAGTGCCTAGCCAGTGCCTAGCCAGTGCCTAGCCAGTGCCTGGCCAGTGCCTGGCCAGTGCTTAGCCAGTGCCTAGCCAGTGCCTGGCCAGTGCCTGGCCAGTGCCTAGCCAGTGCCTAGCCAGTGCCTAGCCAGTGCCTAGCCAGTGCCTGGCCAGTGCCTAGCCAGTGCTTAACCAGTGCTTAACCAGTGCTTAACCAGTGCTTAACCAGTGCTTAACCAGTGCTTAACCAGTGCTTAACCAGTGCTTAACCAGTGCTTAACCAGTGCTTAACAGGTGCTTAACCAGTGCTTAACCAGTGCTTACCCAGTGCTTAACCTGTGCTTAACCAGTGCTTAACCAGTGCTTAACCAGTACTTAACCAGTGCTTAACCAGTGCTTAGCCAGTGCTTAACCAGTGCTTAACCAGTGCTTAACCAGTGCTTAACCAGTGCTTAACCAGTGCTTAACCAGTGCTTAACCAGTGCTTAACCAGTGCTTAACCAGTGCTTAACCAGTGCTTAACCAGTGCCTAGCCAGTGCTTAACCAGTGCTTAACCAGTGCTTAACCAGTGCTTAACCAGTGCTTAACCAGTGCTTAACCAGTGCTTAGCCAGTGCTTAACCAGTGCTTAACCAGTGCTTAACCAGTGCTTACCAGCCAGTGTCTAGCCAGTGCCTAGCCAGTGCCTAGCCAGTGCTCTAGCCAGTGCCTAGCCAGTGCCTAGCCAGTGTCTAGCCTAATTAAGCCAGTGCCTAGCCAGTGCTTTTATCTTGTGCTTAGCCAGTGCCTAGCCAGTGCCTAGCCAGTGCCTAGCCAGTGCCTAGCCAGTGCCTAGCCAGTGCCTAGCCAGTGCCTAGCCAGTGCCTAGCCAGTGCCTAGCCAGTGCCTAGCCAGTGCCTAGCCAGTGCCTAGTCCAGTGCCTAGCCAGTGCCTAGCCAGTGCCTAGCCAGTGCCTAGCCAGTGCCTAGCCAGTGCCTAGCCAGTGCTCTAGCCAGTGCCTAGCCAGTGCCTAGCCAGTGCCTAGCCAGTGCCCTAGCCAGTGCCTAGCCAGTGCC
Source organism: Zaprionus africanus (assembly GCA_018151435.1). Classification (NCBI taxonomy): domain Eukaryota; kingdom Metazoa; phylum Arthropoda; class Insecta; order Diptera; family Drosophilidae; genus Zaprionus; species Zaprionus africanus. The sequence continues at coordinate 6,377 of JAECXB010002127.1, forward strand.
TAGCCAGTGCCTTAGCCAGTGCCTAGCCAGTGCCTAGCCAGTGCCTAGCCAGTGCCTAGCCAGTGTCTGCCAAGCCAGTGCCTAGCCAGTGCCTTAGCCAGTGCCTAGCCAGTGCTCTAGCCAGTGCCTAGCCAGTGCCTAGCCAGTGCCTAGCCAGTGCCTAGCCAGTGCCTAGCCAGTGCCTAGCCAGTGCCTAGCCAGTGCCTAGCCAGTGCCTAGCCAGTGCCTAGCCAGTGCCTAGCCAGTGCCTAGCCAGTGCCTAGCCAGTGCCTAGCCAGTGCCTAGCCAGTGCCTAGCCAGTGCCTAGCCAGTGCCTAGCCAGTGCCTAGCCAGTGCTTAGCCAGTGCTTAGCCAGTGCCTAGCCAGTGCCTAGCCAGTGCTTAACCAGTGCTTAACCAGTGCTTAACCAGTGCTTAGCCAGTGCTTAGCCAGTGCTTAACCAGTGCTTAACCAGTGCTTAGCCAGTGCTTAACCAGTGCTTAACCAGTGCTTAACCAGTGCTTAACCAGTGCTTAACCAGTGCTTAACCAGTGCTTAACCAGTGCTTAGCCAGTGCTTAGCCAGTGCTTAACCAGTGCTTAGCCAGTGCCTAGCCAGTGCCTAGCCAGTGCCTAGCCAGTGCCTAGCCAGTGCTTAGCCAGTGCCTAGCCAGTGCTTAGCCAGTGCCTAGCCAGTGCTTAGCCAGTGCTTAGCCAGTGCCTAGCCAGTGCTTAGCCAGTGCCTAGCCAGTGCCTAGCCAGTGCTTAGCCAGTGCCTAGCCAGTGCTTAGCCAGTGCTTAGCCAGTGCTACAGCCAGTGCCTAGCCAGTGTCTAGCCAGTGCCTAGCCAGTGCCTAGCCAGTGCCTAGCCAGTGCCCAGCCTTAGCCAGTGCCTAGCCAGTGCCTAGCCAGTGCTTTAGCCAGTGCCTAGCCAGTGCTTAGCCAGTGTTTAGCCAGTGCCTAGCCAGTGTCTAGCCAGTGCTTAGCCAGTGCCTAGCCAGTGCCTAGCCAGTGCCTAGCCAGTGCCTAGCCAGTGCCTAGCCAGTGCCTAGCCAGTGCCTAGCCAGTGCTTAGCCAGTGCTTAGCCAGTGCCTAGCCAGTGCCTAGCCAGTGCTTAGCCAGTGCTTAGCCAGTGCCTAGCCAGTGCCTAGCCAGTGCTTAGCCAGTGCCTAGCCAGTGCCTAGCCAGTGCTTAGCCAGTGCCTAGCCAGTGCTTAGCCAGTGCCTAGCCAGTGCCTAGCCAGTGCCTAGCCAGTGCTTAGCCAGTGCTTAGCCAGTGCCTAGCCAGTGCCTAGCCAGTGCCTAGCCAGTGCCTAGCCAGTGCTTAGCCAGTGCCTAGCCAGTGCCTAGCCAGTGCCTAGCCAGTGCCTAGCCAGTGCCTAGCCAGTGCTTAGCCAGTGCTTAGCCAGTGCTTAACCAGTGCCTAGCCAGTGCTTAACCAGTGCTTAACCAGTGCCTAGCCAGTGCTTAACCAGTGCTTAAGCCAGTGCCTAGCCAGTGCCAGTGCCTAGCCAGTGCCTAGCCAGTGCTTAGCCAGTGCCTAGCCAGTGCCTAGCCAGTGCCTAGCCAGTGCCTAGCCAGTGCCTAGCCAGTGCCTAGCCAGTGCCTAGCCAGTGCCTAGCCAGTGCTTAGCCAGTGCTTAGCCAGTGCCTAGCCAGTGCCTAGCCAGTGCCTAGCCAGTGCCTAGCCAGTGCCTAGCCAGTGCCTAGCCAGTGCCTAGCCAGTGCCTAGCCAGTGCCTAGCCAGTGCCTAGCCAGTGCCTAGCCAGTGCCTAGCCAGTGCCTAGCCAGTGCCTAGCCAGTGCTTAGCCAGTGCTTAACCAGTGCTTAACCAGTGCTTAACCAGTGCTTAACCAGTGCTTAACCAGTGCTTAACCAGTGCTTAACCAGTGCTTAACCAGTGCTTAACCAGTGCTTAACCAGTGCTTAACCAGTGCTTAACCAGTGCTTAACCAGTGCTTAACCAGTGCTTAACCAGTGCTTAACCAGTGCTTAACCAGTGCTTAACCAGTGCTTAACCAGTGCTTAACCAGTGCTTAACCAGTGCTTAGCCAGTGCCTAGCCAGTGCCTAGCCAGTGCTTAGCCAGTGCCTAGCCAGTGCCTAGCCAGTGCTAGCCAGTGAGCCAGTGCCTAGCCAGTGCCTAGGCCTGACCAGTGCCCAGTGCCTGTTTTAGTGCCAGTGCTTAGCCAGTGCCTAGCCAGTGCCTAGCCAGTGCCTAGCCAGTGCCTAGCCAGTGCCTCCCAGCCAGTGTCTAGCCAGTGCCTAGCCCCAGTGCCTAGCCAGTGCCTAGCCAGTGCCTAGCCAGTGCCCAGTGCCTAGCCAGTTAGCCAGTGCCTAGCCAGTGCCCAGCTAACCAGTGCCAGTTCTAGCCAGTGCCTAGCCAGTGCCTAGCCAGTGCCTAGCCTGTTAGCCAGTGTCCTAGCCAGTTCGCTAACCAGTGCCCTAGCCAGTGTCTTAGCCAGTGCCTAGCCAGTGTTCAGCCTTAACCAGTGCCTAGCCAGTGCTTACCTAGTGTTTGCGTAGTCCAGGCTAACCAGTGCCTAGCCAGTGCCTAGCCAGTGCTTAGCCAGTGCCTAGCCAGTGCTCAGCCAGTGCCTAACCAGTGCCTAGCCAGTGTCTAGCCTGCTTAAGCCAGTGGCCAGTTCAGCCAGTCTTTAGCCTGTGCCTAGCCAGTGCTTAGCCAGTGCCTAGCCAGTGCCTAGCCAGTGCCTAGCCAGTGCCTAGCCAGTGCCTAGCCAGTGCCTAGCCAGTGCCTAGCCAGTGTCTAGCCAGTGCCTAGCCAGTGCCTAGCCAGTGCCTAGCCAGTGCCTAGCCAGTGCTGCCTAGCCAGTGCTTAGCCAGTGCCTAGCCAGTGCTCAGCCAGTGCCTAGCCAGTGTCTAGCCAGTGCCTAGCCAGTGTCTAGCCAGTGTCGAGCCTGTGTCTAGCCTGTGTCCAGCCTGTCTCCAGCCTGTGTCCAGCCTGTCTCCAGCCTGTGTCTTGCCAGTGCCTAGCCAGTGTCTAGCCTGTGTCTAGCCAGTGTCTAGCCTGTGTCTATCCTAACTATCCTATGACTAGCCCTTGTCTTGTCTGTGTCTATCATATCCAGACTGTAATAAGCCTATGTCAAGCCTGTTATAAGCCTATGTCGACCCTGCGTCTAGCTTGTGTCCAGCCTGTGTCCAGCCTATGTATTGATTGTGTCCAGCCTGTGTTCAGCCTGTGTTTTGATTATGTCTAGACTGTTTATCTGGTCTGTCCAGACTGCCTGTCGATCTTGTGTCCAGACTGTGTCTAGCCTGTATATAGCGTATGTCCAGCCTGTGTCTAGCCAGTGTATATGCAGAGTCTAGTCAGTATCTGGTCTGTTTCTAGCCTGTTATTAGCCTGTGTCTAGCCTGTGTGTAACTTGTGTTGTGTCTGTGTCTAGCCTGTCTCTATCCTGTTATCCTGCTTAGCCTGTGTCTAGCCTATGTCTAGTTTTTGTCTAGACTTTTTATCTAGTCTGTGTCTTGCCTGTCCCCACAGCCTGTCGAGCTTCTGTCTATCATTGTGTAGCCAGTCCAGTCTGTCTATTACGCGTATGTCTAGCCTGTGTCTAGCATGTGTCCAGCCTGTATCTATCTTGTGTCCTGCCTGCATATATCTTGTCTCCTGCCTGTGTTTATTCTGTGTTTTGCCTGTCACTACCATGTGTCTTTCCTGTGTCTTGACTGTATCTAGCCTATCTCAATCCCTTATCTAGCCTGTGTCTAGCCTGTACTGATCGTTCGTCTGCAACCTGTGTCCAGCATGTTTCTAGCCTGTATATAGCGTGTGTCCACACTTTGTCTAGCCAGTGTCTAGCCAGTGTCTAGCCAGTGCCTAGCCAGTGTCAAGCCAGTGCCTAGCCAGTGTCTAGCCAGTGCCTAGCCAGAGTCCAGCCAGTGTTTAACCAGAGTATAGCCTGTCTCTCGCCTATGACTCGACTGTCCAAACGGTCTGTCAAGCCTGAGTCTAGCCAGTGCCTAGCTATTGTGCCTAGCCTGTGTCAAGCGTGTGGCTAACCTGTGTCCAGCCAGTCTATATCCAATGTCTAGTCAGTGTCTGGTCTGTGTCTAGCCTGTCTTTAAATTGTGCAAAGGCTGTGTCTCGCATATGTCTCGCCTGTGTTTCGCCTGTCCAGACTGTATGTATGTTTAGCCTGTGTTTTGCCTGTGTCTTAACTGTGTCAAGGCTGTGTCTCGCCTGTCTTTTGCCTGTCCAGACTGTATGTCTAACCTTTGTATAACATGTGTTCAACCTGGGTTGAACCTGCGTTTTGCCTGTGTCCAGCATGTGTACAGACTTTCTTCCCTGTGTCAAGCCTGTGACTTGTCTGTATCTTGCCTGTGTCTAGCCTATGTCTCGCCGGTCCAGACTGTCTGTCAAATCTGTTTCTACCCTGTTGCTAACTTGTGTCAGGCCTGTGTCTTGCCTGTGTCTACCCTGTCTCCAGCATGAATAAAGGGTTTGCCTTTCCTTTAATAAGCCTGTGTCTAGCCCGTGTCTATAATTTGTTATGCCTGTGTCTACCATGTGTCTAGCTTATCTCTTGTCTGTGTCTAGCTTGTGTCTAGCATGTCCAAACTGTTTGCCTTGTGTGTGTCTAGCTTAAGTCTAGAGAGCCAAACAGTCTGTCTGTTTGGTATCTACCCAGTGTCTAAATGGTATAAATCCGGTGTCTTGCCTTTGTCAAGACTGTCTCAAGCCTGTTTCTAGCCTGTGTCTAGCGTGTGTCCAGCCTGAGTCAATCCTGTGTCTAACCTGTGTCTTGCCAGTGTCTACCCTGTGTCAAGCCAGTGCCTAGCCTGTGCCTAGCCTGTGTCAACCCCGTGTCTATCGTGTGTCTAGCCAATGTCTAACCAATAACAAACAAACAAATATCTAGCCAGTGTGTAGCCAGTGTCTGGCCAGTGAGTAGTCAGTGTCTATCCAGTGTCTAGCAGTGTCTGTCTGGTGTTTAGCCAGTGTCTAGCAGTGTCTAGCTAGTGTCTAGCCAGTGTTTAGCTAGTGTCTAGCCAGTGTCTAGCCAGTGTCTAGCCAATGTCTAGCCAGTGTCTAGCCAATGTGTAACCATTTTCTAACAAATGCCTAGCCGGTGTCTAGCCAGTGTGTAGTCAGTGTCTAGCAGTGTCTAGCAGTGTCTAGCTAGTGTCTAGCCAGTGTTTAGCCAGTGTCAAGCCAGTGTCTAGCTTGTGTCTAGACAGTCTCTAGCGGCTGTCTTGCCAGTGTCTAGCCTGTGTTTAGCCAGTGCCTAACCAGTCCAGACTGTTTGTCCAACATGTGCTGAGCCAGTGTCTAGCCTGTGTCTAGCCTCTCCACACTGTCTGTCGACCTGAATCTAGTGTGTTTCTATCCAGTGTTTCACCTGTGTCTAGAATGTGTCTAGCCTGTGTCAAGCCTTTGTCTTTTCTGTATCTAGACTGTGTCGTGCCCTTGTCCCGCCAATGTCTTGCCATTGTCTAGCCAGGGTCTAGCAAATGTCTATCCAATATCTAGCCAACGTCTAGCCAGTGTCTAGCCAGTGTCTAGCCTGTCTATCCAATGTCTAGCCAGTATCTAGCCAATGTCTATCCAATATCTAGTTAGTGTCTAGCCAGTGTATGGTCAGTGTCTAGCCAGTTTCTAGCCTGCGTCAAGCCAGTGTCTAACCTGTGTCTAGTCTGTTTCTTTAGTGTAGAAAGCCTATGTCTAGCCCGTTTTGCCCTTGTTTTTACTGTATCTAGACTGTGTCTAGCCTGTGTCTAGCCAGTGTCTAGCCAATGTTTAGCCAGTGTCTAACCAATGTCTTGCCAGTGTCTAGCCAGTGTCTACCCAATGTCTACTAGTGTCTAGCCAGTGTCTAGTTTGTGTCAAGCCCATGTCTTTACTGTATGTAGACTGTGTCTAGCCTGTGTCTAGTCAGTGTCTAGCCAATGTCTAGCATGTGTCTAGCCAGTGTCTAGCCAATGTCTAGCCTGTGTCTAGCCAGTGCCTAGCCAATATATAGCCAGTGTCTAACCAATGTCTTTCCAGTGTCTAGCCAGTGTCTAGCCAGTGTCTAGCCAGTGTCTAGCTTGTGTCTAGCCAGCGACTAGCCAGTGTCTAGCCTGTGACTAGCCTGTGCCTAGCTTGTATCTAGCCTGTGTCTATCCTATGTCAAGAATGTGTCTAGCCTGTTTCCAGCCTGTGTCTAGCCTGTTTAAAGCTTTTGTCTAGCCTGTGTCTACCCTGTCTCTAGACTGTGCAAAGCCTCTGTCTAGCCAGTGTCAAGCCCTTGTCTTTACTGTATTTAGACTGTGTCTAGACAATGTCTAGCCAGTGTTGAGCCAGTGCCATTCCCGTGGCTTGCATGTTTCTCGACGGTGTAAGGCAAGTGCCCTTTTCGCATGTTGCCTGTTTCTAGACGGTGTGAAGCTTGTGTCTAGCCGGTGTTCAGTCTGTGTCTAGTCCGTCTCCAGCCAGTGTCTAGCCAATGACTAGCCAATGTCTCGCCAGTGTCTACCCAGTGTTCAGCCAGTGTTTAGCCAGTGTGTAGCCAGTGTCTAGCTAGTGTCTAGCCAGAGACTAGCCAGTGTCTAGCCAGAGACTAGCCAGTGTCTAGCCAGTGTCTAGCCTGTGTCTAGCCTGTGTCTAGCCTGTGTCTAGCCTGTGTCTAGCCTGTGTCTAGCCTGTGCCTAGCTTGTATCTAGCTTGTGTCTAGACTATGTCGAGAATATGTCTAGCCTGTATCTAGCCAGTGTTAAGCCAGTGTCTAGCCTGTGTCTAGCCTGCTTAAAGCTTTTGTCCAGCCTGTGTCTAGCATGAGTCTAGCTTGTCTCCAGACTGTGCAAAGCCTGTGCCTAGCCTGTATCTAGCCTATGTCAAGAATGTGTCTAGCCAGTATCTCGCCAGTGTTTAGCTAGTGTCTAGCCTGAGTCTAGCCTGATCAAAGCTTTTGTCTAGCCTGTGTCTAGCCTGTCCCTAGACTGTGTAAAGCCTGTGCCTAGGCTATGTCAAGAATGCGTCTATGCTGTATCTTGCCATTGGCTAGCCTGTTTCAAGCTTTTGTCTAGCCTGTGTCTAGACTGTAGGAAGCCTCTGTCTAGCCTGTGTCATGCCCTTGTCCTTACTGTATATAGACTGTGTCAAGCCTGACTAGACACTTACTAGATACTGGCTAGACACTGGGTATCAAGCTTGTGTCCAGCCAGTGTCTAGCCAATGACTAGCCAATGTTTAGCCAGTGTTTAGCCAGTGTGTACCCAGTGTCTAGCCAGTGCGTAGCCAGTGTCTAGCTAGTGTCTAGCCAGAGTCTTGCCATTGTCTAGCCAGTGTCCAGCCTGTGTCTAGGAAGTGCCTTTCCCGTGGAATGCCTGTTTCTAGACGGTGTAATGCCAATGTTCAGCCTGTGTCTAGCCAGTGTCCAGCCAGTGTCTAGCCATTGTCAAGCCTATGACTAGCCAATGTCTAGCCAGCGTTTAGTAAGTGTTTGGCCAGTGTGTAGTCAGTGTCAAGCCAGTGCGTAGCCAGTGTGTAGCTTGTGCATAGCCTGTGTCTCGCCTGTTTCTAGACTCTGTTAAGCTTGTGTCCAGCCTGTGTCAAGCCCTTGTCTTTACTGTATATAGACTGAATCAAGCCTAGCCAGTGTCTAGCCAGTGTCTTGCCTGTGTCTAGCCAGTGTCTAGCCTGTGTCTCCCCTGTTGCTAGCCTGTGTCTACCCTGTTTCAAGCTTTTGTCTATCCTGTCTAAAGCCTGTGCAAGCCCTTGTTTTTACTGTATATAGACTGTGTCAAGCCTATGTCTAGCCAGTGTCTAGCCTGTGTCTAGACAGTGTCTAGACAGTGTCCAGACTGTGTCAATCCAATGTATAGCAAGTGTCTAGCCAATGTTTAGCCAATGTCTGGACAATATCTATTCAGTGTCCAACCTGTGTCTTGCCATGCCTAGCCTGTGTTTCGCCTGTTTCTAGACTCTGTAAAGCTTGTGTCCAGCCTGTGTCAAGCCCTTGTCTTTACTGTATATAGATTGTGTCAAGCCTGACTAGCCAGTGTCTAGCAAATGACTAGCCAATGTCTAGCCAGTGTCTAGCCAGTGTAGCCAACGACTAGCCAGTGTCTAGTCAGTGCCTAGCCTGTGTCTAGCCTGTGCCCAGCTTGTATCTAGCCTGTGTCTAGCCCATGTCAAGAATGTGTCTAGCCTGTTTAAAGCTTTTGTCTAGCCTGTGTCAAGCCCTTGTCTTAACTGTATCTAGACTGTGTCAAGCTAGTGTCTAAACAGTGTCATGTCAGTGTCTAGCCAGTGTCTAGCCTGTGTCTTGCTGTGTCTAGCCTGTGTCAAGCCAGTGTCTAGCCTTTATCAAGCCAGTGTCTATCCTGTGACTAGCCTGTCCCTAGCTTGTATCTAGCCTGTGTCTAGCCTATGTCAAGAATGTGTCTAGCCTGTTTCTAGCCAGTGTTTAGCTAGTGTCTAGCTTGTGTCTAGCCTGTGCCTATCCTGTATTTAGCCTGTGTCTAGCCTATGTCAAGAATGTGTCTAGCCTGTATCTAGCCATTGTTTAGCCTGTGTCTAGCCTGTATCAAGCCAATGTCTAGCCACTGTCTACCTTCTGTCTAGCCAATGTCTAGCAAGTGTTTAGCCAGTGTGTACCCAGTGTCTAGCCAGTGCGTAGCCAGTGTCTAGCTAGTGTCTAGCCAGAGTCTTGCCATTGTCTAGCCAGTGTCCAGCCTGTGTCTAGGAAGTGCCTTTCCCGTGGAATGCCTGTTTCTAGACGGTGTAATGCCAATGTTCAGCCTGTGTCTAGCCAGTGTCCAGCCAGTGTCTAGCCATTGTCAAGCCTATGACTAGCCAATGTCTAGCCAGCGTTTAGCAAGTGTTTGGCCAGTGTGTAGTCAGTGTCAAGCCAGTGCTGTAGCCAGTGTGTAGCTTGTGCATAGCCTGTGTCTCGCCTGTTTCTAGACTCTGTTAAGCTTGTGTCCAGCCTGTGTCAAGCCCTTGTCTTTACTGTATATAGACTGAATCAAGCCTAGCCAGTGTCTAGCCAGTGTCTTGCCTGTGTCTAGCCAGTGTCTAGCCTGTGTCTCCCCTGTTGCTAGCCTGTGTCTACCCTGTTTCAAGCTTTTGTCTATCCTGTCTAAAGCCTGTGCAAGCCCTTGTTTTTACTGTATATAGACTGTGTCAAGCCTATGTCTAGCCAGTGTCTAGCCTGTGTCTAGACAGTGTCTAGACAGTGTCTAGACTGTGTCAAGCCAATGTATAGCAAGTGTCTAGCCAATGTTTAGCCAATGTCTGGACAATATCTAGCCAGTGTCCAACCTGTGTCTTGCCATGCCTAGCCTGTGTTTCGCCTGTTTCTAGACTCTGTAAAGCTTGTGTCCAGCCTGTGTCAAGCCCTTGTCTTTACTGTATATAGATTGTGTCAAGCCTGACTAGCCAGTGTCTAGCAAATGACTAGCCAATGTCTAGCCAGTGTCTAGCCAGTGTAGCCAACGACTAGCCAGTGTCTAGTCAGTGCCTAGCCTGTGTCTAGCCTGTGCCCAGCTTGTATCTAGCCTGTGTCTAGCCCATGTCAAGAATGTGTCTAGCCTGTTTAAAGCTTTTGTCTAGCCTGTGTCAAGCCCTTGTCTTAACTGTAGCTAGACTGTGTCAAGCTAGTGTCTAAACAGTGTCATGTCAGTGTCTAGCCAGTGTCTAGCCTGTGTCTAGCTGTGTCTAGCCTTTGTCAAGCCAGTGTCTAGCCTTTATCAAGCCAGTGTCTAACCTGTGACTAGCCTGTCCCTAGCTTGTATCTAGCCTGTGTCTAGCCTATGTCATACCAATGTCTAGCCTGTTTCTAGCCAGTGTTTAGCTAGTGTCTAGCTTGTGTCTAGCCTGTGCCTAGCCTGTATTTAGCCTGTGTCTAGCCTATGTCAAGCCAGTGTCAAGCCAGTGTCTAGCCTGTTTCTAGCCTGTGTTTAGCTTCTGTCTAGCCTGTTCAAAGCTTTTGTCTAGCCTGTAGCTAGCCTGTCTCTAGCCTATGTGAAGACTGTGTCTAGCCTGTTTCTAGCCAGTGTTAAGCTACTGTCTAGCCTGTTTATAGCTTTTGTCCAGCCTGTGTCTAGCCTCTCTCTAGACTGTGTAAAGCCTCTGTCTAGCCTGTGTCAAGCCCTTGTCTTTACTGTATATAGACTGTGTCTAGACAATTTCTAGACAGTGTCTAGCCTGTGATAAGCCAATGTCTAGCCAACGTCTAACCAATTTCTAGCCAGTGTTTAGCATGTGTGTAGCCATTGTCTATTAATTGTCTAACCTGTGTCTATAGAGTGTGTAGCCTGTAAAGAAAGTGTCTTGCCTGTGCCTAGCCTGCTTCTGGCCTGTGTCTAGCCTGTGTCTAGCCTGTGTCAAGTCTGTGTCTTGCCTGAAGCTATCCTGTGTCGAGGCTGTGTTTAGCCTTTATCTAGCCACTGTCTACCCTGTGTAAAGCCAGTGTCTCACCTGTGTCTAGCCTGTGTCTAGCCTGTGTCCAGCCTGCGTCTAGCTTGTGTCCAGCTGGTGTCTAGCCTATGTCAAGAATGTGTCTAGCCAGTGTCTTACCTACCTCTATCCTATTTTTACCCTGTTTTAAGTATTGCCCTTGTCTAGCATGTGCCTTGCCTGTGTCTGGCATGTGTCGAGCCCGTGACTATCCTGTGTCAAGCTTGTGTCTTGCCAGTATTAAGCCCTTGTCTAGTTTGTGTCTAGCCTCTGCCAAACCTATGTCTGGCCTATGTCTAGCCTGTTTCTAGCCTGTGTAAAGCTTGTGTCAAGCCTGTGGTTAGCCTGAGTCAAGATTGTGTCTAGCAGTGTCAAGCCAGTGTCTAGCAGTGTGAAGCCTGTGTCTAGCCAGTGTCTAGCCTGTGTCTAGCCAATGTCTAGCCAGTGTCTAGCCTGTGTCTAGCCAATGTCTACCTTGTGTCTAGCCAATGTCTAGCCAGTGTCTAGCAGACTCTAGCCAGTGTCTAGCCTGTGTCTAGCCAGTGCTTTTCTTGTGGCTTGCCTGTTTCTAGTCAGTGTCCAGCCAGTGTCTAGCCAATGACTAGCCAATGTCTAGCCTGTGTCTAACCTATGTCAAGAATGTGTCTAGCCTGTTTCTAGCCCGTGTTTAACTAGTGTCTAGACTGTGTCTAGCCTGTTTCAAGCAATTTTCTATCCTGTGTCTAGCCTTTGTTTAGTCTGTGTCTAGCCTGAGTCTAGCCGGCCTCTAGACTGTGTAAAGCCTGTGCCTAGCCTGTATCTAGCTTGTGTCTAGCCTATGTCAAACCTATGTCAAGAATGTGTCTAGCCTGTTTCTAGTCAGTGATTAGCTATTGTCTAGCCTGTGTCAAGCCTGTTTCAAGCTTTTGTCTAGCCTGGGTGTGGCCTGTCTCTAGCATGTGTCTAGCCTGTGTCCAGCCTGCGTCTAGCTTGTGTCCAGCTGGTGTCTAGCCTATGTCAAGAATGTGTCTAGCCAGTGTCTTACCTGCCTCTTTCCTATTTTTACCCTGTTTTAAGTCTTTGTCTAGCCTATGTCAACCATGTGTTGCCTGTGTTAGGCCTGTGTCTAGCCTGTGCCTAGCCTGTATCTAGCCTGTGTCTAGCCTATGTCAAGAATGTGTCTAGCCTGTATCTAGCCAGTGTTTAGCAAGTGTTTCAATCTTTTGTCTAGCCTGTGTCTAGCCTGTCTCAAGACTGTGTAAAGCCTCTGTCTAGCCTGTGTCATGCCCTTGTCTGTATATAGACTGTGTCTAGCCTGTATCAAGGCAGTGTCTAGCCTATGTCAAGCCAGTGTCTAACCTGTGTCTAGCCAGTGCCTAGCCTGTGTATCGCCTGTTTCTAGACGCTGAAAAGCTTGTGTCCAGCCTGTATCAGGCCCTTGTCTTTACTGTATATAGACTGAATCAAGCCTGTGCCTAGCTAGTGTCTAGCTTGGGTCTAGCCAGTGTCTAGCCAGTGTCTAGCCAGTGTCAAGCCTGTTTCAAGCTTTTGTCTAGCCTGTGTATAGCCAGTGTCAAGCCAGTGTTTAGCCAGTGTCTAGCCAGTGACTAGCCTGTGCCTAGCCTGTGTCAACCCCGTGTCTAGCGTGTGTTTAGCCAATGTCTAACCAATATCTAACAAATGTCTAGCCAGTGTGTAGCCAGTGTCTAGCCAGTGTGTAGTCAGTATCTATCCAGTGTCTAGCAGTGTCTAGCTAGTGTTTAGCTAGAGTCTAGCAGTGTCTAGCTAGAGTCTAGCCAGTGTCTAGCAAGTGTCTAGCCAGTGTCTAGCCAGTGTCTAGCCAATGTTTAACCATTTTCTAACAAATGTCTAGCCGGTGTCTAGCCAGTGTGTAGTCAGTGTCTAGCAGTGTCTAGCTAGTTTCTAGCCAGTGTCAAGCCAGTGTCTAGCTTGTGTCTAGACAGTCTCTAGCCTGTGTCTTGCCAGTGTCCAGACTGTTTGTCCAACATGTGCTGAGCCTTTGTCTAGCCTGTGTCTAGCCTCTCCACACTGTCTGTCTACCTGTATCTAGTGTGTATCTATCCAGTGTTTCACCTGTGTCTAGAATGTGTCTAGCCTGTGTCTAGCTTGCGTCGAGCCTGTGTCCAGCCCGTGTATTCCCTGTGTCAAGCCTTTGTCTTGCCAGTATCAAGCCTTAGTAAAGCTTGTGTCAAGCCTGTATCAAACCTTTGTCTAACCTGTTTCTAGCCTGTGTCTAGCCTGTGTTTAACTTGTGTCTAGCCAGTGTCTAGCCAGTGGCTAGACTGTGTCTAGCCAGTGTCTAGCCAGTGTCTAGCCAATGTCTACCAGTTTCAAGCCTGTGTCTAGCGAATGTCTAGCCTGTGTCTAGCAAATGTCTAGCCAGTTTCTAGCCAATGTCTAGCCAGTGTCTAGCCAGTGTCTAGCCAATGTCCATCCAATGTCTAGTTAGTGTCTAGCCAGTGTCTATCCTGTGTCTAGCCAGTTACTGTGTAAAGCCAGTGTCTAGCCTGTGTCAAGACCTTGTCTTTTCTGTATCTACACTGTGTCTAGCCATTGTCTAGCCAAGGTCTAGCAAATGTCTATCCAATAACTAGCCAACGTCTAGCCAGTGTCTAGCCAGTGTCTAGCCGGTCTATCCAATGTCTAGCCAGTATCTAGCCAATGTCTATCCAATATCTAGTTAGTGTCTAGCCAGTGTATAGTCAGTGTCTAGCCAGTGTCTAGCCTGTGTTAAGACAGTTTCTAGCCTGCGTCAAGCCAGTGTCTAACCTGTGTCTAGTCTGTTTCTTTAGTGTTGAAAGCCTATGTCTAGCCCGTGTCATCCCCTTGTTTATACTGTATCTAGACTGTGTCTAGCCTGTGTCTAGCCAGTGTCTAGCCAACGTCTACCAGTGTAAAGCCAGTGTTAAGCCAGTGTTTAGCCAGTGTATAGCCAGTGTCTAGCCAGTGTCTACCATGTCTTTACTATATGTAGACTGTGTCTAGCCTGTGTCTAGCCAGTGTCTAGCCAATGTCTAGCCAGTGTCTAACCAATGTCTTGCCAGTGTCTAGCCAGTGTCTAGCCAATGTCTACCAGTGTAAAGCCAGTGTTAAGCCAGTGTTTAGCCAGTGTATAGCCAGTGTCTAGCCAGTGTCTACCATGTCTTTACTATATGTAGACTGTGTCTAGCCTGTGTCTAGCCAGTGTCTAGCCAATGTCTAGCCAGTGTCTAACCAATGTCTTGCCAGTGTCTAGCCAGTGTCTAGCCAGTGTGTAGCCAGTGTTTAGCCAGTGTTTAGCCAGTGTCTATCCAGTGTCTAGCCAGTGTCAAGCTTGTGTCTAGCTAGCGACTAGCCAGTGTCCAGCCAGCGACTAGCCAGTGTCTAGCCAGTGACTAGCCAGTACCTAGCTTGTATCTAGCCTGTGTCAAACCTATGTCAAGAATGTGTCTAGCCTGTTTCTAGCCAGTGTTTAGCTAGTGTCAGCCTGTGTCTAGCCTGATCAAAGCTTTTGTCTAGCCTGTGTCTAGCCTGTCCCTAGACTGTGCAAAGCCTCTGTCTAGCCTGTGTCAAGCCCTTGTCTTTACTGTATATAGACTGTGTCTAGCAGTGTGAAGCCTGTGTCTAGCCAGTGTCTAGCCTGTGTCTAGCCAATGTCTAGCCAGTGTCTAGCCTGTGTCTAGCCAATGTCTACCTTGTGTCTAGCCAATGTCTAGCCAGTGTCTAGCAGACTCTAGCCAGTGTCTAGCCTGTGTCTAGCCAGTGCTTTTCTTGTGGCTTGCCTGTTTCTAGTCAGTGTCCAGCCAGTGTCTAGCCAATGACTAGCCAATGTCTAGCCTGTGTCTAACCTATGTCAAGAATGTGTCTAGCCTGTTTCTAGCCCGTGTTTAACTAGTGTCTAGACTGTGTCTAGCCTGTTTCAAGCAATTTTCTATCCTGTGTCTAGCCTTTGTTTAGTCTGTGTCTAGCCTGAGTCTAGCCGGCCTCTAGACTGTGTAAAGCCTGTGCCTAGCCTGTATCTAGCTTGTGTCTAGCCTATGTCAAACCTATGTCAAGAATGTGTCTAGCCTGTTTCTAGTCAGTGATTAGCTATTGTCTAGCCTGTGTCAAGCCTGTTTCAAGCTTTTGTCTAGCCTGGGTGTGGCCTGTCTCTAGCATGTGTCTAGCCTGTGTCCAGCCTGCGTCTAGCTTGTGTCCAGCTGGTGTCTAGCCTATGTCAAGAATGTGTCTAGCCAGTGTCTTACCTGCCTCTTTCCTATTTTTACCCTGTTTTAAGTCTTTGTCTAGCCTATGTCAACCATGTGTTGCCTGTGTTAGGCCTGTGTCTAGCCTGTGCCTAGCCTGTATCTAGCCTGTGTCTAGCCTATGTCAAGAATGTGTCTAGCCTGTATCTAGCCAGTGTTTAGCAAGTGTTTCAATCTTTTGTCTAGCCTGTGTCTAGCCTGTCTCAAGACTGTGTAAAGCCTCTGTCTAGCCTGTGTCATGCCCTTGTCTGTATATAGACTGTGTCTAGCCTGTATCAAGGCAGTGTCTAGCCTATGTCAAGCCAGTGTCTAACCTGTGTCTAGCCAGTGCCTAGCCTGTGTATCGCCCTGTTTCTAGACGCTGAAAAGCTTGTGTCCAGCCTGTATCAGGCCCTTGTCTTTACTGTATATAGACTGAATCAAGCCTGTGCCTAGCTAGTGTCTAGCTTGGGTCTAGCCAGTGTCTAGCCAGTGTCTAGCCAGTGTCAAGCCTGTTTCAAGCTTTTGTCTAGCCTGTGTCTAGCCAGTGTCAAGCCAGTGTTTAGCCAGTGTCTAGCCAGTGACTAGCCTGTGCCTAGCCTGTGTCAACCCCGTGTCTAGCGTGTGTTTAGCCAATGTCTAACCAATATCTAACAAATGTCTAGCCAGTGTGTAGCCAGTGTCCAGCCAGTGTGTAGTCAGTATCTATCCAGTGTCTAGCAGTGTCTAGCTAGTGTTTAGCTAGAGTCTAGCAGTGTCTAGCTAGAGTCTGGCCAGTGTCTAGCAAGTGTCTAGCCAGTGTCTAGCCAGTGTCTAGCCAATGTTTAACCATTTTCTAACAAATGTCTAGCCGGTGTCTAGCCAGTGTGTAGTCAGTGTCTAGCAGTGTCTAGCTAGTTTCTAGCCAGTGTCAAGCCAGTGTCTAGCTTGTGTCTAGACAGTCTCTAGCCTGTGTCTTGCCAGTGTCCAGACTGTTTGTCCAACATGTGCTGAGCCTTTGTCTAGCCTGTGTCTAGCCTCTCCACACTGTCTGTCTACCTGTATCTAGTGTGTATCTATCCAGTGTTTCACCTGTGTCTAGAATGTGTCTAGCCTGT
Organism: Zaprionus africanus; assembly: GCA_018151435.1. Classification (NCBI taxonomy): domain Eukaryota; kingdom Metazoa; phylum Arthropoda; class Insecta; order Diptera; family Drosophilidae; genus Zaprionus; species Zaprionus africanus. The sequence goes on from JAECXB010002127.1 coordinate 22,062, forward strand.
GTCTAGCTTGCGTCGAGCCTGTGTCCAGCCCGTGTATTCCCTGTGTCAAGCCTTTGTCTTGCCAGTATCAAGCCTTAGTAAAGCTTGTGTCAAGCCTGTATCAAACCTTTGTCTAACCTGTTTCTAGCCTGTGTCTAGCCTGTGTTTAACTTGTGTCTAGCCAGTGTCTAGCCAGTGGCTAGACTTTGTCTAGCCAGTGTCTGGCAGTGTCTAGCCAATGTCTACCAGTTTCAAGCCTGTGTCTGGCAGAATGTCTAGCCTGTGTCTAGCAAATGTCTAGCCAGTTTCTAGCCAATGTCTGGCCAGTGTCTGGCCAGTGTCTAGCCAATGTCCGTCCAATGTCTAGTTAGTGTCTAGCCAGTGTCTATCCTGTGTCTAGCCAGTTACTGTGTAAAGCCAGTGTCTAGCCTGTGTCAAGACCTTGTCTTTTCTGTATCTACACTGTGTCTAGCCATTGTCTAGCCAAGGTCTAGCAAATGTCTGTCAATAACTAGCCAACGTCTAGCCAGTGTCTAGCCAGTGTCCAGCCGGTCTGTCAATGTCTAGCCAGTATCTCAGCCAATGTCTATCCAATATCTAGTTAGTGTCTAGCCAGTGTATAGTCAGTGTCTAGCCAGTGTCTAGCCTGTGTTAAGACAGTTTCTAGCCTGCGTCAAGCCAGTGTCTAACCTGTGTCTAGTCTGTTTCTTTAGTGTTGAAAGCCTATGTCTAGCCCGTGTCATCCCCTTGTTTATACTGTACCTAGACTGTGTCTAGCCTGTGTCTAGCCAGTGTCTAGCCAACGTCTACCAGTGTAAAGCCAGTGTTAAGCCAGTGTTTAGCCAGTGTATAGCCAGTGTCTAGCCAGTGTCTACCATGTCTTTACTATGTAGAGCTGTGTCACAGCCTGTGTCTAGCCAGTGTCTAGCCAATGTCTAGCCAGTGTCTAACCAATGTCTTGCCAGTGTCTAGCCAGTGTCTGGCCAATGTCTACCAGTGTAAAGCCAGTGTTAAGCCAGTGTTTAGCCAGTGTATAGCCAGTGTCTAGCCAGTGTCTACCATGTCTTTACTATATGTAGACTGTGTCTAGCCTGTGTCTAGCAGTGTCTAGCCAATGTCTAGCCAGTGTCTAACCAATGTCTTGCCAGTGTCTAGCCAGTGTCTAGCCAGTGTGTAGCCAGTGTTTAGCCAGTGTTTAGCCAGTGTCTATCCAGTGTCTAGCCAGTGTCAAGCTTGTTGAGTGACTAGCCAGGTGTCCAGCCAGTGTCTAGCCAGTGACTAGCCAGTACCTGGCTTGTATCTAGCCTGTGTCTAGCCTATGTCAAGAATGTTAACTGTTTCTAGCCAGTGTTTAGCTAGTGTCAGCCTGTGTCTAGCCTGATCAAAGCTTTTGTCTAGCCTGTGTCTAGCCTGTCCCTAGACTGTGCAAAGCCTCTGTCTAGCCTGTGTCAAGCCCTTGTCTTTACTGTATATAGACTGTGTCTAAACAATGTCTAGCCAGTGTCTAGCCAGTGCCTTTCCCGTGGCTTAACTGTTTCTTGATGGTGTAAAGCCTTTGTCTAGCCTGTGTCAAGCCCTTGTCTTAACTGTATTAAGACTGTGTCAAGCTTGTGTCTAGCCAGTGTCAAGCTAGTGTCTAAACAGTGTCTTGTCAGTGTCTAATCAGTGTCTAGCCTGTGTCAAGCCAGTGTCTAGCCTGTGTCTAGCCAGTGTCAAGCCCTTGTCTTAACTGTATCTTGACTGTGTCAAGCTTGTGTCTAGCCAGTGTTCAGCTTGTGTCTAGTCAGTGTCCAGCCAGTGTCTAGCCAATGACATGCCAATGTCTAGCCAGTGTTTAGCCAGTGTTTAGCCAGTGTCTAGCCAGTGCGTTGCCAGTGTCTAGCTTGTGTCTAGCCAGCGACTAGCCAGTGTGGAGCCAGCGACTAGCCAGTGTCTAGCCAATGTCTACCCTGTGTCTAGCCTGTGCCTATCCACTATCTAGCCTGTGTCTAGCCTTTGTCAAGAATGTGTCTAGCCTGTTTCTAGCCAGTGTTAAGCTACTGTCTAGCCTGTTTAAAGCTTTTGTCCAGCCTGTGTCTAGCCTGTCTATAGACTGTGTAAAGCCTTTCCCGTTGCTTGCCTGTTTCTAGTCAGTGTCGAGCCAGTGTCTAGCCAATGACAAGCCAATGTCTACCCTGTGTCTAGCCTATGTCAAGAATGTGTCTAGCCTGTTTCTAGCCAGTGTTTAACTAGTGTCTAGCCTGTGTCTAGCCTATTTCAAGCATTTGTCCATCCTGTGTCTAGTCTTTGTCTAGCCTGTGTCTAGCCTGAGTCTAGCCGGCCTCTAGACTGTGTAAAGCCTGTGCCTAGCCTGTATCTAGCTTGTGTCTAGCCTATGTCAAACCTATGTCAAGAATGTGTCTAGCCTGTTTCTAGTCAGTGTTTAGCTATTGTCTAGCCTGTGTCAAGACTGTTTCAAGCTTTTGTCTAGCCTGGGTGTGGCCTGTCTCTAGACTGTGTAATGCCTCTGTCTAGCCTCTGTCAAGCCCTTGTCTTAGCTGTATATAGACTGTGTCTAGACAATGTCTAGCCAGTGTCTAGCCTGTGTCTAACCAATGTCTAGCCAATGGCTAGCCAATGTCTAGCCAATGTCTAGCCAATGTCTAGCCAATGTCTAGCCAATTTCTAGCCAATGTCTAGCCAACGTCTAGCCAATTTCTAGCCAGTGTTTAGCATGTGTGTTGCCATTGTCTATTAAGTGTCTAACCTGTGTCTATCGAGTGTGTAAGAAGGTGTCTTGCCTGTGCCTAGCCTGCTTCTGGCCTGCGTCTATCCTGTGTCTAGCCTGTGTCAAGTCTGTGTCTTGCCTGGAGCTATCCTGTGTCGAGCCTTTGTTAACCCTTATCTAGCCTGTGTCTAGCCACTGTCTACCATGTGTCTAGCCAGTGTCTCACCTGTGTCTAGCCTGTATCTAGCCTGTGCCTAGCCTGTGTCCAGCCTGCGTCTAGCTTGTGTCCAGCTGGTGTCTAGCCCATGTCAAGAATGTGTCCAGCCAGTGTCTTACCTGCCTCTATCCTATTTTTAGCCTGTTTTAAGTTTTTGTCTAGCCTATGTCAAGCATGTGTCTTGCCTATGTATTGCCCTTGTCTAGCATGTGCCTTGCCTGTGTCTGGCATGTGTCGAGCCCGTGACTATCCTGTGTCAAGCTTGTGTCTTGTCAGTATCAAGCCCTTGTCTAGTTTGTGTCTAGCCTCTGCCAAACCTATGTCTGGACTATGTCTAGCCTGTTTCTAGCCTGTGTAAAGCTTGTGTCAAGCCTGTGGTTAGCCTGAGTCAAGATAGTGTCTAGCAGTGTCAAGCCAGTGTCTAGCAGTGTTAAGCCAGTGTCCAGCCTGTGTCTAGCCATTTTCCAGCCTGTGTCTAGCCAGTGTCTAGCCTGTGTCTAGCCAATGTCGACCTTGTGTTTAGCCAATGTCTAGCCAGTGTCTAGCAGACTCTAGCCAGTGTCTAGCCTGTGTCTAGCTAGTGCCTTTCCCGTGGCTTGCATGTTTCTAGACGGTGTAATTCCTGTGTCTAGCCTGTGTCAAGCCCTTGTCTAAACTGTATCTAGACTGTGTCAAGCTTGTGTTTAGCCAGTATTCAGCTTTTGTCTAGCCAGTGTTGCCAGTGTCTAGCCTGTGTCTATCCTGTGTCTAGCCTGTACCTAGCCAGTATCTAGCCTTTTTCTAGCCTATGTCAAGAATGAGTCTAGCCTGTATCTAGCCAGTGTTTAGCCTGTGTGTAGCCTGTATCAAGCCAATGTCTAGCCACTGTCTACCTTCTGTCTAGCCAATGTCTAGCAAGTGTTTAGCCAGTGTGTACCCAGTGTCTAGCCAGTGCGTAGCCAGTGTCTAGCTAGTGTCTAGCCAGAGTCTTGCCATTGTCTAGCCAGTGTCCAGCCTGTGTCTAGGAAGTGCCTTTCCCGTGGAATGCCTGTTTCTAGACGGTGTAATGCCAATGTTCAGCCTGTGTCTAGCCAGTGTCCAGCCAGTGTCTAGCCATTGTCAAGCCTATGACTAGCCAATGTCTAGCCAGCGTTTAGCAAGTGTTTGGCCAGTGTGTAGTCAGTGTCAAGCCAGTGCGTAGCCAGTGTGTAGCTTGTGCATAGCCTGTGTCTCGCCTGTTTCCAGACTCTGTTAAGCTTGTGTCCACCCTGTTTCAAGCCCTTGTCTTTACTGTATATAGACTGAATCAAGCCTAGCCAGTGTCTAGCCAGTGTCTTGCCTGTGTCTAGCCAGTGTCTAGCCTGTGTCTCCCCTGTTGCTAGCCTGTGTCTACCCTGTTTCAAGCTTTTGTCTATCCTGTCTAAAGCCTGTGCAAGCCCTTGTTTTTACTGTATATAGACTGTGTCAAGCCTATGTCTAGCCAGTGTCTAGCCTGTGTCTAGACAGTGTCTAGACAGTGTCCAGACTGTGTCAATCCAATGTATAGCAAGTGTCTAGCCAGTGTCTAGCCAATGTCTGGACAATATCTATTCAGTGTCCAACCTGTGTCTTGCCATGCCTAGCCTGTGTTTCGCCTGTTTCTAGACTCTGTAAAGCTTGTGTCCAGCCTGTGTCAAGCCCTTGTCTTTACTGTATATAGATTGTGTCAAGCCTGACTAGCCAGTGTCTAGCAAATGAGTAGCCAATGTCTAGCCAGTGTCTAGCCAGTGTAGCCAACGACTAGCCTGTGCCCAGCTTGTATCTAGCCTGTGTCTAGCCCATGTCAAGAATGTGTCTAGCCTGTTTAAAGCTTTTGTCTAGCCTGTGTCAAGCCCTTGTCTTAACTGTAGCTAGACTGTGTCAAGCTAGTGTCTAAACAGTGTCATGTCAGTGTCTAGCCAGTGTCTAGCCTGTGTCTTGCTGTGTTTAGCCTGTGTCAAGCCAGTGTCTAGCCTTTATCAAGCCAGTGTCTAACCTGTGACTAGCCTGTCCCTAGCTTGTATCTAGCCTGTGTCTAGCCTATGTCAAGAATGTGTCTAGCCTGTTTCTAGCCAGTGTTTAGCTAGTGTCTAGCTTGTGTCTAGCCTGTGCCTATCCTGTATCGAGCCTGTGTCCAGCCTATGTCAAGAATGTGTCTAGCCTGTTTCTAGCCAGTGTTTAGCTTCTGTCTAGCCTGTTAAAAGCTTTTGTCTAGCCTGTCGCTAGCCTGTCTCTAGACTGTGTAAAGCCTGTTTCTAGTCAGTGTTTAGCTAGTGTCTAGCCTGTGTCAAGCCTGTTTCAAGCCTTTGTCTAGCCTGTGTGTGGCCTGTCCCTAGACTGTGTAAAGCCTCTGTCTAGCCTGTGTCAAGCCCTTATCTCAACTGTATATAGACTGTGTCTATACATTGTCTATTCAGTGTCTAGCCAGTGTCTAGACAATGTCTAGCCAGTGTCTAGCCTGTGTCTAGCCAATGTCTACCCAATGTCTAGCCAAGGTCTAGCCAATGTCTAGCCAATGTCTAGCCAACGACTAGCCAATTTCTTGCCGGTGTTTAGCAAGTGTGTAGCCAGTGTCTACTAAGTGTCTAACCTGTGTCTATCGAGTGAGTTGTCTGTAAAGAGAGTGTCTTGCCTGTGCCTAGGCTGTGTCAAGATAGTGTCTATCCTGTGCCTAGCCTCTTCTGGCCTGCGTCTATCCTGTGTCTAGCCTGTGTCAAGTCTGTGTCTTGTCTGTAGCTATCCAGTGTCGAGCCTGTGTCTAGCCTTTATCTAGCCTGTGTCTAGCCACTGTCTACCCTGTGTCTAGCCAGTGTCTCACCTGTGTCTAGCCTGTCTCTAGCCTGTGTCCAGCCTGCGTCTAGCTTGTGTCCAGCTGGTGTCTAGCCTATGTCATGAAAGTGTCTAGCCAGTGTCTTACCTGCTACTATCATATTTTAGCCTGTTTTATGACTTTGTCTAGCCTATGTCAAGCATGTTTCTTGCCTATGTATTGTGTCTTGCCAGTATCAAGCCCTTGTCTAGCTTTTGTCTAGCCTCTGCCAAACCTATGTCTGGCCTATGTCTATCCTGTTTCTAGCCTGTGTAAAGCTTGTGTCAAAGCTTGTGGTTAGCCTGAGTCAAGATAGTGTCTAGCAGTGTCAAGCCAGTGTCTATCAGTGTTAAGCCAGTGTCCAGCCTGTGTCTAGCCAGTGTCTTGCCTGTGTCAAGCCAATGTCTACCTTGTGTCTAGCCAATGTCTAGCCAGTGTCTAGCAGACTCTAGCCAGTGTCTAGCAGACTCTAGCCAGTGTCTAGCCTGTGTCTAGCCAGTGCCTTTCCCGTGTCTTGCCTGTTTCTAGACGGTGAAGTGCCTGATGCTAGCCTGTGTCAAGCCCTTGTCTAAACTGTATCTAGACTGTGACAAGCTTGTGTCTAGCCAGTATTCAGCCAGAGTCTTGCCATTGTCTAGCCAGTGTGTAGCCTGTGTCTAGCCTGTGTCTAACCTGTTTCATTCTTTTGTCTAGCCAGTGTAAAGCCTCTGTCTAGCCTGTGTCAAGCCCTTGTCTGTATATAGACTGAGTCTAGCTAGTGTCTAGACAGTGTCTAGACTATGTCTAGACAGTATCTAGCCAGTGTCTATCCAATGTAAAGCCAGTGTCTAGCCTGTGTCTAGCCAATGTCTATACAATAGCTATCCTGTGTCTAGCCTGTGTCAAGGCAGTGTCTAGCCTATATCAAGCCAGTGTCTAACCTGTGTCTAGCCAGTGCCTAGCCTGTGTTCAGCCTGTGTCAAGCCCTTGTCTTTACTGTATATAGACTGAATCAAGCCTGTGCCTAGCCAGTGTCTAACCAGTGCCTAGCTAGTGTCTAGCCAGTGTCTAGCCACTGTCTAGCCAGTGTCTAGCCAGTGTTTAGCCAGTGTCTAGCCTGTGTCTAGCCTGTTTCAAGCTTTTGACTAGCCTGTGTCTAGACTGTGTAAGGCCTCTGTCTAGACTGTGTCAAGCCCTTGTCTTTATTATATATAGACTGAATCAAGCCTGTGTCTATCCAGTGTCAAGCCAGTGTTTAGCCAGTGTTTAGCCAGTGTCTAGGCAGTGTGTAGCCAGTGTCTAGCTTGTGTCTAGCCAGCGACTAGCCAGTGTCTAGCCAATGTCTACCCTGTGTCTATCCTGTGTCTAGCCCGTACCTATCCTGTATCTTGCCTGTGTCTAGCCTATGTCAAGAATGTGTCTAGCCTCTATCTAGCCAGTGTTTAGCCAGTGTCTAGCCTGTGTCTTTCCTGTGTCAAGCCAATGTATTGCCACTGCCTACCTTTTGTCTAGCCAATGTCTACCTTGTGTCTAGTCAATGTCTATCCAGTGTCTAGCAGACTCTAGCCTGTGTTAAGCCAGTGCCTTTCCCGTGGCTTGCCTGTTTCTAGACGGTGTAATGCCAGTGTTCAGCCTGTGTCTATCCTCTGCCGATCCTATGTCCTAGCCTGTTTCTAGCCTGCGTAAAGCTTGTGTCAGCCTGTGGTAAGCCTGAGTCAAGATAGTGTCTAGCAGTGTCTAGCCAGTGTCTAGCAGTGTTTAGCCTGTGTCCAGTCTGTGTCTAGCCTGTGTCTAGCCAATGTCTAGCCAATGTCTAGCCAGTGTCTATCATACTCTAGCCAGTGTCTAGCCAGTGCCTTTCCCGTGGCTTGCCTGTTTCTAGCCTGTGTAAGGCCTCTGTCTAGACTGTGTCAAGCCCTTGTCTTTCTTGAATATAGACTGTGTCAAGCCGGTGTCTAGCCAGTGTCTAGCCAGTGTCTAGTGCCTTTCCCTTATCTTGCCTGTTTCTAGACTGTTTAAAGCTTGTGTCTAGCCAGTGTTCAGCCTGTGTCTAGTCAGTGTCCAGCCAGTGTCTAGCCAATGACTAGCCAATTTGTAGCCAGTGTCAAGCCAGTGTTTAGCCAGTTTTTAGCCAGTGTTCAGCCAGTGTCTAGCCAGTGTGTAGCCAGTGTCTAGCTAGTGTCTAGACAGCGACTAGCCAGTGTCTAGCCTGTGTCTAGCCTGGGTCTAGCCTGTGCCTAGCCTTTATCTAGCCTGTGTCTAGCCTATGTCAAGAATGTGTCTAGCTTGTATCTAGCCAGTGTCTAGCCGGTGTCTAGCCATTTTCTTTACTGTATAAAGACTGTTTCTAGACAATGTCTAGCCAGTATCTAGCCACTGTCTACCTTGTGTGTAGAAAATGTCTTTTTTGTGTCTAGCCAATGACTAGCCAGTGTCTAGCAGACTCTAGCCAGTGTCTAGCATGTGTCTAGCCAGTGCATTTCCCGTGGCTTGCCTGTTTCTAGACTGTGTTAGGCCTCTGTCTAGACTGTGTCAAACCCTTGACTTTATTGTATATAGACTGTGTCAATGCTGTGTCTAGCCAGTGTCTAGCCACTGACTAGACAGTGTCTACCTTGTGTCTAGCCCTTGTCTAGCCAATGTCTAGCTAATGTCTAGCCAATGTCTACCTTGTTTTTAGCTAATGTCTAGCTTGTGTCTAGCCAGTGCCTTTCCCGTATCTTGCCTGTTTCTAGACGCTGTAAAGCTTGTATCTAGCCAGTGTTCAGCCTGTGTCTAATCAGTGTCCAGCCAGTGTCTAGCCAATGACTAGCCAATTTCTAGCCAGTGACAAGCCAGTGTTTATCCAGTGTTTAGCCAGTGCTTAGCCAGTGTGTAGCCAGTGTCTAGCTAGTGTCTAGCCAGCGACTAGCCAGTGTCTAGCCTGGGTCTAGCCTGTGCCTAGCCTTTATCTAGCATGTGTCTAGCCTATGTCAAGAATGTGTCTAGCTTGTATCTAGCCAGTGTCTAGCCTGTGTCAAGCCCTTGTCTTTACTGTATAAAGACTGTTTCTAGACAATGTTTAGCCAGTGTCTAGCCAGTGTCTAGCCAATGTCTAGCCAATGTCTAGCCAATGTCTAGCTAACGTCTATCCAATTTCTAGCCAGTGTCTAGCAAGTGTGTAGCCAGTGTTTATCAAGAGTCTAACCTGTGTCTATCGAGTGGTAAGCCTGTGAAGAAAGTGTCTTGCCTGTGCCTAGCCTGTGTCAAGGTAGTGTCTATTCTGTGCCTAGTCTGCTTCTGGCCTACGTCTAGCCTGTGTCAAATCTGTGTCTTGTCTGTAGCCATCCTGTGTTGAGCCTGTGCTTAGCCTTAAACAAGCCTGTGTCTAGCCAGTGTCCAGCCTGTGTCTAGCCAGTGTCTAGCCAATGTCTAGCCAATATCTACGTTGTGTCTAGCCAATGTCTAGCCAGTGTCTAGCAGACTCTACCCAGTGTCCAGCCTGTGTCTAGCCAGTGTCTAGCCAGTGCCTTTCCCGTGGCTTGCCTGTTTAAAGACGGTGTTATGCCAGTGTTCAGCCTGTGTTTAGCCAGTGTCCAGCCAGTGTCTAGCCAGTGTCAAGCCAATGACTAGCCAATGTCTAGCCAGCGTCTAGCACGTGTTTAGCCAGTGTGTAGCCAGTGTCTAGCTAGTGCGTAGCCAGTGTCTAGCTAGTCTCTAGTCAGAGTCTTGACATTGTCTAGCCAGTGTTTAGCCTGTGTCTAGCCTGTGCCTAGCCTGTATATAGCCTGTGTCTAGCCTATGTCAAGAATGTGTCACGCCTGTATCTAGCCAGTGTTTAGCAAGTGTCTAGCCTGTGTCTACCCTGTTTCAAGCTTTTGTCTAGCCTGTGTCTAGCCCTTGTCATTACTGTATATAGCCCTTGTCTTATATATATAGACCTGTGCCAAGCCAGAGTTTAGCCTATATAAAGCCAGTGTCCAACCTGTGTCTAGCCAATGCCTTGCCTGTGTTTCGCCTGTTTCTACACTCTGTAAAGCTTATCCAGCCTGTGTCAAGCCCTTGTCTATAATGTATATAGACTGAATCAAGCCTGTGCCTAGCCAGTGTCTAGCCAGTGCCTAGCCAGTGTCTAGCCAGTGTCTATCCAGTGTCTAGCCAGTGTCTAGCCAGTGTCTAGCCAGAGTTAAGCCAATGTCTAGCCAACGTCTAACCAATTTCTAGCCAGTGTCTACCAAGTGTCTGGCCAGTGTCTATCAAGTGGCTTGCTTGTGTCTATCGAGTGTTTAGCCTGTGTCAAGAAAGTGTCTAGCCTGTGCCTAGCCTGTGTCAAGATAGTGTTTATCTTAGCTTAGCCTGCTTCTGGCCTGTGTCTATCTTGTGTCTAGCCTGTGTTGAGCCTGTGTCTAGCCTGATTCTACCCTGTCCGGACTGTCTGTCAAGCATGTTTCCAGCCTGTACCTAGCCTCTATCTGGCCTCTTTTTAGCCTGTGTCTAGCCTGCGTCTAGCGTTTTTCAAGCCTCTGTCAAGCCTCTGCCTACCCATTGTCTGACCTGCGTCTAGTCTGTGTCTAGCTTGCCAGACTGTCTGTCGAGCCAGTGTCTAGCCTGTATCGATTCCGTGTCAAGCCTCAGTCTATCCTGAGTCAGCCACTTAATAGCCTGTGTCTAGGCTATGTCCAGCCTGTGTCCAACCTGTGTCTATTCGGTATCTTGCCTGTTTCTAACCTTTTTCTTTCTTGTATCTAGACTGTGACTAACCTGCGTCTTCCCTGTTTCTTGCCTGTGTCTTGCCTGTCCTGACTGTATGTCGAGCCATTGTCTACCAAGCCTCTAACCTGTGACTAGCCAGTCTCTCGCCTGTGTCTAGCGTGTCAAGAAAGTCTGGCGAGCCTGTGTCGAGCGTGTGTCTATCCTGCGTCTAGCCTTTGTCTAGCCTGTTTCCAGACTTTCTGTCTCGCCTATGTCAAGTCTGTGTCAAGCCTGTGTCTAGCCTGTGTCTTTCCTGTGTCTAGTCAGTGTCTAACCTGTCTATCCTGTGTCTAGGCAGTCGCCAGTCTGTGTTCATTCTGTGTAAAGCCATTCTGCACAGAGTCTGCCTAGCGTGTGTCTATCCTGTGTCTAGCCTGTATCTAGCCTGTGTCTAGCCTGTGTCTAGCCTGTGCCTAGCCTGTGTCTGACCTTCGTCAAGCATGTGTTTTACTGGAGTCTGTCTGTATCTAGCCTCTGATTAAACTTTGTCGATTCGGCTTCAAGTTGTAAGCTTGTTTTTAGCTTGTGTCAAGTATGTGCCTAAAATGTGTGTAACATGTGTCAAGCATGTGTCCAGACTGTCTATCTGAAGTATGTTTTACTGTGTCTAATCTGTATTTATGCTGTGTCTTGCCGGTGTCTAGCCTCTTTGTCTGTCTTGCCTGTATGCAACTTTTGTCGAGCCTGTGTGACGACTATGTCTAGACTGCGGCAAGCCTCCGGTGTATTACCTATATCTAGCCACTGACAAGCCTGAGCCTAACCTTTGCTTAGCCAGTGTTTTGCATGTGTCTAGCCTATTACAAGCCTTTGTTTAGCCTGTGTCTAGTCTTTGTCTAGGCTGTGTCTAGCCTGATTCCCGACTGTGTAAAGACTGAATCTAGCCTATGTCAAGCCTGTCTCAAACCTTTGCCTAGCATGTGTCTAGCCTGTTCCCAGACTGTGTAAAGCATGTGTCTAGTCTGGGTCTAGCAAGTGTTTAGCCTGTGTACAGCCAGTGTCTAGCTTTTGTATAGCCACTGTCTAACCAGTGTCTAACTTGTGTCTAGCATGTGTCTATTCTATGTTAGCCTGTAATAATGTTGTGTACAGCCTGAAAAAAGCCTGTGTCTAGCCTGTTTTCATCCCGTGTTATGCTTGTGTCTACCATATGTCTAGCCAGTGTCTAGGCAGTATCTAGCCAGTGCCTAGCCAGTGCCTAGCCAGTGGCTAGCCAGATTCTATCCAGTGTCTAGCCAGTGTCCAGCCAGTTCCTATCCAGTGTCTAGCTAGTGTCCAGCCAGTGCCTAGCCAGTGGCTAGCCAGATTCTATCCAGTGTCTAGCCAGTGTCCAGCCAGTGTATATGCAGTGTCTAGTCAGTGTCAAGCCTGCGTCTAGCCTGTCTCTAGCATGTGTCTAGCCGGTCTCTTGCATGTGTCTAGCCTGTTGCTAGCATGTGTCTAGCCTTTGTCGAGCCTGTTTCTTGCATGTGTCTAGCCTGTGTCTAGTTTTTGTCTAGACTTTTGATCTAGTCTGTGTCTAGCCTGTCCACACTGCCCGTCGAGCTTGTGTCTAGCCTTTGTGTTGCCTGTCCAGACTGTCTGTCTGACTTGTGTCTTGCCTGTGTCTATTCTATGTTAGCCTGTAAAAATGTTGTGTACAGCCTGAAAAAAGCCTGTGTCTAGCCTGTTTTCATCCCGTGTTATGCTTGTGTCTACCATATGTCTAGCCAGTGTCTAGGCAGTATCTAGCCAGTGCCTAGCCAGTGCCTAGCCAGTATCTAGCCAGTGCCTAGCCAGTGTCTAGCCAGTGTCTAGCTTGTCTCTAGCATGTGTCTAGCCTGTCTCAAGCATGTGTCTAGCCTTTTTCCAGCCTGTAACCAGCCTGTGTCTAGCCTCAGTCTAGCTAGAGTCTAGCCTGTAATAAGCCTGTGTCTAACCTGTGTTTACCAGTTTCTTACCTGTGTCTTTCCTGTGTTTGGCTTGTGTCTTCCAGTGTCTAGCATCTGTCTAGCCAGTTTCAAGCTTCTGTCTAGCCAGTGTCTAGACTCTGTCTAGCCAGTGTCTAGCCTTTGCCTAGCCAGTGTCTAGACAGTTTCTAACTTGTTAGTAGCCTGTCTCCTGATTGTGTGTAGCCTGTGTCCAACGTGCATCAAGCCTGTGTGTATCGTGTGTCAATCCTGTGTCTAAACTGTGTCTAGCCAGTATCAAGCCTATGTCTTGTCTGTGTCTAGCATGTCCAGACTGTCTGGCTGGTCTGTGTCAAGCCTGTGTCTAGCCTGTGTCTAACATACGCCTAGCCTGTGTCTGTCTTGTGTCGTGCCCGTGTCTAGCCTGTGTTAAGCCTGTAGCGAGCATGTGTCAAGACTGTGTGTATCACGTGTCAAGCCTTATTTCTAGCCTGTGTCTAGCTTGTGTCTGGACTTTATATCTAGTCTTTGTCTAGCCAGTCCGGATTTCCTGTCGAGCTTGTGTCGAGCCAGTCCAGACACTCTGTCTGGTCTGTGTCTAGCCAGTGTCAAGCCTGTGTCTAGCCTGTTACAAGCCTGTGTCTAGCTAATGTCTACCATGTGTCGTTCCTGTGTCTAGCCTGTTTCTTGCATGTGTCTAGCCTGTGTCTAGTTTTTGTCTAGACATTTGATCTAGTCTGTGTCTAGCCTGTCCATACTGCCCATCGAACTTGTGTCTAGCTTGTGTTCCCTTACCAGACTGTCTGTCGAGCCTATGTTTACTTTGTGTCTATCATATGTCTAGCCAGTGTCTTACTTGTGTCTTACCTGTCTCTATCCTATGTCTAGCCTGTAATAAGGTTGTGTCTTGCCTGAAATAAGCCTGTGTCTACCCCGTTTTTATCCTGCGTTTTGCCTGTGTCTACCATGTGTGGAGCCAGTGTCTAGCCAGTGTCTAGCCAGTGTCTAGCCAGTGTCTAGCTAGTGTCTAGCCAGTGTCTAGCTAGTGTCTAGCCAGTGTCTAGCCAGTGCCTAGCCAGTGTCTAGCCAGTGTCTAGCCAGTGCCTAGCCAGTGTGTATCCAGTGCCTAGCAAGTGTGTAGCCAGTGCCTAGCCAGTTTCCAGCCAGTGCCTTGCCAGTTTCAAGCCAGTGCCTAGCCAGTTTCTAGCCAGTGTCTAGCCAGTGCCACGCCAGTGTATAGCCAATGTCTAACCAGTGCCTAGAGAATGTCTAGCCTGTGTCAAGCCAGTGTCTAGTTAGTGTCTTGCCAGTGACAAGCCTGTGTCTTTCGTGTGTCTAGCCTGTGGCTTTCCTGTGTCTAGCCTGTGTCAAACCTGTAACTTGTTTGTGTCTAGCTTATCTAGACTGTCTGTCTGGTCTGTTTTTAGCCAGTGTGTAGTGTTCGTCTTGCCCGTGTCGAGCCTGTCTATAGACTGTGTTTCGCCTGTTCAGTTTGCCTGGCGAACCAGTGTCTACCCTGGGTCTCGCCGGTCCTGAGAGTGTGTCGAGTCTGTGTCTAGCCAGTGTCTTGATGGTGTCTAGCCTATGTCACGCCTGTGTCTAGCCTGTTTCTAGGCTTTGTCAATTCTGTGTCTAGCCTGTCCAGACTGTATATCTAGTCTGTGTCTTGCCTTCGTTAAGCTTCTGTCTCGCGTGTCCATACTGTCTATCGAATCTTTGTCTAACCTACGTCTACACGGTGTCAAGCCTGTGTCTGACTGTCTGTCTGGTCTGTTTTTTGCCAGTGTGTAGTGTGCGTGTTGCCCGTGTCGAGCCTGTCTCTAGGCTGTGTTTCGCCTGTTCAGATTGCGTGCCGAGCCAGTGTCTACCCTGTGTCGCGCCGGTCCAGAGAATCTGTCGAGTCTGTGTCTAGTCAGTGTCCTGATGGTGTCTAGCCTGTGTCACGCCTGTGTCTAGCCTGTTTCTAGCCTGTGTCTAGGCTTTGTCAATTCTGTGTCTAGCCTGTCCAGACTGTATATCTAGTCTGTGTCTAGCATTCGTTAAGCCTTTGTCTCGCGTGTCCATACTGTCTGTCGAATCTTTGTCTAACTTGTGTCTACACGGTGTCAAGCCTGTGTCTGACTGTCTGTCTGGTCTGTTTTTAGCCAGTGTGTAGTGTGCGTCTTGCCCGTATCGAGCCTGTCTCTAGGCTGTGTTTCGCTTGTTCAGATTGCCTGCCGAGCCAGTGTCTATCCTGTGTCGCGCCGGTCCAGAGAGTCTGTCGAGTCTGTGTCTAGCCAGTGTCCTGATGGAGTCTAGCCTGTGTCACGCCCGGGTCTAGCTTGTTTCTAGCCTGTGTCTAGGCTTTGTCAATTCTGTGTCTAGCCTGTCCAGACTGTATATCTAGTCTGTGTCTAGCCTTCGTTAAGCTTTTGTCTCGCGTGTCCATACCTTATGTCGAATCTTTGACTAACCTGTGTCTATACGGTGTCTAGCCCGTGTCAAGTCTGTTTCTAGGCTGTGTCTAGCCTATGTCTACTTTTTCTCTAGATTTTTTATCTAGTCTGTGTCTAGCCTTTCCACACTGCCCGTCGAACTTGTGTCTTGTTTTGCCTGTCCAGACTGTCTGTCGTGCCTGTGTTAAGCCTGTGTCTAGCATGTGTCTAGACTGTATCTAGCCTGGGTCTTGTCTGTTTCTAGCCTTTATCTAACATGTAATTAGATTGTGTCTTGCCTGATATTAGCCTGTGTTTATTCTGTGTATTGCCTGTGTCTACATTGTGTCTAGCCAGTATCCAACCTGTTTCCAGCCTTTATTTGGCACGTGTCTATCATGTGTTTAGCCAGTGCCTAGCCAGCGTCTAGTCTGTGTGTTTAATGTGTGTTGCCTGTGTCTAGCGTGCGTCATGCCTGTGTCCATCCTAACCCTAGCCAGTGGCTACTTTGTAACTTCTCTGTGTCTAGCGTGTCCGGACAGTGTTTGTTTTGTTTCTATCATGTGTCACGCATGTGTCTAGCCTATTTTACTCCTGTATAGACTGTCTGTCGAGCATGTTTCTAGCATGTGTCCAGTCTGTGTCTAGCCAGTCTCTAGACAGTATCTAGCCAGTGCCTAGCCAGCGACTGGTCTCTGTCTGGCTTGTGTCTATCCTGTTTCTTTATTGTGAGTAGCCTGTGTTTAGCGTGTGTCAAGCCTGTTTCTAACCTGACACTTGTCTGCGTCTAGCCTGTCCAGACTTTCTGTCTGGTTTGTTTTTAGCCGGTTTGTAGTGTGCGTCTTTTTTTTTATTATTGGACGTTGGATACAATGACTGTATTATCAAGTGGTCCAATGACACCAAGCCGATGCTTGTTGCGCGCGGAAGCCAAACGAAGTCCACCTCCCGCCTAACCGGCCGGGAGGCACCGTCGCATAAGGGACGACACGGAAACGCGGAAATTAATGCGAAATGGAAAGAAACTAAAATAAAAAGCAAGAGGCGATAGAACGAGGCATGCAAATAGGAAAAAAAGAATAAAACTTACAATAGAATATCGAGGAAGATTAAAATACTAATTACCAATTACGTGCTAGATAGGAAAGAATTAAGGACTTCATAGCAGCGATAAAGTAAGTGCTAGCTATGACGTCTTGGAGCTTATTGTAGTCCAAACATAATACCCTGTAAGGATCATGCAGTGCATAGTTCGATCTACAATAAGGAAGTGTTAGTGGAAGGAAATAGCGAGTACTTCTGCAAGGAACAGAGAAGTGTAGCCTTACTAAGGCCTCACTATCAATGTCATCTTGCATAAGGTTGTTAATAAACAGGACAACAAACATGGTTCTGCGGTTAGTTAGGGAAGGCAGATTTAGTAGCAGAAGTCTCAAATGTTCATCCCAGTTAAGGCCGCATAAGGCAAAAAGTAAGAAATTCCTCTGTACAGATTCGATGCCTTCCTTATGAATAGTGTACTGGGGACACCATACGCATGAACCGTATTCGAGAATAGGACGAACAAGTGAAACGTAAAGGGTCTTTGTAATATAAGGATCGTCGAATTCCTTATACTATCTCTTGATAAAGGACACCTATGGCTTTATTGACCATATTAGTAATATGGCTTGAAAGTTTTAGTTTTCGGTCCAAACGGACCTCCAGATCATTAACTAGGGTGATTATTTCTAAGGCACAACCACAGAGAGTATAAGAGGCAAACTTCATTTAGAGTTGTTTAGGTTTAGAGCTGTTCAGGTTTAAAAAATTGGTACAACACCAAGAATTGAAACTATTAAGGTCGGTTTGTAAGTTTGAGTGACAGTGGTCGTCTTTAAATTGGTAGCAAAGCTTTACATCATCCGCATACATAAGAGTACGGGAGTTACGTTTGATCAAGGGAAGGTCATTGATGAAAAGCGTAAAAAGTAGGGGACCAAGATGACTCCCTTGAGGAACACCAGATGTGGCATGAATTGGGTTTGAAAGGGTGGTTTTAAAGGTGACTCTTTGAGTTCTGTCGGCCAGATAGCTTACAATCCAACTAAGTAATTTTGGTGAAAAGCGTAGAAGGTCAAGCTTATGTGCCAGAAGGGAATGATTCACTGAGTCAAAAGCTTTACTGAAATCAGTATAAATAACACCAGTTTGAAGATTTTCCTGAAATCCTTTTACCACGAAGGATGTCAGCTCAAACAAGTTTGTCGTAGTAGAACGACTTTTAATGTTGAAAAGTTGAGACAACGGATCTACAGAAATGTTGCAAGGTAGGAGTTATAAGATTATCGAAAAGTTTGGGTATAGCCGACAATTTAGAGATACCTCTATAATTGCTTGCATCAGACTTGCTGCCCTTTATAAGCAAGTGAATAATGAAAGATTCCTTCCAAATGGAAGGAAATTGCTTGCATCAGACTTGCTGCCCTTTATAAGCAAGGGAATAATGAAAAATTCCTTCCAAATGGAAGGAAAGACTGAAGTTTCTAAAGACAGCGAAAATAGTTTGAGCAATGGCTTACTTAGGGAGACAGCATAGAATCGAAGTAAGTAAGCCGGAAAACCGACAGGGCCTGGTAAGAAGACTGGCTTTACTAAAAAGAGATCCCTTTCCAATGAGCTTTCGTTTAAAAAGGGAGAGAAGATACCATTTGAACTTGGAATGTTGTATGGATAAAAGTGAGTTCTCTGTGTAGAGGGAGAATAAGTCGTTTGAAAAAACTATGCAAACGTATCGGCCATGGCTTGGTCGGTATCTGCACTAGCATTTTCAAACGTTAGTTTAGTTGGAAATGCGGTAGACTTACGCTTCGTGTTAAAGAAACTATAAAACTGTTTCGGGTTCTGAATAAAGTGAGCCTTAAAACGAGTTAAATAGTTCTTATAACATTTCGCGTTCAAGACAGTAAAATCTGACCGCGCGCTTAAGTAGCGCGAAAAGGCTGAAGATGAGCTATTATTTTTATATTTTTTTAATAAGCTTAACTTTAAATTTTTTAACCGTGACAACTCTCTTGTTAACCATGGCGGCTTACTCGAGGAAGTTGGATAAAAACAAGGAACACAAATATCTAAAAAGTAGTTAATTGTGTTAAAAAAAAAATAAAATATCAGTAGACGAATACAATTCTGACCAATCAAATTGGGAAATCATCCCATTTAATAAGTTAAAATCTGCTTTTCTAAAGCAGCGTACACGATTACACAGTTTTTCATTTTTATTCGTACATGCACCAAAATCAAAAGTAACTTCAAGAGTGGGATGGTAAGGATCTTCAGGAAGAGAAAGTGGTTGGGTCTTGTTTAGACTCACACTAAATGGATCCAAGACAAAGCATAAGTCTAACGATCTGTTACTACTGTTTAAGATATGATTGACCTGTGACAATGACATGTCAAACAGACCGTCAAAAAGGTAATGTTGCCGTGAGGGCAGAAGAGAGTTTGAATAAGCACTTGTTGTCCAATTGCAATCGGGGATGTTGAAGACACCCAGTACTAAAAATTGATCTCTGTCTGATAACAGATTAAATATGGTCTGTATTGCAGACAAATGTTGCAAATAGACTGATAATTCCGACGACGGCGGAATATAGGAACAAGTTACATAATGAAAAAACCGGGAAAGTGTCATTTTACACAAAAAAATTCAATACCAAATTGAATCTCCGGTTCTAAAAGTTCCGAATTGATGGTGGAATCAACTGCAATTCGAACTCCATCACCACGTCGGTCAGGTCGATCACACCTGTAGGTTGTGTACTTATTTGGAAAAGACTTCGGAGTTCAGGATCTCCGGCTTTTGATATGAAAGAGTTAAGGAGCTTGTTAGTTTTTTTATTTGATTTTATATGGGCTGCTGCTAGACGAGGCACAGGAAGTTTAATCGGTGGGCGATTTTTTTTTTCCTTGCTTCAAATCCTTTAACCATTTCATGTTCCGGCCAAAATTTAGCCAAACATATAATGCCAAAGAGTTCATTTGAGGCACTTATTTTGAAGGACGATATGTCCCTCTCATAAGAAAACTTAAATTTTTCCACTTTTATATCAGCGGCTTGTGTTTGAGCTTTAAGCTTTAAGATCATTTGATGTGAGTTCAGGGGCAAGCCTAGAAACAAAAATCTGTTTCTTTTGTGGAACACCAATAATCTTTTTAGTCTTGCCGGTGTCGAGCCTCTGTCTGGGGTCTTTTTCGTCTGTTCAGATTCCCTTTTGGGCCAGTGTCTAGCCTGTGTCTCGGCGGTCCAAACGGTCTGTAGAGTTGGTGTCTAGCCAGTGGCTAGATGGTATTTAGCTTGTTTTACGCTTGTGTCTAGCCTGTGTCTGGCCTGCGCCTAGCCTTTGTATAGCCTTTGTCTAGTCTGTGTCTAGCAAGTCCCGACTGTGTCTGGCCTGTGTCGATCCCGTTTCTAGCCTGTGTCTGGCCTGTAACGAGCCTGTGTCAAGCCTGTGTCTAGCCCGTGTTTAGCCTTTTTCTAGCCGGTCTCTAGCTTGTGTTTAGCCTGTGCAGACTGTCAGTCGAGCCTGTGTCTGGGCTGTGTCAAGCATGTGTAAAGACTGTTTCTAGCCAGTGTCTAGCCTGTGTCTAGCTACAGTCTAGCCTGTAATAAGCCTGTATCTAACCTGTGTGTAACCTGTTTCTCACCTTTGTATTTCCTGTGTTTTGCTTGTGTCTTCCATGTGTCAAGCTTGTTTCTCGCCTGTGCAGAATGTCTGTCGAGCCTGTGTCTAGCCTGTGTCTAGACAGAACTTAGCCAGTTTCTAGCCAGTGTCTAGCCAGTTTCTAGCCAGTGTCTAGCCAGTGTCAAGATAGTGTCTAGCCAGTGTCTAACCAGTGTCTAGATAGTGTCTGACCAGTGTCTAACCAGTGTCTAGCCAGTGTCTAGCCAGTGTCTAGCCAGTGTCTAACCAGTTTCTAGCCTGTCTCTTTATTGTGTGTAGCCTGTGTCCAGTGGGTATCAAGCCTGTGTCTATCGTGTGTCAATCCTGTGTCTATCCTGTGTCTTGACTGTGTCTTGACTGTGTCTTGACTGTGTCTAGCCGGTATCAAGCCTGTGACTTGTCTGTGTTTACCATGTTCAGACTATCTGTCTGGTCTGTTTCAACCCTGTGTCTAGCCTGTGTCTAACATAAGCGTAGCCTGTGTCTGTCTTGTATTGAGCCCGTGTCTAGCCTGTGTCTTGCTAGTGTCTAGCCTTTGTCTAGCCTAGCCTGTGTGTGGCCTGTAGCGAGCCTGTGTCAATTGTGTATCTATCAGGTATCTAGCCAGCCTGTCCAGATACTCTGTCTGGTCTGTGTCTAGCCAGTGTCAAGCCTGTGTCTAGCCTGTTACAAGCCTGTGTCTTGCCTGTGCTTAGCATGTATCTAGTCATTGTCTAGTTTTTTGTCTAGACTTTTGATCTAGTCTGTGTCTAGCCACACTGCCCGTCAAACTTATGTCTAGCCTTTGTGTTTCCTGTCCAGACTGTCTGTCGAGCCTATGTTTAGTCTCTGTCTAGCATGTGCCTAGCCTCTGTCTAACTTGTGTCTTACCTGTGTCTATCCTATATCTAGCCATTAATTAGGTTGTGTCTAGCTTGAAATATGCCTGTGTCTAGCCTGTTTTAATCCTGCATTTTGCCTTTGTTTACCATGTGTCCCGCCAGTGTGTAGCCAGTGGCTAGCCAGTGATAATAGATTAAATATGGTCTGTATTGCAGACAAATGTTGCAAATAGACTGATAATTCCGACGACGGCGGAATATAGGAACAGGTTATATTATGAAAAAAGCGGGAAAGTGTATTTTTACACAGAAAAATTCAAAACTAAATTAAATCTCCGGTTCTAAAAGTTCCGAATTGATGGTGGAATCAACTGCAATTAGAACTCCACCACCACATCGGTCAGGTCGATCACACCTGTAGGTTGTGTACTTATTTGGAAAGACTTCGGAGTTCAGGATCTCCGGCTTTTGATATGAAAGAGTTAAGGAGCTTGTTAGTTTTTTTTATTTGATTTTATATGGGCTGCTGCTAGACGAGGCACAGGAAGTTTAATAGGTGGGAGATATTTTTTTTCCTTGCTTCAAACTCTTTAACCATTCCATATTCCGGCCAAAATTTAGCCAAACATATAATGCCTAAGAGTTCATTTTGGGCACTTATTTTGAAGGATGATATGTTCCTCTCATAAGAAAACTTACATTTTTCCACTTTTATATCGGCGGCTTGGTTTTTAGATTGAATATAAGCTTTAACATCATTTGATGTGAGTCCAGGGCCTAGCCTAAAAACAAAAATCTGTTTCACTTATAATATTTTTAGTCGAGCCTCTGTCTAGCGTCTTTTTCGCTTATTCAGATTCCCTTTTGAGCCAGTGTCTAGCCCGTGTCTAGCCTGCGCCTAGCGTTTGTCTAGCCTTTGTCTAGTCTGTGTATAGCAAGTCCCGACTGTCTCTGGCCTGTGTCGAGCCCGTTTCTAGCCTGTGTCTGGCCTGTAGCGAGCCTGTGTCAAGCCTGTGTCTAGCCCGTGTTTAGCCTTTTTCCACCCTGTGTCTAGCTTGTGTCTAGCCTGTGCAGACTGTCAGTCGAGCCTGTGTCTGGGCTGTGTCAAGCATGTGTAAAGACTGTTTTTTAGCCAGTGCCTAGCCAGTTTCTAGACTGTGTCTGGCTACAGTCTAGCTTGTAATAAGCCTGCATCTAACCTGTGTGTAACCTGTTTCTTACCTTTGTCTTTCCTCTGTTTTGCTTGTGTCTTCCATGTGTCAGGCTTGTTTCTCGCCTGTCCAGAATGTCTGTCGAGTCTGTGTCTAGACTCTGTCCAGCCAGTGTCTAGCCAGTGTCTAGCCAGTGTCTAGCCAGTGTCTAGCCAATGTCTAGCCAGTTTCTAGCCTGTCTCTTGATTGTGTGTAGCCTGTGTACAGCGTGTATCAAGCTTGTGTCTATCGTGTGTCTAGCCTGTGTCTATTCTATGTCTAGCCTGTTATTAGGTTGTGTCTAGCCTGATATAAGCCTGTTTCTAGCCTGTTTTTATCCTGCATTTTGCCTGTGTCTACCATGTGTCCAGCCAGTGTCTAGCCAGTGTCTAGCCAGTGCCACGCGAGTGTCAGGCTTGTTTCTCGCCTGTCCAGAATGTCTGTCGAGTCTGTGTTTAGACTCTGTCCAGCCAGTGTCTAGCCAGTGCCTAGCCAATGTCTAGCCAGTGCCTAGACAATGTCTAGCCAGTGCCTAACCAGTGTCTAACCTGTGCCTAGCCAGTGCCTAGTCTGTGCCTAGCCAGTATTTAGCCAGTGCCTAGCCAGTCTAAAGCCTGTGTCTAGCCAGTGTCTAGCCAGTACCTAGCTAGTGTCAAGCCTGTGTCTAGCCAGTGTCAAGCCTGTTTCTTAATTCTGTGTAGCCTGTGTCTAGCGTGCGTCAAGCCTGTTTTTATCCTGTGTCTAGCCTGTGTCTAACCTGTAATTTGTCTGTGTCTAGCGTGCCAAGACTGTCTGTCTCGTCTGTGTCTAGCCTTTTTCTAGACGGTAGCTGCTCTGTGCTTAGCCTGTGCTTAGCCTGTTCCTAGCCTGTGTCTAGCCTGTCCAGACAAACTGTCTAGTCTGTTTCTAGCCAGTGTGTAGTGTGCGTCTTGCCCGTGTCGAGCCTGTGTATAGCCTGTGTTTCGTCTGTGTTTCGCCTGAACAGATTACATGCCGAGCCAGTCTTTACTCTGTGTCACGCCGGTCCAGAGAGTCAATCGAGTCTGTGTAGCCAGTGTTTTGATGGTATCTAGTCTGTATCACGATTGTGTCTCGCCTGTGTCTTGCCTCTTACTGCACTGTGTCTAGCCAGTGTCAAACCAGTGTCTAGCCAGTTTCTTACCTGTGTCTAGCCTTTGTCCAAGCTGTAACTTGTCTGTGTCTAGCCTGTCCAGAATATCTGTCTGGTTTGTTTTTAGCCGGTGTGTAGTGTGCGTCTTGCCCGTGTCGAGCCTGTGTCTAGCCTGTGTTTCCCCTGTTCAGATCCCCTTTTGAGCCAATGTCTAGCCTGTGTCTCGCCGGTCCAGACAGTCTGTCGAGTGTGTGTCTAGCCAGTGTCTAGATGGTATCTAGCCTGTGCTTAACCTGTTACTAGACTGTGTCTGCTCGGAATATTCTCGAGATCACGCAAAAACTTAACACGTCTGGTACAAGCAACTTCGGTTTCAAATCTATTTTTTTTTGGTCATGGACCATTCGATTTTTTATCTTACATATCGATGTTTATCTTACATATCGTATCGTACAATTCAATTATAGCATTCAGCTTTGATACATACATAATTCATATATAGCATTTAGCTTTTATCCATATTATTTACATTTTAACAGGTAATTCAATTCAATTCATTCAGGCAATTTTAACAAAACAAAAATTAATTTAAAATACGCTTTTGCCCTATTTCGGCGCAAACATACTCCCGGCCTTGGAAGCTCCTTCCAACAAGTCTTCCTCGTCTTCGTCTAAGGGCAGCGGGCAGATCTTGTGAACGTTGCGCTTAAAGTGACCTGATTTGCATCTCACAGTCACTACTCGAACAGCTCCATCAGCACCAGGATGTATTTTTTCTACACGGCCTAAAGCCCATTGACCTGGTGGAATATTATCTTCTGCTATTAAAACTAAAGCACCTTCCTTCAGGTTTTTGTATGGGGTCTTCCACTTGGCCTTCTCTTGTAGAGTTGTTAAATATTCCAGCGACCACCGCTTCCAAAATGCGTGCTGGACTGCAACGATTCGTTTCCATCGATTTGTGGCACTCATCTTAAAAATGCTGTCGTCGAATGGCTCCGGTAGTGTGTTGAGAGGTCGACCAATTAAAAAATGACCTGGGGTCAATGATTCAAAATCGTTTGGAT
Organism: Zaprionus africanus; assembly: GCA_018151435.1. Lineage (NCBI taxonomy): Eukaryota > Metazoa > Arthropoda > Insecta > Diptera > Drosophilidae > Zaprionus > Zaprionus africanus. Next base: position 45,676 of record JAECXB010002127.1, read on the forward strand.
CGGGCGACAAGGCACACAAGGGTCGAGAGTTCATAACTGCTTCTGCTTGAGCTATGACTGTAGCAAGCTCTTCATAGTTTAACGTTGTTCCATTGACGCTTCTGCTCAGTAGCTGTTTTGCTACCTTCACCGCACTTTCCCATAAGCCCCCGAAATGGGGCGATCTTGGCGGTATGAAGTGAAATTTGACGCCGAGCTGACTGCAGTGATCCAATACGTTGTGTCTGCTGTTGTCGTTCCACAAGCGATCGGCTATTTCCTTGAGCTCCCGTGATGCACCAACGAAATTTGTGGCGTTGTCGCAGAACAGCTCTTTCGTTATCCCGCGGCGTGCAAAAAATCGCTTAAGCGCAGCGATAAAAGCGTTTGTGCTAAGATCTGACACCAGCTCTAGATGGCACGCCTTGGTCAGAAAGCACACGAAGACGCATAAATACACTTTCACTGGACGTTTTCCTCTTTGGTTAAAATGCATCCACAATGGTCCAGCGTAGTCTACACCTGCTCTTTCAAAGGGGTGCACTCCTATTTGCACTCGGCCTGCTGGTAGAGAGCCCATTAATTGCTTATGTAATACTGGTCGATGTCGAAAACAAATAATACAACTCCTCACCGTACTCCGAGATAGTTTTCTAGCATTAATGACCCAGAATCGTTGTCGCACAAAAGCACACAAAGCGTGCGCTCCGGCATGCAGATTGATTCGATGTGTGTACTCAAATAATGCTTTTACAGCAATGTGGTTACCTGGCAAAAGTATGGGATGCCTCACATTATATGCTATATTTGCACGAGCTAGTCTACCACCAACACGAATTATTTCTATACCCTTCCAATTAATTATAAACGGGTTAAGCCCTTGTATTTTGGCTGATTTGATTGGCTTTTTCTCTAATAACTTGTTCATCTCATTGTGAAAGTTTAAAGCCTGTAAATTGGCAACAATATAAATTAAGCCTCCTTTTAATTCCGTTGCTGTAAGCGTTTCTGATCGACTTGAATTATTTTTACTGATACGCTGTCGCCAACGAAAAACATATGCAAAGACCCTATTTAATTTTAAAAAATCCCTTGAATATTTGCAGTCAGATATTAAATCTGAGGGCATGAGTCGAACATTTGCTAATAAGCTAAATTGAGTACTGCGCTGTTCTGGAAGTTCCTTAGGGACTTGCCATTCTATTAATGGCCAACTATCTTCGGAATGTTGTAAAAACTCTGGACCTCGCCACCACAACGACGAGTCCATTAATTCCAACGTGTGCAGACCACGAGAAACAATGTCTGCGGGATTTTGTTTTGATTCAATTTTATACCATTCTTGTACTCTAGATAATTCTTGAATTATTGAGACTCTATTAGCAACGAATGTATTCCAACGACTAGCATGAGACCCAATCCAATTAAGAACAATAGTAGAATCGGTGAAATAACAAACTCTATCAATTGATTTAGGCGCGCAATTTTTAATTTTATCCACAAGTTGAGTCAAAAGTCGGGCACCTTCTAGCTCTAAGCGAGGTAGCGATACTACACGAACTGGTGCTACTTTGGATTTTGCTGTCAACAAATGTACTGATATGACGCCCTGCATATCTATGCATCGAACATAGACTGCAGCTCCAAAAGCTCGACAAGAAGCATCAGAAAATCCAATTAACTCTACTTTATCAACTGCAGTCTCTACCGGTACTACCGCTCGAGGCAATGAACACTTATGAACAATTTCTAATTCCTTTCTATACTTTTTCCATTGAGTTGCATAACTAGTCGGCAATTCTTGATCCCAATCTTGCTTAAGTAGCCACAACTCCTGCATAAAGATTTTTCCTAGAATCAGGAGCGGACTCAGAAACCCAAGTGGGTCGAACAATTGCGCTAACTCTGACAAGACCACACGCTTAGTTATCAAGATGGATTCATTTGCAGTATACGAAAACTGAAAATTGTCAATTTTAGAAGCCCAATAAATTCCAAGAGTCTTTGCCGTCTCTGTGGTGTGAAGTTCTAATGGTTCTGTAGCAGTATTGCTCTCGTTCCACTGGGCATTTGACCGCCATTTGTGAAGTTCAAATCGCCCTAATTGCAATAAGTCTGTTACTTCCTTCTTTAACTGGAGCAGTTGGGCCAACGAATCTGCTCCAGATAGCATATCGTCCATATAAAAATTACGCCTCACTGCTTCATCTGCTAAGGGATATTGATTACCAAACTGATCTGCCAAATAGTACAAACATCGCACCGCCAAGAATGGTGCTGAGTTCGTGCCATAGGTAACAGTTTTAAGGCGCAGTACTTTAATCGATTCAGTGCTACAAGCCCGCCATAAAATACATTGATAGTCGCAATCAGAGGGATCGACCAAAATCTGACGATACATTTTAGATATATCCGCAGTGAGCGCGTACCTATAAAAACGAAAGCGAACTAAAGTGTCAAATAAATCTGCTTGCAAGGTGGGTCCTACCAACATCGTATCATTCAAGGCTACACCATTGCTTGTTTTACACGATGCATCAAACACAACCCTCAATTTTGTTGTTAAACTTTCTGGGCGAATTACTGGATGATGCGGAATAAAATATTTCACTTGTCGTGCTTCGACATCAGATAGCTCTTCCAAGTGATTTAATTCCTTGTATTCATCTATAAACGTCACATACTCTTTCTTTAGCTCAAGATGCCTGTTAAGTTTTCTTTCCAAATTTAGAAACCTATTTAAGGCAATATTATAAGATTCTCCCAGCTTTTCTCGTGGCTGCTTGAACGGCAGACGAACTACAATGCGATTTCCATCTGTCCTTTTTACAGTACTCACGAATTTATCCTCACAAAGCTGCTCTGCTTCAGTAAATTGTTTTGACGAATAAGAAACTCCTTCACAGAGCCAAAATTGTTGCACCAAATTTTGCAGCTGCTCTGTGTCTTGTTGTTTTTGATTACCCACTTTGCTAACCAATAAAGCAACACTCTCATCTGGAATGTATTCTCCTACCACTATCCAACCTAAGAGGGATTTTTGAAGAATTGGTTTGTTTAGGCCCATTTTGATTTGCCCTGCCACGATTAAATTAAAGAATAAATTTACTCCAATGAGCATGTTTATTTCGTCTGGCATATCAAACAATGGGTCAGCAAGTATTATGCTGCTAGGTATGAGCGACCTCAATGAGTCTGTAGCTACGGGATTATACTGCGTGATTTTTGGCAAGATACTAAAGTTTCCGACTGCTTCAAAATTGGTTACTCTGGATTTGATGGTAGTCTCCACTTCACCAATGACATTAGATTTGCAGTTTCCTATTCCATTGAGGGTGTATTGAGTTTCACTCATACGCAAACCTAATTCTGAGGCGAATTGAGCAGTCACAAAATTAATTTGACTACCGGAGTCTAATACGCATCTACATTTACGAACCTTGCCGTTTGCATCTTCAACCAACACGACTGCAGTAGCTAAATAACTAGACCCTCTATTGGTCAACAAAGCACTCTGCAAGGCTGTTGAGTTGGCTGGATCACCTACCGATTGAGCTCTTGTGTTTCCTGAGTCTCTGTGTAATAATTCATGATGTGGCTTATTGCAAATAGTACATGCTTGTGCCTTACAATCCTTTGTTTGGTGTCGCTTGCTAAAACAGCGAACACACAACCCATGTTTCTTTATTTCAAAATATCTTTGCAAAGGGTTCAACGATGCGAATTTCTGACACACCTTTACATTATGCGATCCTGAACAACAATAGCAGGAATTTTGGCTAGCTTCCACAACAGTTGACAAACTTGCTCTTTTTCCACCATTAATTTTCTTAGGGGACCTGCGTCTTCTTACTTCTCGACTAGCCATGTTAATGCTCCTGTTTATTACAAACTGTGCAAGCAACTTCCAAGAAGGTAACTGAGAATTATCGAATTCATTTTCCCATTTCTCTAGCGTTTCATCATCGAGTTTATCTTGAATTAAGTGGAACAACAATGCTTCTAAAATCTCGCTGTCTTTATTTAATGACCGAAGTGCCTCCAATTGTGCATTAACTCTATCGACCAACAATCTCAAATCCTCAGAGGTTGGCTGCTTAAGCTTATTGATATTGCATAGCTTGTCTACATGAGCTTGAACTATTATAGACTTGTTCTCAAATCTATCTTTTAACAGTTGCAAGGCCCTTCTGTAATTGTCTGCCGAAAGCTCTAAGCACTCAATAGTTTCTAATGGATTTGGCCCTAAGCACGATTTTAAGATGTACAAACTTAGAAAGGTCATCTACTTCTCCATCTGCGTCGATTAAAGTACAAAAAGTATTTAACCAGCTTGTCCACTCAGTGAAATTCCCATTAAATTCTGGTAGCTTTAATTTTGGTAGCTTCGAAGCTCGAGAGTCTACAGTGGACAATGAAGAATTCGGAGATGGACTTGTTGCAGTTATTGAGCGACGTCCTCTATGTGTCAATTGAGACAATATTCGTGATTTCACTTCGCAATAAATATCTTCTATTTCATGTCGATTTTCAAATTCACTAACATCATCGCTGTTCATTTCAATTTGCTGTTGTACACTGCACAGCTGAGTGAAAACTGATTCAACCAAACTTAAACGTGCTTCCAACTCTGAGGCAACCATTGACACACCGTTATTTTCAATATAAATTTTAGTGCGATTCAATGAAGACAATAAACTTTCACGAGATGAGTGGAACTCCTCTTTATTTCCTCTTTTTGGAGCCATTTTAGTTTTTTCTTCACAGATAATTTAAATATAATTTATGTTTTACTATTCAATAACTACTGTGCTCAAAATTGCACTCAAATAGTAGCAGTTAGAATTTATAAGAACTCAAATATGCACTCAATTATTTCGCACTACTAAATTGCAAATTCACTCAAAGCTGAACGTTAATGTAAAGAAAAACGAAATTAAATCACTCAAAATATACAACAGTAAATTTTTCTTTTCGTTGTTCTCCTTTATTGCGTCGTTGCAGCACCTCTTAACATGTGAACGCATAAAAGAGAGAGATTAACTTGCGCAAAAAATGTAACAGTTAATTTTTCTCCTTCTGTCGTTCTCCTCGACTTCTTCTATGTGTTACTGTTTCTGGCTGATGATCATTTGAAGGTCACACGTGTTCTTCTACTTAAGTATGCAATTATAATAGATACAACAACAACTGCACCTACATATGTAATTTACCCTGTCAATAGAACCTAGCCGTTCACTAATTATGATTTTTTCAGATAACCACACACTTTTGCCAAATGCAACTTTTTATTTTATTTTTGTTGAATTTAACACTTATTGAAGCGCACACACCAAACTGTACCCTATATGCCGTGCAATCCACTCTGGGAGCACCAAGCTATATTCAACTCACAGTAAGATGATGGAGCCGACACTGCTTCAATATTATAAGCAGCTCCAAGCCTCCTTCTGGTGTCTGCTCCAAGTGCAAATACAGCTCCAACGATGAGCTCGAATAAGATGAATAGTAGCTCCAACGATGAGCCAATGAAAATGTTGCTCCAACGATGAGCTCCAATTATTGCCAATGGGACTTGAACTTTCTCCAAGTGTCCCTGCTCGGGCGCCAATGATTCCGCCAGTTCTTTTCCCGCTCGGAATATTCTCGAGATCACGCAAAAACTTAACACGTCTGGTACAAGCAACTTCGGTTTCAAATCTATATATTTTTTGGTCATGGACCATTCGATTTTTTATCTTACATATCGATGTTTATCTTACATATCGTATCGTACAATTCAATTATAGCATTCAGCTTTGATACATACATAATTCATATATAGCATTTAGCTTTTATCCATATTATTTACATTTTAACAGGTAATTCAATTCAATTCATTCAGGCAATTTTAACAAAACAAAAATTAATTTAAAATACGCTTTTGCCCTATTTAGGGTTTCCATCAAATGCAAATGGACCCGCAATCAATTCCCAAGACAGCAATTTCGACAAAAAATGGACATTACGAATATACTCGTATGCCCTTTGGTCTAAAAAATGCACCAGCAACCTTTCAACGTTCCATGAACAATCTCTTAGAAGATTTGATCTACAAAGATTTTCAAGTCTATGTAGATGATATTATTATTTACTCCACTTCATTGGAAGAACATATAACATCACTAAAAAAGGTATTCGATCACCCAATCTAAAGTTGATAAATGTGAATTTCTGAAGAAAGAAACAGAATTTCTCGGTCACATTATCACAACAGATGGCATCAAACCAAACCCCAATAAGATAAAAGCAATTGTCAACTTTCCTATTCCTAAAACCACAAGAGGAATAGTCTTTTCTTGGACTCTGCGGATTTTACCGTAAGTTCATTCCTAATTTCGCAAAGATAGCAAAACCCATGACAATAAAGCTTAAGAAAGGAGCAACAATCAATATAAACGATAGTGTCCGCTTTTGAGAAACTTAAGATACTCATCACGTCCGATCCCATTTTGATATACCCTAATTTTGAAAAGAGATTCTTACTAACCACAGATGCGAGTAATATAGCTATAGGTGCTGTATTATCCCAAGAACATAGACCTATTTGGCAATAGAAAAGGAGCTATTAGCCAACAAGATATTTTAGGCCCTATTTACTCGGAAGAAATTTCGACATATTAAGCGATCATAGGCCACTTGTCTAGTTAAACAACATGAAAGATCCTAATATGAAACTGCAAATATAGAAGATAAAACTCAATGAATATGATTACAACTAACAAATCAAGTAGCTGATGCTCTATCCAGAGTTCAGATCCAAGAAAACTTCCTAGGTGAGGAAAATACAGTTTTTCCTTTCCACAGCAGCCACTGTGCATAGTGCACAAGAAGACAGCCAAAATCACATCTCCATAACCGAAAGACCTCTTAATTATTACAACAGACAGCTACAATTTATAAGAAATAATTTCGATGATGTCCAAGTAATAAAATATTTTCATAACACAAGAATAAAAATCAGTAACAAAGAAATGACGGATACGGATATGACGGAATATCTCTGCACTAAAAAAAATGTCATCTATTTCCCCAATGAGGCCGATTTCCAAATCTTCCAAAATGCTTATGTCCAAATAAAAAGTCCAGATAACCTCACTAAAACAATGAGAACCAACGGTAAATTGATAGATCTTCACACATACGCCCAGTTTAAAGAGATTATTCTTAAAACGCAAAAAGAATTTATAATGTACTGTTTTTTAATAGTTGATTGAGTGGTGCGATCCCCGCTAAAATATTGGCCGATTGGGACCCTAGTTGCGGCTAGCTTGCAATCGTATTGGGGGGGTTCGTTGGCCAAATAATAAAGCCTTCACTCGATCAGACAGCCACACAGAATTAAATTTATAGTCCCGTGCCTATTACGTAGATGAACCCGATTTATAATTAATGCATAAAAATATTTAAAAGAAAGAACAAAAGTCTGAGAGCTCGTGAGGATATAATGCTGTTATGGCAGAATCTCTAATGTAAATGAGGCTACACTGATGGTATAGTAGCCCGCCTCTGTACCCACCCTCCATGATTTACCTTTGGCGATATATGGTAAATCCCTAATTTTAATGTTACCCTTTCATTATACCCTTCGCCTTTTCACTTAAGGAAAACTAAATATATTTACCGAAACATTATAATAAGTTTATTTATTCATTTAATCATAAATAAGAATATAGTATGTGAGGCCATGCTGCCGTCTTGATAAGTTTTAAAAAATAGTGAAAATTTAATTTTATTTAACATAATCTCATTTAAATCTTTTATCATTATTTAACTAAATTATCTTCAGCTTATTTGTTTCATTTTTTTGTTTATTATTTTAAAACTATGCAATATTCTACTTAATTTTCCTGTTTATTCTGACTTTAATTTAATACATTTAATTCTTATTTGTTTTCTTTCATATTTCCTAATTTTTAATATTTTTCTTAATTTCATTTCTTTTATAATTTCTGCCTACCAAAAAGGTGTAATAGACAAAAAAATGGCAACAAATAAGAAAATTATAAAAAAGAAAAATATTAATGAAATATAACAAAAGTATGAAAATTTACAGTAAACTAATTCTTTGTTTTTCCTATTTTCTTCAATTTTGTTTTTTTTATGGCTCATAATCATATATTTTATTCATTCATGATTTTTAATCTTGTTAAAATGCTTTTTAGTTAATAATCATGTAACTGTGGTGATGTATGTGTATGGCATTGTGTAATTTTGAATACTGTTTATGTATGTTATATTTTGTGTAAATGCTTTAATAATAGTTTTGCACTGTTTTTTTGATATTGTTGGTGGATATGTATGTATATGCGTTGATAGATGTAGATGTAGATGTAGGGTGTGATGTAGGTGTAGATGTAGATGTAGATTTGTAGGCACTAGCTAGTCACTGGCTAGTGACTGGCTAGCACTGGCTAGACACTGGCTAGGCACTGGCTAGACACTGGCTAGGTACTGGCTAGACGCAGGCTGGACACATGGTAGTCACAGGCAAAACGCAATGCCTAGACTTTGGCTAGGCACTGGCTAGATACTTGCTGGGAACTGGCTAGTAACAGGCTAGACACAGGCGTGAAACAGGCTAGATTCCATCTAGCTACTAGCTAGACACAGACTCGACAGACAGTCTGGACCGGCGAGACACAGGCTAGACATTGGCTCAAAAGGAAATCTGAACAGGCGAAACACTGGCTAGACACAGGCTCGACACGGGCAAGACGCACACTAATCACCGGCTTTAAACAAACCAGACACATAGTTTGGACAGGCTAGACACAGACAAGTTACAGGTTAGACACAGGCTAGACACAGGATAGAAACAGGCTTGACACACGCTAGACACAGGCTTCACACAATAAAGAAACAGGCTAGACCCTGGCTAGACACAGACCAGTCACTCGCTAGGCACTGGCTAGATACTGTATAGACAATGGCTAGACACAGGCTAGACACATGATATATACCGGCTAGACACAGGCTGGACACAGGCTTGAAAGAGGCTCGACAGACAGTCTGGACAGGAGGAAAACAGGTTAGACACTGGCTCAAAAGGGAATCTGAACAGGCGAAAAACAGGCTAGACACAGGCTCGACACGGGCAAGACGCACACTACAAACTGGCTTTAAACAAAACAGACAGATAGTTTGGACAGGCTAGACACAGACAAGTTACAGGTTAGACACAGGCTAAACACAGGATAGAAACAGGCTTGACACACGCTAGACACAGGCTACACACAATAAAGGAACAGGCTGGACACTGGCTTGACACAGACCAGTCACTCGCTAGGCACTGGCTAAAGAAAGAGGCTCGACAGACAGTCTCGACAGGAGGAAAACAGTCTAGACACATGGTAGACACAAGCTAGAAACAAAACAGACAGACAGTATGAATACGCTAGACACAGACAAGTTACAGGTTAGACACCGGTTAGAAACAGGATAGACACAGGCTTGACACACACTAGACACAGGCCACACACTTTTAACCCACTGGCTAGACACCTTCTAGACACTGGCTAGACACAGGCTAGGCACTGGCTAGACACATGCTGGACACGTGCCTATTACAGGCTAGACACAGGTGGGACACTGGCTAGAAACAGGCTCGACGGACAGTCTGGACAGGAGAGAAACAGGCGAGAAACAGGCTAGACACAGGCAATACACAGAATAAACACAAGCTAAAGACAGGCTAATTTCACATAGACACAGCCTAATTACATGTTAGACATAGGCTAGACATAGGCAAGACACGGGCTAGATACAGTGATACATGATAGACATAGGCGCGACAGACAGTCAGGACAGGCAAAACAAAGGCAAGACACAAGTTCGACGGGCAGTGTGGAAAGGACAGACACAGACTAGATATAAAATCTAGAGAAAAAGTAGACAAATTCTAAAAACTGGCTAGATACTAGCTAGGCACTGGCTAGATACTGGCTAGATACTGGCTCGGCACTGACTAAACACTGCCTCAGCACTGGCTAAACACTGGCTAGGCACTGGCTAGACACTAGCTAGGCACTGGCTAAACACTGGCTAGGCACTGGCTAGACACAAGCTAAACACAGTCTTGACACTGGCTAGACACTGGCTAGCACTGGCTCGTCACTGGCTAGGTACTAGCTAGACGCAGGCTGGACCCATGGTAGTCACAGGCAAAACACAGGATTAAAACAGGCTAGACACAGGCTTATTTCAGGCTAGACACAACCTTATTACAGGCTAGACTAAGGATAGACACAGGCTTAACACTGGCTAGACACTAGCTAGACACTGGCTAAACACAGGATAAACATTGGCTAGGCACTGGCAAGATACTGCCTAGACACAGGCTAGACACAGGAAAGACACAGTCTTGACACTGGCTAGACACTGGCTAGTCACTGGCTAGACATTGGGAAGACTTTGGCTAGGCACTGGCTTGATACTGGCAAGGCACTGGCTAGACACTGGCTAGCCAGGCTAGACACTGGCTAGCACTGGCTAGACGCAAGCTGGACAAATGATAGTAACAGCCAAAACACAGGATAAAACAAGAGCAACAGTCGAGCAGCACGCGACAGTGGGATACCCTTCGACCTTTTTGAAACGTAAAGAGTCAATAATTGTTAAATACTTCTACTTAATAGAAATATCGTATAGTAATCCTTTATATGCGTCTGTGTATGAATATGTGTATATGCGTGTATCATTTCATTGGTCAAGCACAAATGTATGTATGTGTGTGTGTGCGTTTGAATGCAAAAAATGCGTGTGTATAGAAAAGAAGAGAAGAACAACAGATAGCTCGCATTTTCTTTCCTTTTCTTTCCTACATGAGCGTTGCAATGACGTCACAGCTTGCTGGTCTGTATACAAAATCAAAGCGAAAAAGGTTTTTGTGTAATAACTTCTGTTTGTTGTCCGATCGGATTGGAATTTTGACGTTATGTTGGTATTATAATTAGCTAAGTATAGTCTTACTCAGAATGTTGTATCTTTTATATGTCGCTCGCAAATCAGCTTAAAAGATGAAATTAATGATTTGCGTGGGCGGGGGGCGTGGCACCCAACATTTGAAATAAACTTTACCTGTCCCGGATTAACAGAAACCTTCATGCCAAATTTGGTGTCTCTAGCTTTTATAATAGCTGAGATCTGTGTGTTCATCCGGACATCCAGACATCCGGACAGACAGACAGACAGGGCTTTATCCACTTGGCTAGATACCCTGAAAAAAAAATATAAAATTTTTGGTGTCCCCCCCTCCCCCTTCTTCCTACTTATTACTTTAACACAATTTTATTATACCCTCTTTTTACAATTTCAATAAAAAAACACATAAAAAAAAACAAAAAAGTTTTTTCCCAAACTTTTTTTTCCCTTTCATTTCCTGATGGGGGGGGGGGTGGCGGGGGGAAGAGGGGGGGGGGGCCGGGCAGGGAAGTTTTGCTGTCTCAAAAACTTTTTATTTTTTTTAAATTTTTTTTTTTCTCCCTTACATTTTTTGGGGTTTTCATTAAACAAAAAAAATTTATTTATTAGTAAAAAAAAAAAATTAAATTTCAATTTAAAAAAATTAATTAAATAAAAAAAAAATGAAAATAAAAAAAAAAAAAAAAAAAAAAAAAAAAAAAATATAGTAAATACCAAATTAAAAGCGATAATAATAAGTACATATCGATAACAATGTCTAGTATTTAAAATAATAGCATAAGTTGGGCACATTGTAAAAAGAAAAAAAGCGCGAAGAACACTTGAATTGTGGCGTGGTGAAATAAAGAAAAGAATAAAAATTAAAGAAATTATAAATCAGGTGTGGGGTTTGCCCAAAAAAAGACAATTATGGAACATATGAGTTACATTGATATCATAAAACTGACAAAGCCAGAGCTTTTGGAGTTGCTTGCTAAAAACAAAGTGCCGGTGCCCGAGGGCGTCTCGATTTGCCAACTGCGCAGTTTGATGAAAACAGTAATGGCTGACCGTGCTGACGCGCTTTTCAAAACCGAAGTGTTGGATCTAAACCTGATGGAAGCAGTGAACTTGCGTCGTGGCCAAGATAATGATGTTGAATTGGCACAACCGTTGGCACAGCTTGCCATGGAAGGAGATGGTCGCATTGCGGAGGGACAGCAGCCAGGTCTGGTGGTACAGGATGACGCACATTCAATTTCGTCATCGGAGGCGACGGTGCCAAATATGATGGCAGAGCTGGAAACCCTACGGCTCGAAGCGGACTTGATCAATGCCCGTAGAGAAGTCGCTGCACTGAAACTGAAGGTTTCTGAGATGGAGAAGGGTGCGGAGCGGGCTGCAATAGAGGAACGCAGTCAGCTGAGTGTCGCCGACATCGAGGGAAGCATTCCTAAGTTCTCGGGAGACGATTTCTTGTCAGTCCATGTCTGGATCAGGGAGTTGGAAAGGGCTGCCCTGATGTATGGACTGAATGGTGTTCAGCGCTGGAGTCTTGCTAACCGTGTGCTCTCTGGTTCAGCAAAGGAGTATATAATGTACGAAATGACAACCACGTGGGAGCAACTAAAGGATAAGTTGGTCAAGGTTTTCGGTGTCGAAACATCGAACCATGAAGTGGCCAAGCGTTTGGAGGGTCGCAGAATCCTGCAAGGAGAATCGGTGCTGACTTATTTCATTGCTATGCGGAATCTGGCGCAGCAAGGAAATTTCCAGGAGACAGACATAATCAAGTACATAGTGGATGGCCTGGATGACCGCTCGGGGAATGCAGCTCCGCTATACTACTGTACTTCCTTGAGCGAATTGCGTGTGAAGATGATGAGGTATCAGACGGTAATGATTAAGAGGAATATGGACCGTGCCGACAAGATTCATGAGGCTGCACGCCGTTCGACAGATGCAGCTAAGAGGACGCCGCTTAGCGAAATCAGATGTTTTAACTGTCGCCGTATGGGACACATCGGGAAGGACTGTCAGCGCCCCAAACGCCCAGAAGGAGGGTGCTTCAATTGTTTTCAAACGGGACACCAATATAGACAGTGCCCGAACAGGGGCAAACCGGGAGTTGGTGGTATTGGGGATCCCTTGAGCCCAGAAAACGAGGAGTCCTTTGTTGAAGTAGTGAGTATAAGAGTACCTTGTGAGACAGGATGCACCGATATTAAATTAATTGCCTTATTAGATACCGGGAGTCCCGTAAGCTTTGCGACAAAGCGCATTTTCAAAAATATATTCGATAAGGTAAAATTAAGCAAAACGCCATTCCATGGAATTGGAGGGAATGTAATAATGACTTACGGAAAAGTCAGATGTTTTCTTACGATTAAAGGACGATGTTTTGAAATCGAAGTTTTTGTTGTCCCCGAGTTAATTTTACCCGCACCGCTATTGCTGGGAAGAGATATAATGAAAACACTAAAGATGAAATTAATTTTGTGTAACCCTACTAAAGAGAACTCTAAGAATAAAACTTGTTTATTTTCTCACAAATCTATCTGTGCATCCTTGTTAAACAATACTCAATTAGTTAAAGATTACCCTTTAAAATACCCTGTAAACTCAAATGTATCCCCGGTTGAGGCCGATAGATGTAGAGAATGGTTCCTTGAGCTGTCCAGTGTCTGTGCTGCTCTTTTGGATGAGAGTGAGGTTAACGTTGGCAATGAATTTGGGCAGAAGGTGACTGGCGCCTGCCAAGAAATAGTGCGAGAACATTACATGCAACAATTTTGTAAAAGTTCCGGTCCAGCAAGATGCACCACGCGCATACGATTAAATGACATGACACCCTTTTATAGTCCTCCCAGGAGATTGTCGTTTTATGAAAGGGAAATTGTCTCGAAAACCATTAATGAATTATTATCAGAAAATGTAATAAGACCTAGTAACTCTCCTTATGCGTCAACAGTAGTTCTAGTAAAGAAGAAGGATGGAAAAGTGCGAATGTGTGTAGATTATCGTGGTCTTAATAAGATGACAATCCGTGATAACTTTCCGTTGCCATTAATTGAAGATTGTTTAGAGTATTTAGAAGGAAAATCAGTATTTACCACTATTGATTTGAAGAATGGGTTTCACCATATTGGAATTGAGGAAGAGTCTGTAAAGTATACAGCCTTTGTAACACCTGACGGGCAATTTGAGTATTTGAGAATGCCTTTTGGCCTTAAGAATGGACCAGCTGTATTTCAGCGATTTATTTCAGATGTATTGCAGGATATGGTTAGAGCTCGTCAGGTTATGGTATACATGGACGATATTATTTTAGCTACTCGATCTGTGGAGGAACATTATAATATTTTAGCAAAGTTGTTAGACAGACTGGTTGAGTATAATCTTGAGGTCAATTTCAAAAAGAGTGAATTTATGCAAAGGCGCATCGAGTATTTAGGGTATGATGTTAGCAGTCAAGGTATTTCTCCGAGTGATCAACACTTAAGAGTTATAAAAAACTACCCAGAGCCGTATAATTGTAAGACTTTGCATTCGTGTCTTGGATTGTTTTCGTATTTCCGGAAGTTCGTTCAAAACTTTTCACGTATTGCGAAGCCATTAACTGAGTTGTTAAAAAAGGGTGGTCCGTTTCCTTTGTCCGAACAAGAAAAATACGCTTTCAACACGCTGAAAGAAGCCCTATCGTCCGCCCCTGTATTGGCTATCTATAATCCTAGCTCTGAAACGGAGCTGCATACCGATGCTAGTTCACATGGATTTGGCGCTGTATTGATGCAGCGACAGTCTGACAATAAACTCCACCCCGTATTCTATTATTCTCGTAAAGCGACAGGTGCCGAGTCCCGATACCATAGTTTTGAGTTAGAAACCCTGGCCATTATTTATGCGTTGCGCCGATTTCGTGTTTACCTGGAGCACCGTCCTTTCCTTATTGTAACCGACTGTAATTCTTTAGTGCAGACTCTGAACAAGAAAGCAATCAATCCTCGTATAGCCCGTTGGTCCCTAGAATTGGAAAGTTACAATTTTACGATTGCCCATAGACCCGGTTCGAGTATGTACCATGTAGATGCCCTTAGTAGACAGACCGAGTTGTTAGAAGATCTTACTGGCAAAACAGATGATCCGTGCGATTTTCGTACAGAAAAAGAAGTAGATCGTGTTGAAAAACTATGTGACAGTGCGACCCTTTATAGACCCGTTAGACCCTATAGTGAACCGTTACCGTGTAGACCGATAGAAGATTTAGATGAACCCTTGTTGTTGAACGCCTCTGTAGTACCGTGTGATGGCACAAACCGAGTTCCGTCGCCTTCTACTATAGCCATGCCCGAATCAATGGTTGGAGTTGTAGGAGCTACCCCTGGAGATATTGATTTGTTATTGCAGACCGAGCAGTCAAGAGATTCCGAATTACGTGCGTTGAGAGAAAACTTAGAGAAAAAGGAAGTCCCCGGATTTGAGCTAGTAGATGGAATTGTTTATAGGAGTGATCTTGATAGGAATTTGTACTTATACGCCCCTAGTTGCATGCAGGAGGAGGTCATAAGAAAATGTCATGAAAAGTTAGGCCACCTTGCTGCAGATAAGTGTATTGGAAAGTTGAAACAAAGTTATTGGTTTCCTCTTATGAGAAGTAAAGTCGAGAAATATATTCGCAACTGCTTGCCGTGTATCCTTCATTCCGTTCCGAGGGCAATACACAACAGGACACTACATAGTATACCAAAAAGCCCAACTCCCTTTGATACGGTTCATATAGATCACTTAGGACCATTGCCGAGTATAAATTCGAAGAGAAAACATTTGCTAGTGACAATAGACGCCTTTACCAAGTTTGTTAAGTTGTACCCTGTGAATTCCACTAGCACGAGAGAGGTGAATGCCGCCTTAGAGAAGTACTTTGAGTATTATAGCCGACCGCGTAGAATCGTTTCCGATCGGGGAACGTGTTTTACGTCACTCGAGTTCAGTAATTTCCTAGAGAGCCGCAATATCGAACATATAAAGGTGGCAACGGCAGCACCCCAGGCCAATGGACAAGTTGAGAGGGTAAACCGTGTGTTAACTCCGATGTTAGGTAAATTATCTGAGCCTTTAAATCAGGCAGATTGGTATAAGTTAGTTTCCCGAGTAGAGTTTGCTCTAAATAATTCGATCCAGTGTAGTACCAAAAAAACACCATCAATTCTGCTGTTTGGATGTGAGCAGAGAGGACCCGTAGTTGATGAATTGACCGAATATCTTGAGGAGAAGTTAGGACCAGATCAACCGGTAGTTTTAGAAACCATTAGGTGTCAGGCAGGAGATAATATCCGGAAGTCCCAGGAGTATAATGAAGCGCATTATTCCCTGAGACACAAGGCACCTCTGAAGTATGCGTTAGGTGATTTTGTTGCGATCCGGAATGTAGATGTAACTTCTGGTGTATGTAAAAAGTTCGCGCCAAAATATCGTGGGCCCTATAAGGTTAATCGAATTCTGCCTAATGACAGATATGAAATAGTAGATGTTGACAACTGTCAACTTACACAGTTGCCATACAAGGGCATTCTGGAACCAGCTAGGCTAAAACCGTGGATACAAGTGTGTAATAAAATAATAAAGTCTTGCTAGGGAATAAAAATAAGATCGAGGCCGATCTATTGTCAGGATTGGCCGAATGTAAATACCAAATTAAAAGCGATAATAATAAGTACATATCGATAACAATGTCTAGTATTTAAAAATAATAGCATAAGTTGGGCACATTGTAAAAAGAAAAAAAGCGCGAGGAACACTTGAATTGTGGCGTGGTGAAATAAAAGACCCGCGAGAAGAAGCTCTTCAAGGCTGCGAGCAGAGCAGATGGCCTTGCTATCGCCACTGCGCCCCCCGCGGAAACCAAGGCTAAGCGGATGCGCGGTGACGACACTATCCCCGAACCCCAAGGGCCTTCAAAGAAGCCCAAAAAGACTCATGTAGAGTCCACAAAGCCACTCTTCAGCCATGTCGCAAGCAGGGTGAAATTGGGCTTCACTTCGGCTGACCCAACTAAACCTCTTACACCGAAACATATGGCCACGGTGCAAGAAAGTATCCTTAAGGCGATGCGGATGCCTTTCACATCGAAAGTCGGCCCAGGTTTCGAGGGTTGTATACCCCGAAATGAATGGCTGCTCCTGGTGTGCGAGAACAGCAGCACTGCCGATTGGGTCAAGGAAGCTTTTGGACATATCAAGTCCATCAGCGGTCTTAAAGCTACTGGAGGAAGCAGAGTTCCCAAAAGCTCACCTCATTAGAGGTTACTTCCCTAATAGCGCTCAATCCACACCCTCCGACATTGTGGAAAACTTGAGTATCCAAAATCGTGAACTCTCAACGGAGCTGTGGCTGGTTGTGCAACATAGCCTTAACGGCAATACGACACACCTCGCGATGATGGTCGACGAGAAGTCGGACGGAACTTAAGGGTGTCGTGAAATTCCGCTTTGGCAGAGTTAAGCTTATTCTTAAGAACTCTGCCGTCAGGGCCTATCGTAACGTAAGCCTTTATATGCGTCTGTGTATGAATACGTGTATATGCGTGTATCATTTTATTGGTCAAGCACAAATGAATGTGTGTATGTTTTTTTTTTTTTTTTTTTTTTTTTATATACATAATCGGAGGAAAATATAAAAATAACCTTCGTAAGATACCACCTAGGTGGCATGCACGATTCATAGCCCTACTGATAATACAGATAGGGTTACGCCTACGTACTAAAAAGAAAAACCTCCGTACGCTCAACAGTCCTTAAAGCGCTCACCGGAACTGCCAGCTAAGGTAATACTTCGGTGAGCAGGATGTGATGCCAGGTCGCACTCCCACTTAGAATGCGTAGCATAAAGCGCGCCCCTTTACGAGTATTAGTTATTCTTAACGCATCAACTCATTAACTCTTTAGTCGCCTTTTACGACAAGCCGAGCACGCTGAAGTGGAATTCTAGCCCCGCCACCACACAGGGTCTAAGCTCCCAACTTATTATCTACCTATTTATCTAGCTGATCTGTTCAGCTCCTCGTCGGCTCGAACCCTCTTCATCATTTTAATGATGATTTCATGCCCCAGTTCCCATGCGGCTTTGTCCGCCAACATGGCAGAGAACAGGGCCCTTGGGCTGAGCGGCACTCCAGACAGAGATCCTAGCTGATCTCTCTCCAGTGAGAAACGGGAACAATGCATAAGGACATGTTCCGCTGTTTCAGCAGCGTCGATGCAGTAAAGACACTGAGCTGAGTCTACATGGCGAAACCGAAATAGGTAGGCCCGGAAACAGCCGTGGTCGGTGAGGAATTGGGTCAGGTGGTAGTCCACTATTTTGTGTTGACACTCTGCCCATTCCGCTAGCACTGGGATGAGCTGGTAGGTCCATCGCCCCAGGTGCGACGCTTGCCATCTAGCTTGCCACTCTCTCATCAACCACTCTTGGGACTCAACCCGAGGAACGCCATCTCGGATTAAGCCCAGTGCCTTGATCTCCAGGTCTATAGGCGGCATGCCTGCCAGAGCAAGTGATGCGGCTTCGGATATGGTCCTAAATCCTCTAATGAGCCTGAGGGCCATAGTCCGCATCACTGATCGAGCGCCTTTAATGTATGACTCTTTATAGGTGGCTTTGCTCCAAATAGGAGCAGCATAAAGGACAGTGGATTTTGCCACCGCCACTAACAGCTTGCGAGCCGGCATCCTGGGACCACCTACGTTGGGCATGAGTCTAGCCAGGGAAGCAGATGTGATCCCAGCCTTCCTACTCGCATATATCGCGTGATCCTTAAAGGAGAGCCTGTGGTCTATAAGGACACCCAGGTACTTTAATGATCTCGCTGAAGTCACCTAAAAAACCATTAACGGTGACCTGCAAGGTCTCCACGGATTTCCTGCTGCTCAACAGGACAGCCTTAGTTTTATGAGCCGCAATTTGCAGGCCGACATTTCCCAACCAGCCGATAGTTGAGCAAATCGTCGCGTTGCATTTTGCCTGTAGCTCTGACAGTGTCTTGGCGACCGCTGTTATTGCAACATCATCTGCAAAGCAGTGCAATTCTGCTCCTATTGGTTTGCTGATGCCCAATATCCCATTGTACATGATGTTCCACAGGATCGGACCAAGTACCGATCCTTGGGGTCAGATACTCTGGGATGCCCATGTTGTGCATGGCCCCTAAAATCGTGGGCCATCTTGCAGTGTTAAAGGCGTTCTTGACGTCCAGCGTGACGATAGCGCAGTACTCCTTCCTACCGCCAAGCCACCTGTCACCGTCGAGAGCGTTTTTAGCGATGTCTACGACAGCCGAGAGGGCATCAAGGGTACTTTTTCTCTTCCGGAAGCCGTATTGCTGACTACTCAGGCCGTTGGGGCTCTCTGTTATTGCTTCTATGCGAGCATACAGGATACGCTCGAATAGCTTACCTACTATATCCAACAGACATAGTGGGCGGAAGTTGCATGCACCATGTGCTTGCCCCTTACCTTTCGGCAATAAGACCAGTTTTTGGCTTTTCCAACGCTTGGGAAAGACCCCGTCAATGAGACACTGCTGGAAAGTGTCCCTGAAAATTTCGGGTCTGGCCAGCGCCACAGCCTTAATCACTGCTCTCGGAATCCCATCCAGGCCAGAAGCTTTGTTAGCCTTTATGCGCCTAGCTGCCTCGACTACTTCCCTTACTGAAACGCAAGGGAAGGGAGACACAGGGGCATTTTCTAGTGGCTGCCATAGCGTGGTCTGCACAGGGAACAGCTCCGCCACGATATTGGCCAACTCAGTAGGTTCCGATGGAGCACTCTCCCTTTTCCTTAACTTATTGCTAACGAGTTTGTAGGCGAGTCCCCAAGGATCATCGTCTACGCTCTCTAGCAGGTCCTTAAAAGAGCGCGCTTTGGCAGCCGATATTCCTTTTTTGAGCTCTGCACGCTTGGCCTTGTAGACCAGAAGGTGTTCTGCGTGGCTAGGGGCTCCTCTGGTTCGTTGCGCAAGTCTCCTAGTCCTATGGCATTCCTGCCGAAGCTGGTGCAAGGATTCGTTCCACCAGTGGACAGGACTCTTACGCTTTAGCTTTCTTTTTCTAGGCATCGTAGCATCGCAAGTTGATACCAGTAGCTTTATAAGATCGGCCGCCATTGTCTCCGCATGACTGCTTGAGATTGATAGGGACTCGATTTGGTATGCCAGCATATCATTATCGATCTTTCTAGCATCCCAAGCCTGACCGAGTGTCTTCCTACTCTGCAAACTGCGCACCGTTCCCATTGGACGCACGCAAAAAGTAATCAGAGCATGGTCGCTCAGCGTTACCTCATCGGAGACCGTCCAGTTTGCGTTGGCTACTAAGCCTCTGCTGACGAAGGTGACATCAATGTACGACGTACCCCTATCGTCGTTGAATGTCGGCTTATGGCCATCATTCAGCAGTACTAGGTCTAGCAGGAACATGGCGTCGGTCACAGTTCGCCCTCTGGAGTTGGAGACACGGCTGTCCCATTCGGTCGCCCAGGCATTGCTCATAGCGCCTTTAGTTTCCTTCGTGACGTGACGCTGCGTCTCGAATGCGGAAAGCACCGTGTTAATTTTGGCACTCATCAAGGCCAAAATGCTCCTTAACCCCTCGTTCTCGAAACCCAACAGGTCAAGTGGCCGAATTGGCGACCCGGATGGGGATTTAGACGCGGTTTTTTGCGTCGGCACGCTGATAAGATCAGCTAACTTCTTCTGCCCTGCAGAAGTAGATGCTGCAGAGGCCGAGTTAGTCGCCTCCACAGCACCGCGATTGCATGGTATCGCCGCCGTCGGATGAGGGTCCGTTTGTGCCCTCACAACTCCTAGTGCAGGGATACCAGCACCTTTAACCATAGTTTCGACTCCTCTCGTAGGGGACCTCGACATCCTAGAGCTCCTCCTGATAGGTTCGTCGCCGTTGGGGGCAATGCCCCCCGCAAGATTGTCCATCAAACCCTTGCGGCAACGGATTCCCCCAATATATAGTACAAATTACAATACTAACACTAATTTAAAATTTAATTTAAAATAATGAAATAAAAAAAAAAACAGGAAAAAAAGGATTTTAATTAAATTAAATACTTAGCTTTAAAAATTCAAATTCAAATTTGAATAAGCCGTTTCGCGCGCAGCTGTTCTGCAGCTGGATCACCCACAACAATTCGACAATGTAAGTTACAAAAACACCTGTTCCACAATAGATCTCGCGTTTTGAGCACGTTTCGATCGCGCGGGCAACAGCTGTGCATAAACACAGTATTTGTAAGAACGATTGCCAATTACTCGGCTAACCCGACTCGTGTATTTCAAAGAACTCGCGCAGCGCAACCTTTCCACGTCTATTCAGGCGGGAAATTTTTTCTCCGTCTGTATGTATGTATGTGTGTGTGTGCGTTTGAATGCAAAAAGTGCGTGTGCATAGGAAGATAAACAACAGATGGCGCTACGCGCTCGCATTCTCTTTCCTTTTCTTTCCTACATGAGCATTGCAATGACGTCACAGCTTGCTGGTCTGTATACAAAGTCAAAGCGAACAAGGTTTTTGTTTAATAACTTCTGTGTTTCTTGTCCGATCGGATTGAAATTTCGACGTTATGTTGGTGTTACAATTAGCTAAATATAGTCTTACTCAGAATGTTGTATCTTTTATATGTCGCTCACAAATCTGCTTAAAAGGTGAAATTATTGATTTGCGTGGGCGGGGGGCGTGGCACCCAACATTTGAAATAAACTTCACCTGTCCCGGATCAACAGAAACCTTCATGCCAAATTTGGTGTCTCTAGCTTTTATAAAAGCTGAGATCTGTGTGTTCATCCGGACATCCAGACATCCGGACAAACAGACAGACATGGCTTAATCGACTCGGCTAGTGATCCTGATTAAGCCATTCTTCTGCCTGTTACATACATTTGCACAAAGTTAGTATACTTACCCTTTTTTGACCATTTTCAATGGTCGAAGGGTATAAAAAGCAGGTGCTGCCTGTTGTTGCTTTTTATTTTGTGTTGGTGTGTTGTGGTATTGTTGTTGTGATGATATTGTATTGCTGTTGTTTTTTTATTGTTGTTGTTGTAGTGTTGCTTTCGTTCTTGTGATGTATTATTATATGATTTTTGTTTATTTTCAGTTTGCTCATGCTCATAGTTTATTATTTTTTTCGTACATATGTAGGTACAACTTATCAATGCCAATTTTCCCGTATGCATGCATTCGGTATTTGGTGTGGAAAAGCAGAATCTCCTAAAAAAAAAAAAGCTAGTGTTTTGAATGCTATTATTACACGCAATAAGGATATGTGAAACGAGGTAGACCAGGGTGGGCTTAAAAACTGCGTTGATTACATTTGCATAAAGTTCGAGCAGTTTTGGCAAAAGCGCAAGCGGACACGTTTAAAAAATTATTCGGATTGGCTGGCTCAAAGCGAATCCATTTCTGCGAATGCTCAAACAATTTTCAATTCGGCTCGTGGCCACACAAAGAAAAGTTTGGCAGACAGTTCAAAAAGGGCGAAGCGTCGACGAATAGCCGAGGTCGCAAAACATGATGACTTTGCTGCTTCTGATATGCGCTCATCTGATTTCAAATCACATTCTCAACCTAATATTGAAGAAGTGATATCACTATTGATGGAAACAAATTTAACAAAACATCAATACTTGTCAATTCGTAAATTTGTAAATTCAAAAACTGCATTCGACTTACTGCCTAGCTACCAAAAATGTTTAGGGGTAAAAATAAAAGCTATCCAGCAAATATTACAGTGAACGAATCCAATGCTGAAGTTGAACTTCAAAATTTGTTAGATCATACTGCAACGCGTGTATTGGAGCTGCAAAAGGATGTTGTGAATAACATAAAAGATACGTCAGTAAATAATCACATGTTAATAGGAAAGTGGGAATTTGACGGAAGCACTGGTCATGCAGAATATAAACAAGCGGTTGCAGATAAAGACTTGGCAGATAACAGTTTGTTTGTTACATCATACGTACCCCTTCGACTTATTACTTCAAACAATTTCATCTGTATTTGGAAAAATCCAAGACCATCATCGACCCGGTACTGCAGGGCAATCCGATTTCAATTTAAGAAAGAAACGACTGAACTAGGTATTGATAATATTTTGAAAATAAAATTGAACAGCTTAGACTCACAGTATTTCTCATAAGAGATCAAAAAATTGAAATTCAACACTCTTTACAACTCACTATGGTTGACGGCAATATATGTAATGCTCTCAGCGATACATCATCAGCGAAATGTTATATATGCGAAGCAACCCCAACGCAAATCAATAACTTAGATGTATGCTTACAAAGAGAAGTTCATGAGGAACGGTATGAAGTTGTACTGTCGCCATTGCATTCGTACAAAGGATTTTTTGAGTATTTTCTCCACCTATCATATACATAGACTGGAAGAAAAAGTTTGGCAAATAGGGTCTCAAAAACTAAGGAAAACCTATTAACCCGGAAAGAAAATATTCAGGCTAAATTCAGATTAAAAATGGGCTTAACCGTAGACAAACTGAAGGCAGGCGAAAGTGGGACGTCTATTACATGCACCAGAAATAATAAAAAATTACTTAGTGTCCATTGGAGAACTTTCCGAAGAAGCTGCTGAGGCAAAAAATAAGGACATAAAATTATTTAGAATGAGACATACGCGAATAATATCAAGAATACTGACAAATACGGACCTTTTGAATAGACTTCTATTGAGCTCCGATCCATTTATCACTGGTCAAATAAAACTTCCATGCAAACCCAAGTCAAAGCTTTTAAAATCAGCCTTTGATTTACTTGAGCAATCTTTTTAAATTATATGTACATATATTGTTTCATCTTGTACATATGCACATATAAATGCATTATATATTTTTTTGAATTTTGAATAATTAAAATATAAGTGTATCAATGTAAATAAACTAAAAAATTATTTTGTGGTTGTTGTTATTAATGAATGAAAAATTTTCATCAAATTTTCGACTGATGGTTTCTGTTTACGCCGAAACTCGCCGCCAAAAAGTAGGCAGCATATCGGCGTAAACAGTGCGAGAGTCACCAAGGGCTCTCGCGCTCTTTTATCCATTAGTATGTTAAGTTAGGCTTAAGTATACCAATTTCTGTAATGAAGTTTTAGAGTCTTATGAAATACACAGTGAAGTGAACACCACGCGCCCCGAATTGTTTTATTTCTATACGAATTGTTTTCGCGCCGGTATTTTTTCCCCGAACAGCACAACTTCACCCCCACCAACGATCCCCCCAACGAAGGAAGACCTCCTACAGAGCCGCCACCACAACAGTTTCTATAGCAGCTTTATGATATATCATAGAATTTTCGCTAAGCTCGCCCTGGATATATGTATTCACTAATTTCTCATGTAGAATTCAAAGCTTTTTTTGCAAAATAATTGAAAACAAAAAAGTTTTCCATACTAACACTTAATTTCAAACTGATCGTTCATATGACAGCTATATGACATAGTGGTCCGATCCGGCTGGAAATTTTGTGCTAAGTTTCAAGTGTCTACTCCAACAAGAAGTATTTTTTGCCACTATCCCAATAGAATGGAAACCACTGTGCGCTGGTAGCCAATTTTTGTTTCGACGTCTAAAGCAAAGAGACTAAGACTAGTGGGAAAAGGTGGTTATCTTGCGGAGAAAATTTGAGACTTTCGAAAACATATGGAATGCAACATGAGCATAATTTTATTTACTAAATGCATATTTGTGTTTCACAACATTTTCTTTTGATTCGCAGATTTTGTCAATATGAGTAAACATATGAACCAAAAAAAATAAAATAGGCACGTAACTTTTTCGATATTATAAAATTGCATTACAAAATATAATATAATTTTTATATAATTATATAATATTAATTCAATCTAATCAATATATTATAAATACACATGTTTCCAAATTTTATTATTTTTATTGCCGCCAAATAACCATTTTGCCTCACTGTAATTCAGTCTCTTGGCTTTCGATGGCAAAACAAAAACAAACACACAGATGATTTCACGCTGGCCAGGCCCGTAACTAAGTGTGTACAGGCCCTGTAATGTACAAGGGCCCCCAACTGACAGGGATGTCGGCTACCAAACATAGATAGGTTTTGGTAAAGGTTAAATAGCTGCCTACATCTCCGATTTTTTTAAATTTTTTTCACTGATAGGACTATATTTATCATGAATTAAGGTGAAAAAATTATTTGGCGGTCGCTTCTAGTTTTTTTTTAATTGAATTTTGAAAATAATTAATTTTACATGTATTTTGTTGTTGGCTAATTCTGAGTAAAACGTCACAACGATGCGCACTGTGTCCCCGAAGCGATTTAATTCAAACGAAATATTGTTCATACACAAAAATATATTATTTTATGAGTTCCCTATTGGGTGAGAATTTCGGAGCATGCAACGCGAAGTCGTTGGTCGGAAAAACTGGCGTCAACGAAGATGTTTAATAGCTTATATACAGGGCTAACCAAAATATTTACGAAAAATCCCGAAATATTTATTTATTATTTACGATAAAACCAACTAAATATTTGAGATAAATATTTACGATAAAACTTTATTTTCTTGAATTACATGGTCCATCAATGAGTCAAACAACATTATTACAGTGAATTATTACATGACTTCGCAAATTTTCAAATGTAAAAGATCGCCGGCAGTCCTCTAGTACTCTTTTGGAGCCGGAAAATGAGCGCTCTCTCTTTTTAATGAAAAAAAACCGTTTTTTTTTCGTTGAAATTCAAATTTTTGATTTAAATCGATTTTTTCTTGAATTTTTGGAAATTAAATCGATTCAGTGAACATCGATTTTTTTCCAGCTCTACTATGAACTGATCGGTTCGTGAAATACTGCATGTTTCTGTGTTAGAAATAGATAAAAATCTAGATAAAAATAAATAGATAAAAATGAAAATAAACCTCTATTGTACTTACATATTTCGTCGTCGGGAAAGTGCTTAGTCACTTATCGCTGTCCTTTACTTGACTCGAGGATTTCAGATAAAACACATTACTCGGCAGTTTAAGTAAATAAATCGCTTCCAGAAAATTCCCTGAGTCCATAGATACATGATTCATGTAATCTGCCTGGAAATTATTTCTTAGGATAAATCAATTTTTGGTCATTTCTATTGATTTGAAGAAATAATATACATGTAGTTTCACTAAATTATGTAAAAAAAGGCCAAAATATTTACGAAAAGCCGCCGATCGTTAAAATACGAGTATTTAATTATTCCCAAATATGCCCAAAATATTTAAATAAATATTTAATATTTACGTAAATATTTTGGTTAGCCCTGCTTATATACTTTCAGATTATCGCATGTGTGAGGCAAAGAAATTGTTTTATAGTTCTGGAAAAGAGCGCCGCAGGCGAAAAATTTTGAAAAAAAATAAAATCGCGCGCACTTTTTCTAAACACTCAGTTTTCATTTCAAATGAATCGGCTTGTAGGACACTGTACCGTCACAAAATGTTGCAGGCAGACTGGCGCCTTGCACAAAAAAGGCAACAACAAAATACATGTAAATTTAATTATTTTCAAAATTCAATTTAAAAAAACTAGAAGCGACCGCCAAATAATTTTTTCACCTAAATTCATGATAAATATAGTCCTATCAGTGAACAAATTTTTAAAAAAATCGGAGATGTAGGCAGCTATTTAACCTTTACCTAGGTTTTTAATGTTAATAAATTTGGATAATTCAATTCTCTTAGTAAACACAAATAAATTCATAAAGTAAAGTAATCAAACCAGCGGTCTCGAGAAGATTTACACAAGGGCTCGAAAAAATCCTTGCTACGGCCCTGTGCCTCAGTCGTTTCGCTCTCGACGGCGAAGCACAAAATTGACTTCAGGCTGCCTGTTTTCAAACTTCACAAGCAACGCATACATTCATATGCGAGCTTGTACATGCACGCACGCACACATTGAAACGATGGCACACGGCAAGGAAGTCACGCATGCTTATCGTTCCGCTGCAGTGGACTTGTGTAAGATAAAAATTCCATTTGAAAAAATTACTGCATATTTTCATTTTTATATTCATACACAGACGCATATTAAGGCTAACGTTATGATATTTTCATTAAGTATAAGTATTGTACAATTATTGACTCTTTATGTTTCAAAGAGGTCGAAGGGTATCCCACAGTCGCGTGCCGCTCGGCTGTTGCTATTGTTCGCTTTGATTTTGTATACAGACCAGCAAGCTGTGGCGTCATTGCAATGCTCATGTAGAAAAGAAAAGGAAAGAGAATTTGAGCGCGTAGCGCCATCAGTTTTTCTTCTCTTCTTTTTATGCACATGCATTTTTTGCATTCAAACGCACACACACACATACATACATTTGTGCTTGACCAATGAAATGATACACGCATATACACATATTCATACACAAACGCATGTAAAGGTTTACGTTACGATATTTCCATTAGGTATAAGTATTGTACAATTATTGACTCTTTACGTTTCAAAAAGGTCGAAGGGTATCCCACAGTCGCGTGCCGCTCGGCTGTTGCTCGTGTTTATATTATAAGATCTTAACCTTTAACAGGGCGGATCAAATGAAATTATAGACATTTCTTATGTTTAATTTAGTAAATTGTCATATTTTCTCGATCATGTACTTAATATATAACTTAAAAAAAAAACCAAAAATTTAAAAACATTTTTGAAATCAAAAATATATATAATATATATATAAGTTCAAAAAAATAACATTTTAGCTGACTCGAAGTCAACATCGGTTCGATTTCTACATCATAGCTTATCTAGTCGATATTATTATAGAACCAGGGACGTCGCAACCGTGGCGTCAGCGGGGGCAGCTGCCCCCAGAAATTTCAACGGGGGCAATATTATCATTTTGCCCCCTACGTAATCAAAAGTCAGTTTTCTTAATCAAATTTTTCGTTAATAAAAAGTATTTCTAAAAGTGATTATGCTACATCTACCAAAATGTTCGTAAAAATCCTTTTTTTTTAGAAACTCTAAATTTTTTTTTAGGTTCGCCCCCCCATGAAAAATTTCGTTGCGACGTCCCTGTATAGAACACTTGTCAAAAGACAAGGAGCGGGCTTGAATGTACAATTGTTTCACGAAGTAGCCATCGTGGAGATGAAACTGTCTTCGATCACCAAGTTAGTCAGCGATGAATGCTGATGATCGAAGTTGGCTACTTCGTGAATCAATTGTACATTCAAGCCCGCTCCTTGTCTTTTGGCAAGTGTTCTTGTTGTGTTTGGCAAAAATATCGACAAGATAAGCAATGATGCAGTAATCTAACAAATATTGACCTTGAGTCAGCTAAAATGTTATTAACAAATGCAGGTCGTAAGCCTGAAATATATAAAAACCTTACCTCAATGTTATTATTAATTTTTGGCAAGGCAGTGTAGGGTGTTTAACAAAATTTCGCCAATTTTTCGTCAAACGACTAATATTTAGGGTTGTCGTGATATTAACAATATACAGTATCGATAATATTTTTTTTAAAAAAAAATGATAATAATATTTAAAATATCACAAATCATATATCGATATATTTAATATTTTTTTTAAATAAAATTTGTTTATCCCCATAATAAAAACAAGAGCAACAGTCGAGCAGCACGCGACTGTTGGATACCCTTCGACCTTTTTGAAACGTAACGAGTCAGTAATTGTACAATACTTCTACTTAATAGAAATATCGTAACGTAAGCCTTTATATGGGTCTGTGTATGAATACGTGTATATGCGTGTATCATTTCATTGGTCAAGCACAAATGTATGTATGTGTGTGTGTGCGTTTGAATGCAAAAAATGCGTGTGCATAGAAAAGAAGAACAACAGATGGCGCTACGCGCTCGCATTCTCTTTCCTTTTCTTTCCAACATGAGCATTGCAATGACGTCACAGCTGGCTGGTCTGTATTTTTTTTTGTTTAACAACTTCTGTGTTTGTTGTGTTTGTTGTGCGATCGGATTGGAATTTTGACATTATGTTGGTGTTATAATTAGCTAAGTATAGTCTTACTCAGAATGTTGTATCTTTTTTTTAAAGATGAAATTATTGATTTGCGTGGGCGGGGGGCGTGGCGCCCAACATTTGAAATAAACTTCACCTGTCCCGGTGTCTCTAGCTTTTATAATAGCTGAGATCTTTGTGTTCATCTGGACATACAGACATCCAGACATCCAGACATCCGGACAGACAGACAGACATTGCTTAATCGACTTGGCTAGTGATCCTGAGCAAGAATATATGTACTTTGTGGGGTCTCCACGCCTCCCTCTGCCTGTTACATACATTTGCACAAAGTTAGTATACCCTTTTTTGACTATATTCAATGGTCGGACACACAGCATTTAACAAGACTTTTTATTTGCAGATAATGGCAACAGAATTAGCTCAGAATGCAACTGCTTGCGCCGAAACTCGCCGCCAAAAAGTAGGCAGCATACCGGCGTAAACAGTGCGAGAGTCACCAAGGGCTCTCGCGCTCTTTTATACTGTGTTAAGTTAGGCTTAAGTATATGAATTCATGTAAAAAGGACTTAGTTGAAAAATATAAAGTGAAGTGAACGCCACGCGCCCCGAATTGTATTTTTTCTCGAATTGTTTTCGCGTCGGATTTTTTCGTTTTAAAAGCAATTTTCACCCCATCTACGATCCCCACACATTCATTGGTTCTTCGAGCCGGATACGAACCAGCGACCTGCATTATTTTTCCAAATATAACGTGTTGCCTTGTAAATTATCAACATATTCCTCGCTCAATAGTTTCGATAAAATTCCTATCTATTTCTATAACATTCTTGTTTATTGTTAAAACAAGAAATTCTGCTCGTCCGATTTTCTACGCTCTTTCACGTTTCTGGTTCCGTCACCAGCATCAATTGCATTTTTTTTTTTTGCTTTTGAAAGCTTGTTATGCCAATTGATAGTGGTAAAGACACCAAGAAACACCTTATTGTACCCACGACTACGCATAGACGCTCCTCCGTAGAGCTTAAACATGAGCTCTATTCCAACGCATTGTCTCAAACGCGGACGAATGCTGATGACAAGATCGCCATGCAGGCCAGGTATGACCACTGCTATTCCATTAACGAGGAACTTGCCGTTCAACTAAATGAGAGTATAGAGACCGCAACGGCTCCCCCTCCAGCACCACAAATGGCCTTCCAGCCACGAAGCTACCGGTCACCACCTTTCGATGCTGAAGTTTTCAGTCGTGACTACCTTAAATAGCCAGCTTTCCGTGATCTGTTCACAGCTGTCTACATTTCCGATCCCGGCTTAAGTCCCATCGAGAAATTGTTTCATTTGAATGCAAAGACCAGTGGCGAAGCAAAGGCAATCGTGTCCAAATCCCCTCTCATGAATGAGGGTTTCTCTTCTGCTTGGAAGAACTTGACGGATAGGTTTAAAAATAAGAGGCTGTTAGTCAACAGCCAACTTAAAATCCTCTTCAACCTTCCGTCAGTCTCTCAGGAGTCTGGAGCCGCCATCCAAATACTTCAAAGCACAATACAAAGTTGCTTAACGGCTCTAGACCACTCCAAAATCAGCACAGAGAACTGGGATTGCCTTTTAGTCTTCCTA
This sequence comes from Zaprionus africanus, assembly GCA_018151435.1. Lineage (NCBI taxonomy): Eukaryota > Metazoa > Arthropoda > Insecta > Diptera > Drosophilidae > Zaprionus > Zaprionus africanus. Next base: position 76,250 of record JAECXB010002127.1, read on the forward strand.
TGCTCATCTAAACTCCCAAGGCTGACGTTGTCACTCTGGGAGCAGTCCGTACAAAATAAGGCTGAAATTCCGTCGTGGAAGGAAATGTCAGATTTCCTTTCAGAGCGCTATCGCACATTGGAAGCGATAGAGGACGTACAACCCAGTACAAGCGCGCAGACTAATTCCAAACCTGCTCGAAAGGAGCCTCCTACGAGGAAGGTCAACTCCTTTGAGACAAAGGTTGTAGGCAAACCACAAACCTGCAAACTTTGCTCAAAGGAGAACCATCCTATACGTCTGTGTCCGCTCTTTTCCAAATGGCTGTTGATGAAAGGTCCAATTTCATCAAACAGCAGAAGTTGTGTCTAAACTGCTTCGCAAGAGGACACATCCTTAAAGATTGCACGAGTCAACATAATTGTTTTACGTGCAAGGGTCGCCACAATACACTCCTGCATCGTGGCACCCCTCCTACTGCGCCCTCTTCAGCAGATTCTGCACCAACTCCCCAAAATTCGAATATACAGTCCACTCCTTCAACGACTAATATTCAAAATTACTTCACGGCGAACACGCAAGGTGTTCTTCTCGGCACTGCGCTTATAAATATTTGCCATTTGGGCATGACTTATAAGGCACGTGCACTGATCGATCCAGGATCAGAGGCTACGTTCATCTCCGAACGGATGTTTAACATGATAAAGCCCTCCTATCAAGCCGTGCAAGTCCAAGTAGCTGGCTTAAATCAAGCCATCTCAGCCAATCCACAAAAGTTGTGCCACTTTCAGATTGGCTCCCCGATCACTCCCAGGATACAGCTAGAAACTGCAGCCTTTGTTCTTCCCCAATTGGCAGGTAACCTTCCATCCTATTCAATTTCCAAGGATCTTCTGAAGGACAGGCCGAACCTCCGACTTGCTGATCCGCATTTGCACCAGAGCTCTCAAATAGACGTGCTCTTAGGAGCCGACTTACTACCATCTATTTTCAGGAGTGGCTCTGTATCCAAAATATGTGGAACTCTGCTTGGTCAAGAGACCATATTCCGCTGGGTCCTCACTGGACCAGTAGCCAAGTCGAATCCTTCGACCGTCTCGTCCTTTACGACGAGGATTAAGATCAGCACAGAACAAAGGCTTGATGATCTTCTCACCAAGTTTTGGGTCGTGGAAGATCTACCAGCTAAGCTGGTAAAAGTTTCTGATTCAGTGTGTGAAAACAACTTTCTTCGCACCACTTCCAGAACCAAAGAGGGCAGGTATGTCGTTACACTTCCCTTTAAGAACCCTGAAACTTTCGAACTAGGACATTCAAGGTCCATCGCACTCGCTCAGTTTCTCAGAAACGAATGTCGTTTAAAGAGAAACTTTCCTTTAAAAGAGCAGTACGACTCCATCATTCAGGAGTATTTAGATTTGGGCCACATGAGGCCAGTCTCCCCAAGTAACGACTGCAACAATTTTTATCTCCCTCATCATGCTGTTTTCAAACCTGAGAGCACCACTACGAAAGTTCGCGTTGTTTTTAACGCCTCCAGTCCGTCCTCCAATGGGAAAAGCTTGAACGACATCCTACACTCAGGACCCGTTCTCCAATCCGATCTGACTATGCAGATCTTGAAATGGCGTTTCTTCCGCTTTGTTTTCAATGCCGACATCACAAAGATGTACCGGCAGATACTCGTCCACACGAGTCACACGCCATTTCAACGAATCCTGTTCAGAAACCCAAATGGCGAAGTTTGTGATTATGAACTCAATACAGTCACTTTCGGTGTAAACTGTGCTCCATTCTTAGCCATTCGGGTTCTCCAACAGCTTTCCCAGGATGTTAGCACACATCTTCCTCTTGCCAGCGACATCATATCCAACTACATGTATGTAGACGATGTCCTTGCCGGCGCGCACTCCATAAAGCGCGCCACAACGTCCATAGAAGAGTTACGCAAGGCTCTTGAGACAGCTGGCTTTCCCTTAAGAAAGTGGACCTCCAACCACAAGGATGTGCTAGCTAATATTCCCAAGGACCATCTTTTAAACGCCGATTTCCTCGAACTAGAGGAAGCAAGCTTAGCAAAGACTCTAGGTATACGCTGGCAAGCGCATACGGACGAGTTCCTCTTTGCCCCCTCCGAAGTAGATGTGAGACAGTCTTACACTAAACGTGAAGTTCTATCTCACATCGCTAAACTATTCGATCCAGCAGGCTGGCTGGCACCATTTGTGGTCCGTGCCAAAATTTTCATGCAGGAGATATGGCTGCAAAATCTCGGATGGGATGAGAAATTACCACAAGATCTCGAACAAAATTGGCAGGAATTCCTATCCAGCTTTTCATCCCTCCATAGGATTCGGATCCCAAGATGGGTCCAATATACTCCATCAGCTAAGCTCCAAATCCATGGCTTCTGCGACGCATCTCAGCGTGCATACGGAGCAGCTCTCTACATCCGTGTTGAAAACCAACACAATATTTCAAGCCATCTCCTTGTAGCCAAGACCAGAGTAGCCCCTGTGAAGACCATCTCCTTGCCCCGATTAGAACTATGCGGTGCATTACTGCTAGCCGAGTTATCTGCGACACTCCTCCCTCAGCTCCCAGTCAATAGTTACGAAGAGTACTATTGGACTGACTCCACAATTGTGTTAGCCTGGCTTAGTAAGCCTCCATGTAAGTGGACGACCTTCGTGGCTAACAGAGTGGCTAAGATAACTCAGCTCACTAGTTCGAGCAAATGGTCCCACGTCAGATCCGAGCAGAATTCCGCTGATCTTGCCAGTAGAGGTGTTTCGTCAGAAGACCTTATTAGCAACAGTCTCTGGTGGCATGGACCCGATTGGCTGGTCCTTCCAGCAGAACAATGGCCTGCTGCAATCAATATTGCTCATGAAACAGACGAAGAGCTTCGTCCTGTTAAATGCAACTTAACTAAGTTGCCTCCATCATCCAGTTGCATCTTGGACAGATTTTCCGAGCTCGACAGAGCCCTGCGGGTCATGGCCTACGTATACCGCTTTATCCAGAGGTGTCGCAAGCCTGATCTCACGCTCTCTCCAGATGTCAGCAGCTCTGAACTCTCCAACGTCCAAGATCTGCTCATCCGCAACACCCAACGTATTCAATTCCTTAAAGAATACAACTGTCTGTTGAACAAGGAACAGATTCCAAGGAGTAGCGACATCATTAATTTGAATCCCTTTGTTGACGCCAGCGGTGTCATGAGATCATGCAGTCGTGTGAGAGCATCCGCTTCTTAAAGCTACGATGAGCGGCATCCGGTCATCCTTCCGTACTCCTGTACCTTCTCACACCTCCTTGTCCGTTTTACGCATCGTATCTCCCTCCATGGTGGAAATCAATTAATGATGCGTCTCATCAGATCACGCTACTGGATTCCGAAGCTTCGAACTTTAGTGAAAGCCACAATCAACTCTTGTCGAGTTTGCATCCTCCAACAAAAGAAGTTGCAAACTCAACTCATGGGTACTTTGCCCTCTGCGAGAGTCTCCTTCTCTCGGCCTTTCACCCACACGGGACTCGATTTCGCTGGTCCTTTCGAAATCAAAAATTTCACTGGTCGAGCCTGCCTCATAACCAAGGGCTATGTATGTATCTTCGTGTGCTTCAGCACAAAGGCCATACACTTAGAAGCAACCTCGGACCTGACAACCGAGAAGTTTCTCGCAGCCTTCGCACGTTTCGTCGCGAGACGTGGCTGCCCCCAACATGTATACTCCGACAACGGAAAGACGTTCGTCGGAGCCTCCAAAGCCCTCTCAACAGATTTTGTGAAGGCAGTGAAGGTTGATTTAGCCAGCAAATACAGCCATCAAAACCTCGCATGGCATTTTAATCCTCCCAGCGCACCACATATGGGTGGCTTATGGGAAGCTGGAGTAAAGAGCTTCAAAACGCTCTTCTACAAGTCCACTTCCTCACTAAAGTACACCTTTGAGGAGCTATCCACACTCCTTTCCAAGGTTGAAGCGTGCCTCAACTCCAGGCCGATCTCCCCCATGTCCGAGAGCCCAACCGATCTTTTAGCCTTGACTCCTGGCCACTTTCTGATCGGTGGTCCGCTCATATCCGTCGCAGAGCCTGAAATCCAAGAAGACGCTATATCCATCATCAACCGATGGCAGCGACTTAAGGCTCTGCATCAACAGTTTTGTTTCCGTTGGAAGGAGGAATATCTCAAGGAGTTGCATAAACGCTCCAAATGGCAACTTCCAACGAGAAACCTCCTAGTCGGCGATATGGTGGTTGTCAAGGAAGACAACCTACCAGTCAACGAATGGCGTCTGGGCCGCATCCACGCTACATATCCTGGCGCTGATGACATTGTCCGCGTGGTGGACATCCTCACCACCCGTGGTATCATCAAAAGGCCAGTAGCAAAATTAGTCCTACTTCCTTTAGAGGACAGAGTCCAGACACCCTCCTAACCTTGTGCTGTCCATCAGTGGATATATGCTTCCAAATACTAATCCATATATCCACACTCTCTCTTTCAGATTAGTGAGATGGCACCACGAAAGGCACAAACACCTGCAAGGCCCAAGGGAGTAAACTCCTTCCGATGCCGCGTCTGCAGAGGGATCCATGCACTTAAGAAGTGCCAACGTTTCCTGCGTCTGGCTGCGGAGAAGCGTCTTCGGGCAGTTTTGATCAACAAATACTGCCCGAACTGCCTTGCTCATGAACATTCCAAGGGTTCATGTCGCAGTGGTGGCACCTGTCGCACATGCGGGGAGAGCCACCATACGCTTCTCCACCTCCCTATCACCACCCAGCCCGAGAAGCAGACGACAGCCACACCAGCGCCGCCTCTTCCACCTCCGGAGTCCCTGGCGACATCCCCCTCTATGGCAGTCAGCATGCTGCCGACGGCCATAGTCACCCTGGACGTGGCCGGCAAGACTTTCGAGGTGCGCGTGCTGCTGGACGCTTGCAGTCCATATAGCCGCATGCCCACCTCATTGGCAAAGGCCTTTGGCCTTTCCGCCGAAGACGGGTTTTGCCGTGCCTCGTTCAGGTCAAGGGCGTCGCCAGAGTTCCTCCTCACAGTGACTCTGAAGTTGGAAGAGGTCCAGATCAGAACCCCGGCGCAGAATGTCGGAAAGGAGCTCCAGAATGCCTATCCAGGCATTACGCTGGCGGACAATCGGTGCCATGTGCCAAGCAGAGTCTCCATTGTTCTGGGGGCCGACGTCTATGGAGACGTACTTCTCCCAGGGCTTGTTCCTTCCCACGGTGGACTGCCGTTGGCCCAGAACACTCTGTTTGGCTGGGTACTATCCGGTGTCTTCAAGACATAGTCCGCTAGCGTCTCCAAGGCCCCTCCAGTGGCACCCGAAAGGTCCCGTCTCTACCCCTCACATTTGCAATAGTATTGCAAGGGGGCGGGATGTTTACGCCGAAACTCGCCGCCCAAAAGTAGGCAGCATATCGGCGTAAACAGTGCGAGAGTCACCAAGGGCTCTCGCGCTCTTTTATCCATTAGTATGTTAAGTTAAGACCAATGATGTTGACATTGTTCGGGCTCGATTGCTGCCGCGTTCAATGTATGATGACATGGTTTCCTCTATTTTTTCTTTTCTATTAAATAATTTAAAAGCTTAACAAACAATAATTTTTAAATTTTTTGGTACTCAACATATTTAATTAGAAAACTTTTATAAACTTTGCCAAATGTTGCACAAATCTGACAGTTGCGTATGTGTGCCAAATACGGCAATTGATGCGTGTTAGAGCGGGACGCCGATACATAAATGTGCAAATGCAGACATGCATGCATCGGCGTCCCGCTCTAACATTCGTGTACATTGTTTGTCTTAACTATTGCATAAAAATATGAAATCTATTTTGGGAAACTAATTTCATTGATATGTAATTAAATAATTTAGGGTGTAGTTTTCGACTGTTGTTTTCCTTTTTAGTTTATAAGAATAAAAAAAAAACCAAAAATAGTAATTAAAATAAAACATTACACACACACCAGACACACCACCCATCCGCCACCGCTAGGACTCGAACTCACGCACGCACAAACGAATTATGTAAAAATTGCCGTCTGCCACTCTAACCACTAAGCCACTGCCTCTTTCATTCATCAATCGGCAAAGTTGCATTCTGAGCTGGCAATTCTGTTACCATTATATGCAAATAAAAAGTTTTGTAAAATGCTGTGTGTCCGACGCTAGATTCGAACTTCGGTATTATGCGTAAATTAGGTCTTAATATGCGCATAAGTATACGTTCAAATTGAGTTTAATTCGGATCATATCTCACTTATTTTTAGTCCGATAGTCACCCGTGGCAATGTATTTGTCATGTGAGATGTACAACTTTTGTTGTTGGGTTCATATTGTGTATATTAAATTGTTATTACTGATTTACAGAGGCGGGAAGGGGCGTGGCCAAATTTCAAAAAAACTTTGAGACACCTGAATATACACGGATGTTCTCACAAAATTTGAAGACTCTAGCTCTTATAGTTTCTGAGATCCAGGTGTTCATACAGACAGACAGACGGACAGACGGACAGACAGACATGGCTCGGCTGTTGATACTGATTCAGAATATATATAGTTTATGGGGTCGGAGATGACTCCTTCTGCCTGTTACGCACATTTGCGTTCCGACAAACACAGTAGACCATGAATTTTTTTAAAATCCATGGCCTAAAAAGAAGTTAGTTGAAAAATATAAAGTGAAGTGAACGCCCAGAATTGTCTTATTTTCTCTAATTGTTTTCGCGTCGGATTTTTTTTTTTGTTCTTACAGCAATTTTCACCCCATCTACGATCCCCCAAAGAAGGAAGACTCCATTGCCGCCACCACAATCATTGCCGGCTCCATGGACGTTATGTTGGTATTATAATAAGCTAAGTATGCTCTTACTCAGAATTAAATTATTGATTTGCGGTGGCGGTGAGCGTGGCACCCAACATTTGAAATAAACTTCATCTGCGCCTGCTAAACGGAAACCTTCATGCCAAATTTGGTGTCTCTAGCTTTTATAATAGCTAAGATCTGTGTGTTCATATGGTCATCCGGACACCCCGACATAGACACAGAGATGGCTTAATCGACTCGTTTAGTGATCCTGAGCAAGAATATATACACTTTGTGGGGTCTCCCACGCCTCATTCTGCCTGTTACATGTATTTGCACAAAGTTAGTATACCCTTTTTAACAATTTTCAATGGTCGAATGTTATAAGAAACTTTGAGAAGCCTGAATATGAATATTTTATGGCTCTAGCTCTTATAGTTGCTGAGATCTGTCTGTTGCGCCATTTTCCTTCAATGTTTTTTCTAGATCTCAAAAATCGCAAAACATGGGAAAACCAATACAGATGAAAAATAAAGCAAAAAGTGTTTACCGGCTTCCTTCCTTCAGTAGCGTTCCACTCACTATTCACAAGGCGTATTCGGGGGTATTTGCTGTAGTATTTTTGTGTTATTCTATACAGAAATTCGATTTTTCCTGTTACTCTCGCCAACTTTGATAACTTCTGAATTCAACACATAAACACAACAAACAAATAACACTAACAAAACACAATAACAGGGCAAGAGACACGAGTTTCGAAATCCTGTTGTGTTCGGGGGGAGTCGGAACTCCTACACACCGGGTCAGTCATACGTCAGGCAACAGCGCCTCATCGTTGTGAGCCATCCCGTCCCCCCTTTGGAAGCGTTGTCAAATGCCAAGTTAAGTTGCTATGAGCCCTGTTGTTCCCATTGTTCGACTTAGTTCACCTAGCAAAAATTGTCAAATTAAATCCAAAATAGTCTTACTTACAAGGAACTGTGTGTTTGTTTATCGGTTCGAATCCCAGCGGGATCTACACGGTGCGTCGCGAAAATAACCGAACTTTAGATTTAAATCATACAACATGCAGCGTCGTCTATTAAAATTTTGCAACGTTAAAAAAAACATTAATCCTCTTTCAAACGCACCTAACTTCATGTAAGTCGGATGACAGATGTAAAAGTGACAACCATTTCAATAAAACAAAACTATGCTAATGGTTCGAAAATAAAAGAGCAAATTAATAAATTATATTAAATTAAATTGAATTAATAAATTAAAATCACATTAAATTAATTAATACATAAACAAATTAATGAAAAAATTATATATTAATAATTGTATGAGTCGTACTCAGGTTTATACGTGGTTTTGACGGTTAACCAGTCGAACACTACAGTCAGGTGCTGACTGTAGAAGGCCATGGATTACTCAGGCCCACAAAAAAAGAAGTTGTATGATCTGGAAATGCGGCATATGCAGTCATATGTATTTTGTGTCGCTGATTCCGAATCAGGCGTCCATCACGTCTCGATTTTGACATAACCTCAAAAAACTGAAAAACCTTCAAATATCCCCCAAAAGATATAGAATCCTGATATGGGCATGCGATATGTGCTTTAATATGTATTTTGACCTTCTAAGTCCGAATCCGAACACTAGACGTCTAAGTTTCGATTTAACCTCAAAAAACTCAAAAAATTTTTGAAGCCCTAAAAAATAATGCGTGGTCACGATCGGGTAGTGCGATATATGTTTTTTGACCTTCCTAATCCGAATCTGAAGTCGAAATGTGCCTATCACGTCAGAATTTCAACCTAACCTAAAAAAATTACGAAAAACTTTCGTAATGGAGAATTTTTGACGTCGGATTCGGAATCAGCGACCCAAAATACATATAACTGCATATGCCGCATACCCAGATCATGACACTTTTTGTTTTGTGGGTCTGTGTTACATAGTATACCGTGTATCATTTATTTCCGTTATTCATAAAGAAAATATTGGTTTATTTGGATTATTATTAAGCATTTAAAAATATAAATTTTATATTCTTATATCAAATGACGGACAGAAAAAGAAGAACACATAAATAATACAAAAGCGAATGGAGTATTAGAAAGAGCGAGAGGGCAAAAAGTTTATGTATGCATTTTTACGTAATGTCCAACAGTATTGGCGGCCGCGGAGTTGAACAGTAGCTTAGAGGAGTATGTGCCAAATTCGTAGGCCAATGATTTTGACAGTGTTCGGTGCTCGATTGCTGCCGCGGTCAATGTGATATGTTTTTTTTCTTCTTTCTTTTCTATTAAATAATTTAACTAACAATAATTTTCTTGTTTTTTGGTACGCAACATATGTAATTAGAACACTTTTATAAACTTTGCCGAATGTTGCACAAATCATACAGTTGCGTATGTGTGCCAAATACGGCAATTGATGTGTGTTAGAGCGGGATGCCAAAAAATAAATGTGCAGAGGCAGACATGCATGTATCGGCGTCCCGCTCTAACATTCGTAACTTATTGATTGTTTTAAATATTCTATAAAAATATGAAATTTATTTTGGGAAACTATTTTTATAGATATTTAATTAAATAATTTAGGATTTAGGTAGTGTAAGGTAGTGTCTCGGGCTGAGGTGAGCTCAGTCACGCCATTTGTAAATTGCTGAGATCCGAGACGAAGAATGGAGAGTGGCCTCCTGTGGTGGGGGTCACCTTCAAAGCGAACGGCCGAAGTTTTCTCAGACGGCGTACCCTACTAACCAGCGTGTGAGCGTGGTACCAGCGATACCGTGAAAATATATGAACGCGCCACTAGTGGCCACCTCCGCTTCTCGATTGACCTCGGAGCCGGGTATGGACCAACAGCTACCGAGATCACCGACTTGCGCCTGTTCCAGACGCTCCACTGTATACGCTGGGTATTGACCTTCCGGCACACCCGCGGAACTCCGGAACAGTTGAGCCACGCGGTCTTGCGGTCTGCCTTCACATGCGATCACTCACACACACACTCACACGGCCCCTTCCCGGCAGTCGCACCTATCGATGTGCACTGCTTGCTCAAATTACACTTTTTAAATTTCACTTTTAATTTTATTAATTTTCCCTACTTTGCCCTACCTAAGCACCGTCCCTACCTAAGCACCGTCCCACTGCACTATGGGGAATTTGACCTGTTTTTTTTTTTCAAAAATTAATAACTCTCAAACTACGGCAGTTGATGAAATTTTTTTAATGGGTTACACATGCTCCCAGGCATATTTTGGAAAAGTGGGCGTGCCCCCATCACCACCCAAAAGTTTTAAAAATTTTTTATTTTTAATTTTTTTTTAAAATTTATTTTCAATATCAAATAAAAATTCGTGATCGTTTTTTTTTTTTTTTTTTTTTTTTTGAAAATTTATTTTTAATTTCATTTTCGATTTCAATATCAAATTAAAATTCGTGATCTCTTTCTTCTTCACAAACAGCGCAGTCTGATGAATCGTTTGCTGGTTCAAATTCACATGATAGTAATTCAATTACTTCCGGTAGAAGAGAAATTCGCTTATGTTACGCGCGTTTTTAAGTTAAGCGATAAGATTATGGGGTCCGAAGTATCCATTGCTCTGTGGAAAACATCTGCTGGTTATGCTTCCTTGCATGGTGAAGTCTGTCTGATTTATAAATTTTATTTCTTGATTCTGCTGCCTCTTCTCCAAAATAGCCGACTGAAAGAACTGTTTGCTCCAAGATTTCATTGGAGTGAATCAATATTTTGTGGACTGTCGCTGTCATTGGAAGCCATGAATATTTATCAATAATAATTTTCCCTGTAGTATGGCAAAGTTGCTCATATTTTCCAAGATTTATGGGCAACTGACAAGACAAAGTTATTAATATTGTTCTCATATTGAATATGAGCTGCATGTCAACGCCTGTTATTTCCGAAAAAGTCTTATAGTTATTAAATGCACGGTGTGCAGTATTGCCAACGTTAGTGCTGCCAAATCCACCTTGCTTGGGTTGATCAACCTTGAGCGACAATTTTTGCCAAAACATTCGCTGAATGTATTTTTTTCGCTCAGAGACCAAAATTTAGTCGACTTCATCCACAATTCTCCACTTTTTACAACCATTTTGTACCCCGTATTAAGTATAAACTCCAAAAATCGAATCCAACAATGAAGTGGACTTAATCCATATTTTAAATTTTCTAGGATAGGAACAAACTTAAGACACTATTGCCAAGAAAATCTGTAGGTGTGGCGTTACAAAATGGGGCAAGCTTGAGACGATTTTGTAATCGTTAGAGCGTTAAGCACTTTGCCATCAATTACAGTTAAGTAAAGACTAAACCTTACATAAATGCATTGGTTATTATTGAGGATTACTTTGCTGGGTATTAAATTTTTAATTTGCTCTTGTATTTGCAAATTCTCTCTCATAATAACATCCTTCGTTTCTTTAAGGAACTCAAGCTTTAAGGGTCGACAAAAACGTATACTTTGCGGAGTACGATTATTCCAAAGTATATTCTTCGATGAATCAATAAGTCGAAGCGGCATAACTGTCGTAGCAAAGAGTGACGAGTCTGCATTATATGACTGGCTGTCAGTGAATGCCTGATTGTAATTTGCTTGTCCCGTACTCCCGTCAAAGCCATAGCTTAATACTAATTCGGCTGATAAGAAGTCTGCTTGCTGATAATGCATTGCCGCCTCAATAACCTCCCTTTGACAAGACACTATTCTAGCTATGGTATGATCTAACAGGTCTTGTAGAGAAACTTTTGCTACGGTGTCAGTAATATTAATATTGGCAAGCTTTTTTTTCTCTGCAACTTCTTTGTAATTGGGATAAAGGTCAGCTCTTCTGCACCTCGCTTCCTCTCGAATTGTGCAATATTGTTCTTTAGTGAAACCTTTGATCGAGAATAAAAGCAAAGCTTCATCAGTTGAACAACGCACCGGCAGTTCAACGGGCTTTATTATTAATCGTCTAATGCTTTTGGCCTTTGCCGGATTCAATTAAAGCAATTTTAATATGGCTGCAAGATCCAGCTGGCCACGCTTCCGTGCAGCTAACATTGCAGCTTGAATCAATAGGTGTTGGTTGTGATTCTGCGCCCTTGCAAGGTCGTCTGCTTGCTGTCTTCGGCCATTTAAACTTTTTAAATGATATAGTCCTTTTGGACGCCCAGCTGCTTTTCTTGGCTTTTTATTTGTTCCTTTTACTTTCAGAACTAGGTGTTCTTCTAGCCACTTTGGATATACGCTCGAAAATGTATTCAGCTTGCGATTGAATTTTTGCCATTTTCGCATTAAATTCACGGAAAAAATTCTTGATTTTTCCTTAAGGTATCCATTATTTAATTCTAGATTGCTCTCAGAAAAATGACCACTTATAAAAGTGTAAATAGCACTTTCCTTTTGATGGGCACGCGTTTACTTGCGCCACACTTCCAACAGGTTCGCATGGGAAATTAAGACATTGCTCCCTAAGAAATGAAATATTTCAAAAAACCGCAAAAAGCGCAGTTAGAGACTATATGTCCTGAATAGGGAATTGATCCCTCTACAATATGTATATAAACACTTACTGAACAAATTTGAACAAATTTTGTAGCTCTTCTCAAAGTTGAAATTTTTTTCAAAAAGCTACATCAGGACAGCACTTGCTAAATGTATAAATTGTTAGAAATGCTGGATGTAACAGCTGTTCTATTAACAGTGCGCTGTTAAGTTAACATTTCCATGTTGTAACATAACAGTTTGATGTACTCGTATTTCCAATGTATTAACACTAAAATACTGCGAATTTGCATACTTGTGAAAAACACATTTTTGAAAAAAATACAGGTCAAATTCCCCATAGTGCACTGCCTAAAGTTGGCCAACAACTGGCTCGCTCACCTTACTCCAGGCGTCCTTCCCGTGTCCTCGTGTGTCTTTTTGCCCTTGGCGGCGCGTCCTTTGTTGTCCTTGAAATTCCTTGCCCTTGGCGGCGCGTCTTTTGTGTTGTTTTTCACTGTTGTTGTCACACGCGCGCTTTACTTTTTCACTCCCGCACTCTCTTAGTGTCCCGACATAATTAATTGGCGCCCATGTGCCAAAATTCTGCGCAGCCTCCAGAGCCGGCGTTAGCTTCGGCAGCGCAGTCGCCGAGCTTGAACCGACCACGCACTTCAATGCAGCGTACACACATCGTGGCCCCCGCTCGGCTCGGGCTCTGCTGCGGCTGCAGCGCTCTCTTCGCTTGAGGCTCCGTCGCTCTCTTACTGCTGGCGTGCATTTGCGCTCTTCCTGCTGCGCTCTAGTTGAGTCCTCACACCCCCCCTTACTAAGCCAATGGAAGTCTATTATCGTGCTACCTCTGCGTCCCAGTGTCACCCTAAAGGTTGCCCCGTCCAAATGTAGCGCGAAACGCACACGACGGTGGACGCCCTCTTTGTGTTGGCTCCGGATATAATCCACCACCAGTTCGGGCACTCGGCGTCCGGGCGTGGTGACTCGCCACGATGGTGGGGCCTCGACCCAGTCTGCACGGGGCGCGAAGAGGGTGTTGGCGAGTTCATCTACCGTGTCCAGGATGTCGGCCACCTCCTCCAGGGGCCACAGCAGGTTTGCCTCCCTATCCTCGAGGCGGTCGGCCGGGGGTAATGTGGCGAATAGAGAGCTGCTGTGCGCTGGGCGGCCCCGGCGGATGTAGACGGTGCCTCTGGGTCGATCCAGCGGAGGGCCCTTCCCGGCTGCGTAGAGGATACGCCCGCTTTGTCTAAAACGACTTGTACCCTCTGCAGGGGCTCCGGTGACTCTGTGGTGGAGCTGACGAAAGGTACTGCCAGGGGCTGCAAGCCAGGGAAAAGGACCATGCTGACGTCATCGTCGTCCAGCCCGTCTATCGCCTCCGCTACGTCCGCGGCCTCAGGCGGCGCCGGGTGCTCTTCCTCTGGTAGAATGGCTGGGAGGCCGTCCAGCCACTCTTCCACTCTCTGACGGTGTTCCTGCCATGGCTGTCTGCCTGAACCTGCCATCTCCGGCGCTGTTGTCCGTGTTTTTTCTGTTTGTCTGCGGGATATAAACACGGTTATACCCCAGAACCTAACCTTAAGTAGATGCGCCCTACGGAACGGTGAGACGGTGCTCTTGAAAAGAAACTTAATTTTCTTTGTTAACAAAAAAGGACTTAATATCTAGGTGGCCTTGTTGACAGGCCCATGCTGTCCCTCGCTGCTTTCCACTCTCGGGTCTTCTTCGGATTGTTGGAACCGTTTCAGGTCGGCTATGTGGGCAGTTCTTCGCTCAAGGGTCCCTTCTAATGGATTAGAAGCTGTAGATCTTGCCTTTTTAAACCAGTGGTGATGGGGCGAAATTATTGATTTACACATAAAAGTTAATTGAGCCGTAAAATTTTTTTCAAAAATCTTAGGTATAGCGGACAATTTAGATATACACCTATAGTTCTTCACATCATGCTTTGATCGACTTTTGTGAAGAGGAATGGAAAAAGAGTTTTTCCAAATAGGTGGAAATGACTATTAGATAGTAACAAGTCAAATTAAAGGATTAATTCTAGAGATAGTATTAAGTCGTAAGTCAGACGACAATACGACTCTTTTGTTTAGAGAGGACAATTAAGTCTGGCGGCCAGAAGGTTCCGCTGCAAACGGATTGAAAATTATTAGCAGTGTTACTTATTATAAAAGACGCGATATCTCGCGAATAATTAAATTTTAATTTCTCTACGACAACATATGTTACTGATATTTTTGATTGAATATATGTTTTTACATCTTCAATCGAAGTATCTAGTGCAAGTCGAGAAACGAAAACCAGTTTCTTTGGTTTCACAACAACAAGTGCTTTTGTGTTGGGAACAGTTTTAGGTGCCTTATTAGGCACAGGCGATGGAGAGGTGACAACCAGGGTTGGTGGATCACGTAAGTTAGCTGGGGTGGTTGGGAAGGTTGAAAGAACGGTTGGAGGTGCCGGAAAATTGTCGCTCCGTATTCTAGGCGAAGTTATGCCAGAAGAAGTCGACTGCGAGTAATTTATACGCTCATCAAAGTCAAAGAACTTAAATTTAGCTTCCACATCAATAAATTCTGATTGTAGATTGGAAAAGGCCAAGTGCAGCTTATAGAATTCCAATTTGGTTTGCCTAAGAATATTACTCAATTTGAGTTCCTTACCCCGACAGGATTCGCAAGACCAATGAAGGCCAGACTTGCTGTTTATGTTGTCCTTAATGCGGACGGTTAAGGCTGCGCATTTCACATGAAAGACCTTGTCGCATAACCAGCAAGAGACAAAGTCCGGATTTGAATCGGCGGAACACTATGTGTGATTGCACAACAGGCCTCCATTTCAAGCAAATTAATATACCTCAACAAGAGTAGGGAACACCAAAACAAAAAATTATTCTAAAGAGACAAATTCAAGGCAACAAGCAAAAACAAACGCCAAAGGAGCTAAGAAATAACAGTTACAGAGAGCAGCTGATTACAAAAGGAGAGCTGCACAAGTGAAACGCAGTTCAATCGTAGAGCCGACTAATCCGTGAGAGTAAGAGAGCGTAAATGAGTAAGCTCAAAGCGAGAGTAGAAAAAATAAACAACAACTACAGCTGTTTCGTTGACACAAAGCAGCGCATTATGAGAGTGAAGCAGACGTGAGAGAGCAAAAGAGCGTAGGAGTGTGAAATTGAAAGAAAATCAAAAACAAATAACAAGACTCTGAAAGACGCGCGAAAGTAAATGCACAGAATTAAATTTAAAATTACTAATTACTAATAACACCAACGATCACTAAGTTAATATTGTATGCACAAAATTACCATTGACTAATTAAGACCGATTTAAAATTCACAAAACTATTAAATTAGTGAGTTTTGGCAATATAAAATGAAAATTTCAAGAGCAAAAGCCAAACACGACCGATCACCAAGAGAGTTACTTGTTGATAATCGGGGTATTTCTTTGGCGCCTGTTCCACTTCTCCGCGTGGGCGTTGTATCCACGAGTCGATGTGTGCCCATCGCGCGATTCGATCCGTTGGATTCTCGATGGTGTTGAGCCATTTGAGAGCGAGGTGGTCCGTGATGACGTCGAATCGATACTCTTCGAGGTAACAGCGAAGCTTCCGGATGGCCCAAATGATGGCCAGGCACTCTTTCTTGGTCGCGGTCTATAACAATGAAGGTTCCTTGCTACATGCCTGTGAATTAACTTGGCGCTTTTCTGCTGCTAGCCACGTGTTCCGTCTGAATGCCCCCTCCCCTGGTTTCCTCAGTCGGCGTCGTGGCTCTTCAAGCCACATATTACCCTCCTATCTTCGTTTTCTTGTGTCTCAGGGTCCGTGCTCGGGCGCCAACTGTAAGATGGTGTCTCGGGCTGAGGTGAGCTCAGTCGCGCCAGGTCCCTTTACAGGAAAATTTGTAAATTGCTGAGACCCGAGAGGAAGAATGGAGAGTGGCCTCCTGAGGTGGGGGTCACCTTCAAAGGGAACGGCCGAAGTTTTCTCAGACGGCGTGACCGCCTTGATACCCTACTTACAAGCGTGTGAGGGTGGTGCCAGCGATAGCGTGCAAATATATGAACGCTTTTAATTTTATTAATTTTCCCTACTTTGCCCAACCTATGTTGTAAATAAATGTAAAATGTTATTTATTTTATTATAGTTATATCATTAATTATTATATTTCATTTTATTTATACTAAGTATTATATAAAAATATATTAAGTTATGTTACTGCATTTTATTATGTTTAATTTTATAATTTATTTTGCAAGCAGGGTGAAATTGGGCTTCACTTCGGCTGACCCCGCTAAACCTCTTAGACCGGAGCATATGGCCACGGTGCAAGAGAGTATCCTTAAGGCGATGCGGCTGCCTTTCACATCAAAAGTCGGTCCAGGTTTCGAGGGTTGTATCCCCCGAAATGAATGGCTGCTCTTGGTGTGCGAGAACAGCAGCACTGCCAATTGGGTCAGGGAAGCTTTTGGACATATCAGGTCCATCAGCGGCCTTGATATAAAACTGTTGGAGGAAGCTGAGTTCCCAAGAGCTCACCTCGTTAGAGGCTACTTCCCCACCCCCCCCCCCCCCCCCCCGCCGACATTGTGGAATACTTGGGTATTCGAGCTCTGGCGGGTGGTGCAACACGGCCTTAACGGCAACACGACACACCTCGCGATGATGGTCGACGAGATGTCGTATAAGGCTCTGACGGAGCTTAAGGGGATGGCGAAATTCCGCTTCGGCAGAGTTAAGCTCATCCTCAGGAACTCCGCTGTCAGAGCCATCCCCACCCCCGCCCTGTCCCCCTCCCCTTCCCCAGCACCCCCTCCTGTCATCGCTCCTCCAGCGGCGGTAACGGTGGATTCCACCGGCGTGACAGCAGTGGCTAGCGCTCCGGTGGCGTCCACCAGCGACGCAGCTGCAGTGGCGCAGACGATACCCATCCCCAAACCCCCAATCATAGTGGTGACTGCCCCCAAGCCCACAGCGGTCCGCACGAGGCCGGTGGTTGGCAGCGGACGCCCCGCCGTCCATCCCAGGCCCTCCACCAGCACAGTGCGGAGACCCCACGCAAGGGCCCCTCCGGCGACCGTGGTCGCAAGGCGACCTCCCCTGAGCGGTTCCTCTAGACTGCCGAAGGGCATCCGAGGCAATGACTCTCGGGGGGGCAAGGCAGGTGGCCTTGTTAAAAAGGCCCTGAAGGAGGATGCCGAGCGCCATTAAGGTGCTCCAGGCGAACCTGCACCACGCCAGAGGAGCGTCTGCCACCCTGTGCAGGGTCGTCTGCGAAGAAGCAATCAACCTGGCTCTCGTCCAAGAGCCATGGTTGATCGGTGGCCACATCCGTGGACTATCATGCGGATCATGTAAGTTGATATATGACCGCATGGGCGGTGCCCCTCGCACTGCTATTGTTGTAAATAACAATGTGAGACACTTCCCTTTATCAAATTTCATCCACAGAGACCTGGTGGCAACGGCTATTGAGGTAGCCACGGCTGAAGGTGTCCGGGAAGTTGTGATCGCCTCTGCCTACTTCCCGGGCGACGTGGATGACGTTCCCCCCACAGAGGTTCAGCGGCTGGTGGACTTCTGCCGCTCACACAACAAGCCGCTCGTGATCGGCTGTGATGCCAACGCGCATCACACGATCTGGGGAAGCAGCGACAATAACAAACGTGGTGAGTCCCTTTTAGAATATCTATTGTGCTGTCAATTAGATGTTGCTAACATAGGGTGTAAGCCAACTTTTATTAATGCCATTAGGGAAGAGGTTTTGGACCTTACCCTAGTCAGTAACTCTATTGGGAGTTCACTGGTAAACTGGCGGGTCACAGACGAAGCCACCTTGTCGGACCATCAGCACATCAGGTTCGATCTACCTGGCCAAGTCGAGATCCGTCAGAACTCCTTCTGTCCTAAAAAGACCAATTGGGAACTTTTTAAAGCCTCTGTGGCTTTTAAAGCAGATTTGTTGATCAGCAACCCAAATTCTATCAATGAGATAGAACTTGCTGCCAACCTGCTTCAAGATGTGCTAATCACATCCTTCGAGGACAGTTCTGTTCGGAAGACCCTAAAGGTCAACCGTAAAGTTCCATGGTGGAACGAGGAACTATCCGTACAAAGAAGGAAGGTTAGAAGTCTTTTCAATAGGGCCAAAGCTAACCGCGTCAGTTGGGACGTCTATAGGGACGCCTTAACTAACTATAATAAAAACATTAGACGTGCCAAACGCGATACGTGGCGCAGCTACTGTGGTAGCATTGAATCGCTGCCGGAGGCAGCGAGACTGCACAAGGTATTAGCTAAAGGGTCGTCTAATGGTATAGGGCTTCTTAAAAGAGCAGACGGCTCTTTCACCCAAGATCGCAGGGAGGCACTTGATCTTCTGCTTCAAGTCCACTTCCCAGGTTCGGTGGCGAACCCAGATCTATCTAGTCTAGATGACGTCACCATGTCACCGGACTCACGTGGTTCCAGTTTATCGGGAACCATCTTCGACCCTGAAAAGGTCAAATGGGCTGTAGATTCCTTCGCTCCCTTCAAAGCCCCAGGGGGCGATCAAATCTTCCCAGCCCTTCTACAAAACAGCCTGGATCATATCCTCGATCCGCTGGTCGGCCTGTTTAGAGCTAGTCTCACTTGGGGATACATACCCGTCTCTTGGAGGAGAGTCAATGTGGTATTCATTCCCAAACAAGGGAATCGTCCCACGGACCAGCCTAAATCATATCGGCCGATCAGTCTCACCTCCTTCCTGCTTAAGACAGCGGAAAGGCTCATAGACCTGCACATACGGTGCTCTCTGCAGAAAACTTGTCCTCTGCATCCCACGCAGTTTGCGTATATAGCCGGGAAGGTCGACGGAGGTCGCCCTCCACAAATTAGTAGGTAAAATCGAAGAAGCCCTCGCATCCAAGAACATTGCTCTGTGCTCTTTTCTTGATATAGAGGGTGCTTTTGATAATACCGGCTACGGCTCTATCTCTGCTGCGCTAGAACGCAGAAATATTGCCCGTCCCCTAATCCGATGGATTGAGGCTATGCTCAAACACCGGATCATTTCCTCTACCTTGGACACCACGACTGCTTTTATTAGTGCGGTCAAAGGATGTCCCCAGGGAGGGGTCCTATCCCCCTACTCTGGTCTCTAGTAGTTGATGAACTACTAAGCATTCTCGCAGACCAGGGCGTGCAAGCAATCGGCTACGCGGACGACCTGGCTCTAATAGTGAACGGGAAATTTGCCAACACCGTGACAGAGCTGATGCAATCAGCTCTGAACACGGTTAGCAGATGGTGCGGAGATGTAGGTCTCAGCATCAATCCTCAAAAGGCAATTATTGTCCCCTTCACTAAGCGCTATTCTATTGACATAGGTCAATTGAACATTGGCGGCTCCCCTGTGGGTCTTTCCAGCGAGGTTAAATATCTAGGGGTGACCCTTGATAAAAGACTAAACTGGAACTCCCACCTAAACAATACTCTATCAAAGGCAACTCATGCCATGTGGGCATGTAGAAGATTCTTTGGTAGAACCTGGGGTCTCAAATCCTGTAACATCCGGTTGCTATTTGAGATGATGGTAAGACCCATCGTCACCTACGCTGCAATTGTGTGGTGGCCAAAGGTGACGCAGGTCACTGCCATCAACAAATGCAACAAATTGCATAGGCTACTTTGCCTTTCTTTGACGGGTGCACTTCGCACCTGTCCCACAGCAGCAATGGAATCAATCCTAAATCTGACTCCGCTGCACATCAAAATACAAGAAGTCGCCGCAATGAGTCTTCTTAGAATCAAGCTCCAATCTGGGCTTCTAGCTACCGAATCAGGGCATGCTAGACTTATCAAAGACATTCCTGGCTTAGAGATCTGCACTAGATCAGATTCTATGACCAAGGAACTCTTCTTTGGTGCAAAATTCAGAACCCTCATCCCAGACCGGAAGGACTGGGATGCTGGCAACCCCATCAGCGACCCTCACGGCATACACTGGTATACCGACGGGTCAAAAACTGATCAGGGGGTTGGAGCCGGGATACATGGTCCCAACTCCAAAACCTCGATTGCCATGGGCAAGTGGCCCACGGTCTTCCAATCCGAGGTTCATGCCATTGAGTTCTGCTGCCGTCTTATCCTTGAGAAGGGGATGAGAGGAGCTAATATTTATATCTTCTCGGACAGCCAAGCTGCCATACTAGCCCTCTCCTCAAATAGAGTAAGTTCACGTATGGTGGCTGACTGCTGGAACTGCCTCCAGAGACTGTCCAACAAAAATAAAGTTACCCTCCTTTGGGTACCTGGACACTCCGGGTTCCAGGGCAACGAGCTAGCGGATGAGCTAGCGAGAGCGGGATCATCAGCCCCTCTGCTTGGCCCCGAACCCTTCTGCGGCGTGGGGTGGTCAACTATCTCATCCCTTGTGAAAACATGGGCAGATAGGTTGACCGAACGCTATTGGTTCTTCCTACCAGGGATGAGGCAGGCTAGAGAGCTTACAAATCCCTTGGTTAAGCGCAGAACAGACTCACTCTCCAGGAGAGATCTCTATCTCCTTGTTGGCTACCTTAGTGGCCATCATCTGGTGAACTATCACCTAACAAAAATGCGTCTATCCTCTGATGCAGAGTGCAGGCTCTGCAAAGAGGACGACGAAACAACCAAACACATACTGTGTGACTGTCCAGCCTTGGTTTGGAGTAGGAGGAAACATTTGCACGTGGAAATCGCAGTTCCCGAGCAAATTGTCCATTCCTCGACGAAAGACCTGCTAGGCTTCATCAGGGAAGCTGAGCGGCTTTTTGACAAGATAGGGAGAGCCTTATAGGCACAAAAGATCATTCTGGTCGCAGCGCCTCCCGCCTTCTCTGTTGGGAGCCCCCCCCTGTTAAAAATAAAAAAAATAATTTCCCCATTCTTGGCGGTTTTTTTGAAATTAATTTTGGGGGAAAATTGGGGTTGGGGAAAAAAAAAAAAAAAAAAAAAAAAAAAAAAAAAATAATTTTTTTTAAAAAAAAAAAATTCAATTTAATTAAAAAAAAATCTTGTGGTTTTTTTGGGATTATTTTTTTTAAAAAATTTTAAAAATTAAAAAAAAAGTAGTAAAAAATTTGAGTGGCGATTCCATACCGTTATTTACAAATTTTTTCACTGTATAATAAGATAATCCGTGGCCCTATACAGTCAGCAATTGACTGTAGCGTTCGACTGGTTAATTTATGTGAAAGAATAATGTTTCGGAGGATTCTTGTTTTTTTAATTGAATTTCAAAATGAGGATCTTTTTTTAAATGACATGTACGGCATGTAGAAAATTGGTAAAGGTTAAATAGCTGCCTACATCTCCGATTTTTTACTTTTTACTTTACTGAAAGGACTATATTTAATATGAATTTATGTGAAAGAATTATTTGGCGGTTGCTTCTGGTGTTTTTGAATTGAATTTTGAAAATAATGAAATTTACATGTATTTTGTTGTTGCCTTTTTGTGCAAGGCGACAGTCTGCCTGCAACATTTTGTGACGGTACAGTGTCTTACAAACCGATTCATTTGAAATGAAAAGTGAGCAAGCAAAAAATTTGAAGTGTTGAGAAATAGTGCGCTGCATGCATAAAATTTTTGAAAAAATAAATTCGCGGCGCTCTACTCCCTAACTCAAAAAAATCTTTCTTTGCCTCTCATATCACAAAATCTAAATATATATTGCCGACCAAGGAGTTCTGGTTGGATGCTCCAAAATTCTCACCCAATATGCAACTCATTGAATAATAGATTATTGTGTATAAATAACATTTCGTTTGAAATAAGTCGCTTGTGGGACACAGTGCGCATCGTTGTGACGTTTTACTCAGAATTAGCCAACAACAAGGTACATGTAAAATTAATTATTTTAAAAATTCAATTTAAAACAAGAGCAACAGTCGAGCGGCACGTGACAGTGGGATAATCTTCGACCTTTTTGAAATGTGAAGAGTCAATAATTGTACAATACTTCTTCTTAATAGAAATATCGTAACGTAAGCCTTTATATGCGTCTATCATTTTATTGGTCAAGCACAAATGTATGTATGTGTGTGTGTGCGTTTGAATGCAAAAAATGCGTGTGCATTGAAAAGAAGAGAAGAACAACAGATGGCGCTACGCGCTCGCATTCTCTTTCCTTTTCTTTCCTACATGAGCATTGCAATGACGTCACAGCTTGCTGTATACAAATCAAAGCGAACAAGGTTTTTGTTTAATTTCTTCAGTGTTTGTTTTCCGATCGGATTGGAATTTTCACATTATGTTGGTATTATAATTAGCTAAGTACAGTGTTACTCAGAATGTTGTATCTTTTTATATTTCGCTCGCAAATCAGCTTAAAAGATGAAATTATTGATTTGCGTGGGCGGGGGGCGTGGCATCCAACATTTGAAATAAACTTCACCTGTCCGGGATCAACAGAAACCTTCATGCCAAATTTAGTGTCTCTAGCTTTTATAATAGCTGAGATCTTTGTGTTCATCTGGACATCCAGACAGCCAGACATCCGGATAGACAGACAGACATGGCTTAATCGTCTTGGCTAGTGATCCTGAGCAAGAATATATACACTTTGTGGGGTCTCCCACGCCTCCTTCTGCCTGTAACAAACAGAGCCGATCGCTCACTCGGAAAACCCTTCGGGTCCTGGGGTCAAAATAAGCCTAACGCATGAGGCGAGTACTTTAAGTACTCAAACAGCAGAAAGTACTCGCCTATATGCAAGCAACACATATGTATGTTACATTCATATACGATATATATGTATGTACGTCGCTTGTGAAGTTTGACAACAAGCAAATTTTGTGCTTCGACATCGAGAGCTAAGAGATTGACGCACCTGGGGCAAAAATGATTATCCTGATTGAAAACATGTGGCATGTTTTAAAGGGATAATTTTGTTTATTAAATTTTTTTATTTTTTATTCACAAATTTAGTCAATATATACAAGCTCCAAAACAAAATAAATTGCTTTTACACAATTTGATTTCGATATTTTAAATTTACCCTTAAAAGGTAATATAATTATGAATAGAAATATATCTACTCAGTGAATTATAAATACTCAACTTTTTTAGATCTTTACCCACTGTGATTCGGTCAAATAGCTCTTGATAACAAAGACAAAAACAAAAACCTTGTGGATTTTACGCTAGCCAGGCCTGTACTTAGGTGTGCGCAGAATGTGCGGTGCACGAGGGCTCTCAACTGGCAGGAGCCCCCGGGTTCCGAATTTACACATTTTTTAATCGGGGATAGTAAACACATTTATATTCATTAAGTACAGTTATTAAACTAGCAGCCCCGAGAAAAAATTCCACAAGGGCCCGTAAAACAGTCGCCTGTTGCTCAGTCTCTTAGCTGTCGATTCCGAAACACAAAATTGTTTCAGGCTGACAACGCACTGATCGCAGAGCGATCATGGAAATCGTACATCAACACAAGCAATATAACGGGAGGTGCTACTCATTTCCCATGAGATAGGCGCAAACTTTCTTTTGCTATTGTCTTTGCTGTTTATGCTGGCATGGGCTGTGTTCATCTTTATACATATTCCACAATCGTTTTAGACTCGGATCACTTCCCTTTCCATATTGAAAACGACTTAAGCAATACTGCTATGAATTCTAATCAAAGATATCTTCTCCCAAAAAACGCCAACATAAATATTTAAAGATTACCTAATCTACGAGGTCCACCTAAATACACAGATTAGGCAGGAAAAGATATTGAAGATGCCATTGATATTTTTGTAAGAAACATCAGTTCAACGACAACATCAACAGCAGCTACGAACCACGTACATTCTTCCACCAACACATTTTCAAAAATGCTTTTAGTGATCCGAGTCCGCAAAAAAGTAGCTTGTACAAACAAACACTTAATAGGCTAAAAAAGGCTCTCAAACTATCCAAGATTAACAAAATTGATGTACATGATATCGATTTAAAAAATTAGGGAACTCAATTCGTTCTGTTAGTTGTGCAAGTCTGTCTGTTTGAGAGAGAGTGAGAGAGAGGAGGGTTGCTTGCATGACA
The DNA here is from genome assembly GCA_018151435.1 of Zaprionus africanus. Lineage (NCBI taxonomy): Eukaryota > Metazoa > Arthropoda > Insecta > Diptera > Drosophilidae > Zaprionus > Zaprionus africanus. The sequence continues at coordinate 100,626 of JAECXB010002127.1, forward strand.
CACACGATCGATGGCGTCGTACGCTGACCTCGTGATGTCACACTAGGTGCTCAAATCAAGATTCTGGATGGAGTTCTTTCAACTCTATCGCTCCATGCCGGAATTGTGGCTAACCAATTCGCCGCAGTATCGGAACCGCAGATGCTCAAGCGCAAAATAAACAATCTGCGCACCTCGTACGGTCGCGAACTTGGGTGGCGCGGAAGGGGAGGAGGAGTATGTGCCCACTTTGTGGTACTACACCGAACTTAACTTTCTCTCCGAACAGGAGACGAGCGAGGCGCAGACACTGCTGCCGACGCTGGCATCGAGGCCCGGACTGAGGCAGGAGGAAACAGATGAGGCACATAGTACACTCTGGATGAAAACATTCAAAGGAGCAAAAAAAATAACTCTGTCATTGTTCACCAGTAAAATGCGTAATCACTTTTGCTTATTTTATTTTTTTAGAAGTGTTGCATGAAGTTTATTAAATTATTTTGGTTATTAAATTACACTTTTTTCCTTAATGCGTCATTTAAGCACCAGCGCTTCCCTTATTGAATGTGTCGATCTTTGATAACAATTGCCTTAACTCTTATTCTATCGACGATGATTCCCAAAATAGATGAACAACTATCGGAACTTCTTAACTTGTCTTTAAACATCGATTAATCGTTAACTCCGATAAAGCTTACTCGTATATACGAGGGTCGTTTGATAAGTCCGTGACTTTTGTATTTGCCGCGCACCTGCTCTAGTACAACACTGCTCCTGTCAGCAGTTATCGATTAACAGCTGACTGTAAAATTTGAGAAAGCTGCGTTTTTGGTTTGCGTTTTATAGGCATTGAAAGCAGACGATCTCGATCTCCATTTTCGTTAAAATTCACGAGATCGTCTGCTTTCAATGACTATAAAACGCAAACCAAAAACGCAGCTTTTCAAAATTTTACAGTCAGCTGTTAATCGATAACTGCTGACAGGAGCAGTGTTGTATTTAGAGCAGGTGCGCGGCAAATACAAAAAGTCACGGACTTATCAAACGACCCTCGTAATAGAAATACAATATATAGAAAACTTATGCATTTTCGAAAATATTAATTTTTCGTTTTGACATGCAGAAAAGGTGAAAATTTTAAAATCTTCAATTTCAATTGAGAACAAAGTGAAGAAAATTTGTGTTTCTACAAATTTGTTCTTGCAAATCTGCACAATTTTTCGGTTATCGATTAGTTTGTTGCATTCTACGAGTCGGCTGTGTTCAATCCGAGTTTTGATAGACATATATCGATGAACACAGCTGCCCTGGCAAGCATAACATCTGTTAATGGGACACAGCAGTGCGAACTCAAACAAGGCCGCGGATCAGCACCATCTGGTGGCAGGAACAGGGACCTTTCCTGTTAACAGCCAGATCGGTCGCCGACCCGTGGTTCCCGTTTGAGAGAGCACCGTTTGAACCGTCGGCAGATGCCCGATTACCCAGGCCAATGCGACCACCTGCATGCTTTTCAAACGGCAGTTAAAATCAAGCAAACTGTCGGTGCAGTTAACTCTGCAAAAATAAGTGAGTGTGGTTAATTTTCTTAAATTCTTTATTATTTTTATTAATTGTAATTTTGTTGTGCAGACGCAGATTTTCACGGACCACGGACCCTTCGGAAAACATACCTGCCTGGCGAGTCTGTTCCTTGCGGGGAGCAGCAAAATCCTCCATATACAATCTGCAAGTCTTCAGAGGCCCCAGCCACGGCACACATCTGCCGCAAGTGCCCTTTCGAGCCGCCATCTCCGCCAGTCTGCAGGCCACATCCTGCCTGCAGGCCCAGTATTTACCATCCGGAGCTAAATTATAGCCACTCCAAATTTTCATTCGGCATTAAATTCGCCGGCCAGGCCAAGTAAATTTCCGGCCAGGCCAGATATCCATCGAGGCCTAAGTTTCTATCCAGGTCCAATAATTCCATCAGGCCATACATGAAATAACGTGACCTGAAATATAGAAAATGTCCCATTAGCGTTAAAATACATTATTGTCATTAGTGTAAGTTTTGTGTTACGTTTTTGTGTTTAGGAAGAATAGGAATAGGAGGGTTGGGATATGGTAAATAAATGTATAGATGTTGAAATGAAGTGCTAATTTACCTTTTTAGGGGAGATGGGGCGGCCTTAGTTGGCCTGGAAGGGATTCGCCGACTTGGGTGATGCTCCGAAACTCCTGAGCAGGAGCATCACATGGCTGTGCGGGTGCGCGGTGACTTGGCTGTCACCAATGGATGTTGTTGTTGTCCTTTGTGTTGTAGAGTAGAGTTGTATCTGTAAATAAATTGAAAACGTTACAAAATATGTTAAATTCTTTTTTGGTTTTTTACTTTGTGTATGCGTCTTTTGTGTAAATACCGATGACTATCAGTATTTTGTGCGGACTGCAGGGCTGGAGGAAGAACCCCTTCCCATTTGTTAGCTAGCCGTGTTTGCCTATCGTCCAAAAAGAGTCCGTAATATAATGGCACCCAATTTCAAAAAGGACGCAATTATGTTGGCAGATTATGTGCCGAAACTTTGCTAAAAATCGATAGTCAGCGTTACTCAGACCCTGTTGTATCTTTTGATGTGATTCAGTTCGTAACAAACTACGGACTTAAAGGATGAAATTATTGTTTGCGCAGGGCGTTGGGGACGTGGAAACTTCAGTAAGCAACATTTGAAATAAACTCCTGTCCCGGATCAACAGAAACCTTCATGCCAAATTTGGTGTCTCTAGCTTTTATAATAGCTGAGATCTGTGTGTTCATCCGGACATCCAGACATCCAGACATCCAGACATCCGGACAGACAGACAGACATGGCTTAATCGACTTGGCTAGTGATCCTGAGCAAGAATATATATTCTTTGTTGGTCCCACGCCTCCTTCTGCCTGTTACATACATTTGCACAAAGTTAGTATACCCTTTTTGACCATTTTCAATGGTCGAAGGGTAAAAACATAATAGTATATGAATTTTGATGAATGATACAAAAATAAACTTGTATTGTTTTCTGTTTTAACTATTATTTTACTTATTTTATAAACCACTAAGAGTAAGTTCTTCGTTTTTCAAAAAGTAACAAAGTATCAATGGCCATGTCCAAAAAGGTGGGATTTAATTTTACTAGCAACATGTTCTCAAGAACATCCTCGCTTCAACGATTGCGGTAGTCGGTAAGCACGATAAGCGGAGGGGCAGATTGGCATCGTTCAATCGACACCTGTTATAAAACAAGAACTATCTAAGAAGGAACCTAAATTATTTATACCATTTTTATTTACCTGAGTTGGCGGTACGGCATAACAAACGTTACTAACTGCGTATAACTCCTGGTCAGTATCCTGCTTTTCTTTCCAGTAAGATAGCACGTCTGTGTCAAATCTTTGATACGCAAGTTGTCGATTTTCAATTTTTGTGTACACGTCTATTGAACTATTTACTTTTGATTGAACTCCTTGCGATAAATAGGCCTCTAACATTTCGTCTTCCTCGTCATAAAAGAAGTTGTCTATTTGATTAAAACTAGAGTTGGGAGCTTAATACATATTGCCAGTAGGGATCAGACTATATAGTCTGTCCCAAATTGATTTTAAATGATTTATTACATCGGTTTTTTGTTGCGAAGACAATATATCTTGAAAACGGGGATCCAAAAAACAAGCATGAAACTACAAATTATTATTTAACACTGTTTTTGTTCGTGTTTCAATTGAATTTAAAATTTTATTTCCAATAGTTTTTGTTAAATTGTGATTTGAATCATTGACTATTTTTTCGGTCGATATTTTTAGTTTAAGCTGCTCCTCTTGGAATCTTTGTATAGATTTTTGCAAGGGACTGAAAACATTACAATATGTTTCAATAAAATCCCAAAATGAGGCATCTTCATCGAAATTCTCTTCATTCGTTCTGTATTTAAGTGACTCAATTTTTACTTAACATATCTTTCGCTTCCAACAAGTTTCTTAACATTATGTACGTGGATCCCCATCTTGTTGGACAGTCTTATTGTGGCACTTTTAATTTTTAAGCTCAAATATTTCGCGATATCCAGTCGAACGTTTTCTAATATATGTAGTCACATTCCTACAATTAAGTAGGTATTTAATTATGTCCAATGATTTAACTACATCGAGGGCAACCAGCTGTGCTGTGTGTGCAGAACAACGACAAACTTCAATATTTCCTATTAAAACTTTGGGAATTTTCTCTAACTCTATTTTATCTAAATAATCGTCGTTGGTGCACTCGTAATCGTTCTCTTCATTATTTTGTTCAGACACAAATGACAAAATATTAGTTTCCTTAAGCATATTTGCCCCGTTGTCAGAAGTAAGGGATACGATTTGATTTAAACTTATATTATATTAATTAAGCACTTTGATCACTTTGGCTGCAAGATTTTTGGCTCCACTTGATCCTGCACTTTTTAACTAAATCATTCCTAAAATAATAGATTTTATTTAAGCCGAATTTATATACTGTGCACTTATTCCAAAAATATTTCTGGACATACGCGTTGCACTGTCTATTTTCAAGAGAATAACGTGTTTTTTAAGTTCAGCTGTTATATATTATTTGCCACTATTTCCAATGTATTTTTACAGTTTAATTTTATTTAATTTAATTAGTTTAATTTCATCATTTTCCCTTCAGCTGTTTTTAGACCTTCACAAATTGGATCAAGTATGTTTCTCATATTTTGTGAATTTAATCCTATATATGATCTTATTAGTTGTTTTTTATTTACTTCAATTTTAATTATTTTTTTCTTATTATTTTAGAACAAGAACTTGTTGATAGAGTATCAAAAGGTTTTCTTAACTAATCACATTAACATCAATTTTGTGTTGTTTTTGTTAATGTGCTTTTAAATTTGATATCCTATTATTTTTGAGAGAGCTTTTACATACATATATTACATACAGCTAAGCCCTTGACTGCCTTATTTTTTAAATATTTCCAAACTTCACTTGGTGCCATGGTTAGCAGAAATATGCAGGTGAGTGTAGATGTGAATCAAGCAGCAAAAGTTTTACAAGTAAAATTAATATGAGGAAATAAACGCTGCGACGGCTGCTGACCGCTGCGGATGACTTCCAAGAAACAGTCGAAGGCGCCGACTTACGCTGCTGAGACTGTTGATCCAGCAGCAATAGCAACGAAAATCAAAAGCAGCAAACAGTCGAAGGCGCCGACTTACACTGCGCGTCATGAGGATAGCGCCCCCTGCTTTGCTCTATTTCTGCTTATGTTATTTAATTTGCTATTGCACGCAAATTCGTCACTGTTGTTGTTTTTTGTTCACTGATATTCTGTCCCTCTTTGTGAGAAAAAAGAGCACATGAGAAGAACCGTTATCTTTTTTAATTCTGCTTTGTCTTAATTTCGATGAAAAAGCTAACACGTGCTTTTGCATCATCATATTAGCGCCTGCAAATGCAATTGTGATTATCTGCCTTAATTTGAAAGGCACAGCAATAAAATTTTTTACGGTGATTAATTCAATAGTTTAATAATAATATTTTGTGAAAATAGGAAGATGAACGGTCCTATCTTTGAAGGAAAAATCAAAAACCACAGCTTTTTATGAATGCGGGCTCTCTTTTCTTAAAAATCGCTGAAAAAACCGGTAGACATCGCAAAACCATAGTCAATTTTCTTCATAATAAGAATACTTATAGAAAGAACATAAAATGTGGCAATCTGCCGAGGCAGATGGCAGGATAATACCCGAGAGGCTTCCAACTCCCACAACTCCTCTGCCAAAATCCGAGAAAAAGTGGTGTTAACGAGAGGAAATCAACGATTCAAAGGGTGATAAAGAACGCTTAACATTAAAAGAGACAGAAACTAAAGAAAAAACCACCTCCTAATAAGTTACGAAATGAAACACGCCTTGATTTTGCTGGTACACACATGACATGGTCGAAGGAGTGGCAACACGTCGTATTTTCGGATGAGAAAAAATTTAATCTGGAGGGACCAGACGGCTATTCTTATTACTACCACGATTTGCGTAAAGAGGAGCATCTTTTGGATCGTTTACACAGTCGGGTCGGAGGTGTTATGGTATGGGGCGCCGTATCCTATTATGGTCACTGCGAATTGCAGTTTTTACACCAAAAATGAACGCGAAAGACTATAATTGCGTATTAAAAACGGCATTCCCGTTCTTTAAAAATCTTTTTGGTAATCTGGAATGGCATTTTCAGCACGACAATGCCCCGATCCACACCGCCCGTTATGTAAAATCATGGATTAGAGAAAAAAAATTGAAAGTCCTGGAGTGGCCACCATACTCCTTAATATAATAGAAAACCTTAATATAATAGAAAACGTATGAGGATGGTTGGCTAGGAAGGTGTACGAGGGTTGTAAGCAATATTCTACTAAAGAAGAATAGATCACCGGGATAAAACTCGCATGATCAATGAATTCCTTGGACTACGTACAAAAACTTGATGAGTCATTTCCCAATCGAATGTGTGAAGTCCTTGTTAGCAAAGAAGGGACAACACATTATTAATTAGCTTCTAAAATATTCAAATTAGTATTTAAAATTGTTAAGTTTAACATTTTTTCAAAATTAACTGAAAATACTCATATAATCGTGTGGGGCGCTATCCTGATGACCCAATTTTGATTTACTCATTTATGAATTGTTTTTTTATTATTTATATAAAAATCTATTTAAAACCATTTGCATTGAACTTTAACTTTTCATTTTTAAAATAAAATATTTGCATAGTTCTAGCTTAAGTAGTCTGCCAAATATTTGACATCAAAGAAGCATGTACAGGGGGCGCTATCCTGATGACGGGCAGTGTATGCTGCTGCGAGAGCTGACTACTTCCGAAAGTCGTCGGTAGCTGCAGCAGCGACTCATGTCTACGATCAAAACAGCAAAGCTGAACGCGAAAAAAACGAAAAACGGCGACTGCAGCTGATTTTTGATATTCGTCGCTGCGTAATTTTTAGTTATGCTTTGACTGCGACTTCTGATTTATCAGAGGCAGAAGTAGAAGCAAAATCATGTGAAATGAAACTTACGGCAGTTTTTTAATTAATACCAAAATTTCGGGCTTTTTACCCACAGTGCATTTGTCGCCGCTGCTTGCAGAGCGCCGCTGCCTTCGGCAGATCGTGCCTTGCTGCCGTCGCTCTGCACGCACTTCACTGCTTGCACGGCTCGGCTGCTTGCCAAGCGTCGCTGCCAAGCTGGCGCCGTCGCTTCAAAAATTGTTGCGATCCCGTTGCCTGTGTGCAGCTGCAGTCTATGCACGAGCTCTGGGTACCGAAGCACCGTTACTTGTGCGTTAACCGAGCTCACACTCTGGGTACCCGGGCACCGCTAGGTGTGTGTGGGCTGCTCGCGACTTGCGCGCCCTGGGTACCGAAGTATCGTAACTTGGGTGTGCACTAGGCATGGGCGCCGAATGTCTGAGGGTTTGCTTGTGTTGTGCGCCCTGTCTTTTACTTCGCTACCTATGGCTCTGCCCGTGTTCCTCCCTTTTTTTATTATAATTGCGAGGTATATTAGACTTTAACTTAACTTTTATTATTAAAAAAGACAAGATATTAATTTTACTTAACTTAGTTAACTAATTATTTAATTAATTATTAGCTTTGTATACAAATAATAGTAATTTCTGCATTTCAAAGCAAACTTCAGAGGTATCATTCTTTCAGTGAGGAGCTTCCATTTAAATAATTTAAAATGGATTTTAAAGTAGAAGTAAATACCTTTGAAGTTTGCTTTTGGAATGCAGAAATTACTATGCATCCACGCTTCACAAATGAACACGTGTGCATAACTTTTATTCTATTTTTAGAAAGTACCGTTAAGTTTGAAGCAAAAACTGGTTTTGGCTGGAAATATTTGGTCTATTTGGAGACAATTTGGTTACTTTTTGCGTAAATATATGAATAGGTGGTTTTTTTCATTTTTGGCCTCTGACGAAACTGTTGTATTCTGTGCTTTAATTACCGTTTATTTTCAAAGCACAAAAATTGTTATGCCCTTCGACCACTGAGAATGGTCAAATAAGGGTATACCCACTTTGTGAAAATGTATGTAACACGCAGAAGGCGGCTGTTGCTCTTCTTCTGTTGAATGCATACGCAGCTTTGCATTCAAAGAAACGCACACACATGCATACATTTATGTTTAGAAAATAAAATGCTACATGCACGTATTCATATACAGGCGTTTGCTTATGAAGGCTTTATCTCGTGACAACTCAGCACACTTAATTCGGCCGGCACACGACCCGCAGCTCATAGCACAAGGCAATGTGCGTGGGGAGGGGATTGTTCAAGCCTTCTTTATTTGTACGATTTTACATGAATCTTTACAAATGATATGAATCCTCAAAGAGGTAAACCTTAAAACTATGACGGTTGCGAAATTAATATATTTGAATAT
>JAECXB010002129.1:0-109039 GCA_018151435.1 Zaprionus africanus
GAGTGTTTATTTTGGAAAGCGATGAACCAATAATTATATAAACAGAAAAACAAACAACTATAAATATGTCAGTAAGACACAGCACGGAAGATCTCAGTAATATTTTACAACAACAAGACCCCTTCTGCGGCTGCTGCCACCAGCCAATGCAACCAAACAATTTAATAGCAACGTCCCCATGCCAACATGAGTTTCACCACGAGTGCATACAGAGAGCGTTGCAACATACAAATATTTGCCCCACATGCAATAACCCTTGCAGAGCCAGGCAGTTATCATTGTCAAACAACTGAATTAAACAACTTGAATTAAATGCAGCAGGAAACGCCACTGACCTAATAATGCCAGCGCCTGACCAGAATACAGATCAGAACAGCAATAGACGTAATAATAGATACTGCAGAGGCGGCACTACACGTAGAGGCATGACCACAAGGTCAGAACGATGAAGCAAGTCAGAGTAGTCTGACTGTGGATTCATCGAAAGAAGAAAGAGGGAAGAGATAGAGATAAGAGATAATAATTCAGTCCGCCATGCAACAGCAAGAGCAGCAGTTTAAAATTGAAAACCTCGTTAACCGTTTGCGCAACTCTATTGCAGAAGAGTCATTAAGACGAATTTCAATTAGAAATTCCAAAATGTCATTGCGTTATTAATTAATGCATTTAGGCATAATAATATTAGCTCAACTGCAAAAAGAAATCCGCACTCAAGAGCAGTTTTGCAAACATAACAGCAGTCTTATAGACAGCCCCGTCCCTTCGTTTCAGAGCCTGACGAACAAACAGAAATAGCCGCGATTCAGCGCAAAAGTATGAAATGTTGGAACTGCGGAAAAGTAGTTCACCGCTATGACTATTGTCTTGAGCCTAGATTTATTTTTTGTTACGGGTGCGGAGCAGCAAACGTTTTCAAGCCCAATTGTATCCATTGTAACAATCCGGAAAACTCGTCGGTGGCTACGCAAGTCAGATCCGTACTGTCGCATCCACGACAATAAACCCAGATGTAAACAATCATATCCAACATGATTCAATAGATCTAAATCAACCGTATGCGCGTCTTTGGGGAGAAAGTTCGCGTGTGCCGACATAAACTAGTTTCGGCCATTTTTATGAATAACGACAATAGTTTATACTCGTATGCAGACATTCAATTAGAAGGGCATTCATTTGTCGCTCTTCTAGATTCGGGAGCAACTATCAGCTGTCTTGGCGGTAAAGCAGCAGCACCATTGAAATCCCACCCTAACGTTCAAAAATCTTCAGGTCGTATCAAGACAGCAAACAACTCAGAATGTGCAGTGATTGGACGGTTAGTTTAGTGATACACCATATCGTGGCATTACCAAACCAGTTGAATTCTACATAATTCCAACCCTTAAGCAAGATGCATATCTTGGCATCGACTTTTGGCGAGACTTTGGCCTGTTAAACCAAATAGTTCGAACTTCAAGCCAACTAAATGAGCTTGATGTAGGCAGAGATGAGGATGTTGACGAAGGTCCTCCAAAAGTTCATTCTCTTACCAAACATCAGCGTCTCGAACTGGAACGAGTTAAACAAAAACTTCCATCATTCGAAAAGGAAGGCTTAGGCCGTAATAAATTGATCGAGCACAGTATCGACGTAGGTGATGCTAAAGCAATAAAGCAAAGGCACTGCCCTATATCCCCAGCTAAGGAGAAGCTTATGTCTGAGATCCAAAATATGCTCGATTTAGACGTCATCGAGGAGTTTAAGAGCGCATGGAGCAGCAACTGTGTCCTAGTAAGAAAAGGAGAACAAATTCGCATATGCCTCGACTCAAGAGAGATTAATAAATGCACCCGCAAGGATGCATATTCTCTTCCACACGTTGATGGAATACTCAGCAGGTTGCCACCCGCTCGTTTCATTACAGGCTTAGATATGAAGCACGCCTTCTGGCAAATCCCTCTTGAGGAGAAATGACGCCAAATAACGGCGTTTACAATTCCAAATCGCCCTTTGTATCAATACAAAGTCATGCCGTTCGGGCTGTGCAACGCCGCACAAACCTTAGTTCGATTAATGGACCAAGTTATACCCGCACACTTGCGCACGAGAGTATTCATTTGCTTGGATGATCTATTAGTTCTCTCAGAAGATTTCGAATCCCATACCGTACTCTTAAGCGAAATAGCAGGTTACTTGCGCAATGCGAACCTGACTATAAATATCACTAAGTCCAAATTTTGTATGCAAGAAATAAAATATCTTGGCTTTATCATAGGACATGGTAAAATAAAAACAGACCCAGGAAAGCTCACGCCAATAAACGAATTCCCGACACCAACTACTGTTAAACAATTGAGAAGATTTCTCGGTATGGCAGAATGGTATCGACGTTTCGTCGACGGCTATGCTTTTAAAGAAAAATAAGCAATTCAAGTGGAATCCACATGCACAAGAAGCATTCGAGATGTTGAAAGGAAAGTTAACATCAGCACCCATTTTTAGCACACCAGATTTCTCAAAACCATTCTTATTGTTGGCGATTCTTATGTTGATCGCTAGTCCTCACCGAAGCCTGTCGTGGCACTCCATCTTTCCCGGTGAATACCTCTTCAACGACGCCCCTTTTCCACTCCCTGCGTGGTATGGCCTGATCGCAGATGTATACCAAGTCTTCTCGACGCATGGGCTCAACACGCTGGCACCATTTCTCTCTGCGAACAAGTGTGGGCAAGTACTCGTGTACCCATCGTTTCCAAAACCGATCTCTCATCATCCGAGCGATACGCCATTGCTTCCTTGTTGTGCATCTCTCAGATGCCAATTCATCATCTCCAGGAAGATTCGGCACGTCGGGCATTCCTTTCAACAGGTCGTTCGGTGTCAGTGGAGCCTCCTGGTCCACTGTGATCGGCAGGTGCGTGAGCGGGCGGGAATTCACTATGTTCTCCGCCTAGATCAGCAAGTTCTCCAGCACGTGCTCTTTGGCTGCAAGTTCCTTCATCGTGTGCGCCAAAACCTTCTTCACGCGCTGGTCCATCCTTTCCCAGACACCTCCCTCAGCTGGGTTTGATGGGCAGTTGAAGATCCATTCGATTCCTTTAGATGACAACTCGCCCTGTATCTTCGCTGGGTCACATACATCACTGAATCGTCTGGCCTCTTTATCGGCTCCCACGAAGTTTTTGCCATTATCGCTCCTTATCTCATAGCGATCATGCATGAATCCGTTGACCAATCATGAGCCATCTCCAAGTGGATGGCTTTCGTAGATAGGCAGGTGAACAGCGCCACCCACCTCTTCTCTGTTCGGTGCCCAATCGACACAAGCAATGGTCCGAAATAGTCCAGGCCAGTGAACTTAAATGGCCATCCATTTGCCTCAAGTCGATCCTCCGGCAATGGGCCCATCTCCGGTTGTGTTGGTCGTGCCTTCCGCAACTTGCATACGTTACAATTAGCTACCACCTTCTGTAGTAGCCTCCTCACGTTAGTTATCCAAAACTTTCGACGAATCTCGCCTATGGTGGCCTCCACGTTTTGGTGGCACATCCTCTCATGGTTGTGACGAACGATCATCTCCGCAAGTGCGCTTTTATGGGACAGTATGATCGTACGGCGAGCCCCATATGGTACGCATGCCGCTGCGTCAATCCTTCCATTGGCACGCATGACATCCTCTTTATCCACATACGGCGACGGTACTGATAATTGGCTGCTCTTGCTAACCGTTCCTCTTTGAGCTTCCTCGGCGAACGCTTCTCTCTGCGCCAGTCGGACCAATGCGTGCTCCGCATCAGCACGTTCGACAGAGGTAAGTCCGTGGTGGAGCGCGTCTATCGGTAACAGAAGATTTGGGCCAACTTTCTTCAGTTCCCAGTAGGAATGCTTAACCAACGCGAACCTTGGCTGACGTCCACGCGGCGTTGCGACCTGGTTGCGTCGTCTGCCACGTTTTCGACAGATGGTAGCCATCTCCAATGGGAAGCCTCTGTGGATTCTAAGATCTCGGCCACCCGATTTCCAACAAATTGCTTATATCTCCGGTGAGTGCTGCTGATCCAGAATAGCACGGTCTTAGAGTCGGTCCATAGTGTGCAGCTGCTGATCGCTACACCGTGTTCCTGTTAAACGGTGTCCATCAGTCTCGTTTACAATACAGCTGCTTGAAGTTCCAGTCGTGGGATCGACATCGTTCTCATGGGAGCACATTTCGTGTTGGAACACACAAAATGTGCCTGCACGTCGCCGTTTGCGTATATGGCCCGCCAATAAGCCGCCGCGGCGAACGCAGATTGGCTGGAGTCCACGAAGACGTGCAGCTGCAGTGTCCGCACACGTCCACCGCCGAAGTAGTAGCGTGGAAATCGGAATTCTTCAATGTATTTCATGTCTCGCCGCCAGCACTCAAATGCTGCGGCCAATTCTTCTGGTAGCGGTTCATCCCACTTGACTCTCCTCCGCCAAATCTCCCGCATCAACACCTTGGCGGTTATCATGTAGCAGCTCAATCGGATCGAACGTGGACATCACAAGACTTAGAAACTCCCTCTTGGTAGGGACGCGTTTCCCATTTATCACGCTACTGGGTACCCGATGGTATTTGATGCTGAACTTGAAGTTATCCGTAGCCGGCTGCCAGTACATTCCCAATACTTTTTCCTCAGATTCATTCCATTTAACTTTCGTGTTGGATCCTTGTGGGTTCAGAACTTTGACCACATCTGCCGAACTGGAGGAAAACCGACACAAATCAAATCCTGCGTTTGCGTGTATTTCTCTCACCCGTGACGAAACGGCTTCGTCCTTGCTCATGAAACTGTCCACATAGTCGTCCACGTAGTGGTACTCCTTTATCGCCACGACTGCTCGCGGATCCATACTACTATATTGCGAAGCGTTGACGAGCTTCACATAATCCGCTGCACACGGAGAACAAGCTGCTCCGAATGTCATGACCTGCATCTCGTAGGTGTCCGGGTTCCGACGATCCTCTCCATTTCTCCACAGGAATCTTTGGGCACATCTTTCCTGTTGCTGTATCAGCACTTGGTGAAACATCTCCTTGATGTCTGTACATACTCTAACTGCTCCTTCCCGGAAGTGGAAGAGCACTGCTGCACAGTGGTCGAAAAGGAAAAATGAAAAATGAAATTTGTTAAGTAGACTATATATGTACTTATATATTAAATTAAATAAAACATTTTTTTTTAACTAATATATATATATATATATGTAGTTCTTTGTTTATATCGTTTTATTTAAACAATTAATAGAGCTTATAAGTGTAACAAATTATTTATGTTCTTCAGAATTTCACATTGAATTATTAAGACTTATGACGAAATTATGTAGCTTTGGGAACAACCGCTCTTGGCAACTTTTTTACTCGACTGTACTTTTTTCTACACACGCTCCCTTCTTATCGATAGCTTGCTCTTGTCTAGGGTTGCATTTTATTCAGGGCTGCAATGTAGAAGTATCGAAAGATCTAATACTTATTACCACTGCGAGTACTCTTACTGGAACCAATTCCCACAATCGGCCCTCCTGACAGGACATTCGCCTCGAATGGATCAAGCCATGGTTTCATATACTCTGCAACAGTAATGGTTTTTATAGGACCTTCATTGTCTCCTATCTTTTCAACCTCATATCTCCCATGATCTTTGATCTCAACCACTTTATAGGGGCCTAAATATTTACCTTTCAGCTTAAGCCCTACTCCGTACTGAGTCCTTTTTATGGCTACCAAATCATTAATATTATACTGTTTCTGTTGCTTTCTTTTTAAATCAAATGCTTTCTTATTTTCTTCCTGTATATCCCTAATGTTTTCACGAGCTTCTTGCCGCAAATTTTCACGCTTTTCTTCTAACTCTCTAATCATGAATTCGCTTACTAAATCCTTTAGCTCCTTATTATCAGCAACGCGCATATCTACTCCAGTCATTAACTTAAAAGGTGCTATTTTTGTGCTTCTTGGCTCTGTATTATTTATCATTTGCTGAACTTGTCCTAAATTCTTATACCATAATCCTGGATTGTCATTACTTAACTTAGACAACATTGGAACTACAAGCTTGTGCATCCGTTCCACCTGACCATTTCCACGAGGTACACCGGTGGCAATGAGCAAATGTTGAATATTTTCATTTTCACAGTATTCTTTAAAGGAATTCGAGGTAAATGCGGAACCTCTGTCCGAGACAATCCTGTAGGGGTTCCCAAAATTAACTGCTTGTTTTTTCAAACACTCTATAACCTCATCGACACCTGTACTACGGGTTGGATACAACCAAACATATTTCGAAAACCCATCTACCACGACTAAAATGTGATTATACCGCTTATTAGTTAGTTCCATTGGGCCAACATGGTCAATATGGTATGTAACAAACGGTATATTACCCTTATCGATTGATGTCAAAAACCCTTCCTTTTTACCAGATTTCGCGTTTACTATTATGCAACGAACACAACTATCTACAACACGAGCGACTTTTCCTTTCAATTTTGGAATGTAATACGATTTTTCCACTAAATCTTGTGTTTTTGCTGCCGAGAAATGACCTTGGTTATGAGCGGAAACAATTATCTCGTTTTCCATCTGACCAGGGACTACTATGAGTTCTTTATTTGGGTCTTTAAATAGTACCTGATTTTGAATATAAAAATCTTCATATGAATCTTTAGCGACCAATTCTCTAACCCCTCTTATCCACTCATCTTGCAGCTGGGCCTCTCTCAATCGATGGATCAGGGTATCTGTTATAAAATAACAAGACACTCGGCTCAAAGCATCAGCATGCTTTAACTTAGACCCTGAACGATGTTCTATCTTATAATCAAAATCTTGCAAATATAATGCCCAACGTGCTACTCTTAAAGGAACCTCTTTCTTTTTCATGGTCATCATGAACGCGTTACAATCAGTTACTATGGTAAAAGATATGCCAAGAACATACACGCGCCATTTCATTAGAGCTGCTATTATTGCTAAAACCTCTAGCTCATACGAACTGTAATTCTCCTCACCTGGTTTAGTTTTCCGACTCATAAATTGTACAGGGTGAAACATATTATCCTCTGGATCTTTTTGTAATAATACTGCCCCATACCCATACTTCGAAGCATCTGTGTGAATCTCTGTTCGCAACTTCGGGTTATACAGCTTTAATACTGGCTCACTAACTAAAGCTAATTTTAGTTCTTCAAATGCCTTCCGCTGAACTTCTGTGAATCCGAACTTAGCATCTTGCTTTAAAAGATCTGATAATGGCTTAGCGATAGCTGCATATCCATTTATGAATTTTCTAAAGTAAGATGTTAACCCTAAAAAACGTTGTATACCCTTTTTATCTTTGGGTTCCGGAAATTCTGTAACGGCCTGTATCTTTTCTTTGCTTGGGGTTATGGTTCCATCTTGAACGATATATCCCAAAAAATTGACTCTCTGATGTAATATCTGGCATTTGCCCCAATTAATTCGTAGCCCATTCTGAGAAGATACTTCTAACACTTGCTTCAATTTTCTTATCCCCTCATCAACATCGTTACTAGGCACAATAACATCATCCATGTAAAGTATTACAATTCCACTAGCGAGCAACTCTCGTAAAACAGACATTATAAACCTAGTAAAAACTGCAGGCGAATTAGAAATGCCAAACGGTACAAACAAAAATTCGTACTGCCCACTTTGAGTCACGAACGAAGTGTATTTTCTTGAACCTACTTCTACGGGCACATGGAAAAACCCATTGGTCAAATCCAATGTTGTATATATCTTCGCATTCTGAAGTTTGTCTAAGACATTGTCCATGTGTGCCATCGGAAAATTATCTCTAATAATTTTCTCATTTAATTTGCGATAGTCGCAGCATAGACGCTTTTTCCCATTTTTCTTAGCCACCAGGACTACGGGCGAAGCATACTCGGATGTACTTGGCTGTATTATACCTTCTTTTAACCATTCCCGCACCTGCTCATCTACAAAGTTTTGATCACTATACGACTGTCGCCTGGGATGCTGATAAACTGGAATGTCATCTTTCAAAACAATTTTCATCTCGACAGGGGCATTTGTGTTACGGATTGGGCAATATTGTTCGATCATCTCCAATACCGTTTCAGCTTCAGGCTGACTAAGATGAGATAAATCTACCTTAGAAGTTGCTATAAGCTCTTCCACACACATGCTTCGAAATTCATCATTCGCCTGACGATCAAATATCTGTGTGTTCCTAATTTTACCTCCATCTTCAGTTTTCATCCTGATATTAAAGTGAGTACCACTTTTGGTAACCTTCATATCGACAGTGTCCAAAATTGTCCTTCCTAAAATAGCATCGAACCCTATATCCTGATCTTGAACAACATGAAACTCTACTTCCATTGGAATATCATCTATTAGAACGGATATAATAATACTTCCAAATGTTAAAATACGACTTTCTCCAATTCCCGTCAAACTCTTTCCTTTACCAGTTATTTCTGCTGCTCCTAGACTCATGAAAACTTGTCTGCGCATTAAGCACAAATCAGCGCCCGTGTCAACCAAACCTTTAAATATAATCTTTTTGTAAACAATGCTCTTCAATTCAAGACCTGAAAGAGTAAATTCACTGCCTAACGACACTCCTACTTTATCCTCTTGAACTACATTAGCATTTGTTTCTTTCTTGACATCTGTTTTTGCTGTACATTGTGCTGCTCGGTGTCCTGCCTGACCACATTTAAAGCAAACAAAATCTGTTTTCTTACAGTCTTTCATTACGTGGGAACTATCGCCGCATTTGAAACATTTCCTGGATGATCCAGACTTAACCTGACCTTTGCCTTGATCTTTCTTTTGTTCCTGACGTTCCCCAGCTGATTGATTCGATTTGCCAGATCTAGCTTTCTGATATATCTCGATTTGATGTTTCAGTTCCTGTATATTTCTAGCCTGATATAACATTATCTTATTCCCTTTCGAATCTGGAATACCCTTTATGTAATAGTCAATTAAACTTGGCTCATCAATATTAACTGGCTTTGCGATTTCTTTCAGAGCATACAAATATTCAAATAATGATTCGTCTTTTCTCTGCTGACGCTGGTCCAATCTTCTATGAACCTCAGCTGATGACACTTTGATTGAAAACTCTTCCCTCAACTTAGCCTTCAAAACAGTCCAACTACGAATATTCACCTCACTACGCACAAACAGTTTAGCCGCTCCTGTAAGCATCTGTTTCGAATAGATAAACAGCTGCAAATCACTCCACTGGACAGTAGTTGAACAACTTTCTAATTCATCGATCCATTGTTCTATATCAGGACTTCCTGTTCCAGAGAAACTAGATACGCTGCCTTCTACATCTTTGAGAGTGAACCATGACCTGCCATTGTCTACTCTTTGATCTTCAGCTAAATTTCGCTCTGTAACCACGGATTGAACTTCATCTGAATCGCTTTCCTCTTCATCCTGAATTCCAAAATGTGTAAGCAATCTATTCTGCAACTCTAGTTTCCTTCCACTTGTTGGTAGCGCCAACTCTGCTAACTTTAACCTCAAATCTGCTACGCGAAGTGCCAAGATCTCGTCAAGTTGCATTTTGAAATGGTTAGCAAATAATCAAAAAAGGAAAAGTATACAACACAATACTACTGTTACTTAACTTAACCTTACATTAGTACTGCCTCTGTCGATGCTCGCGCCAGTCCTGCCTCTGTCGACGTTCGCACCAGCTTTGCCTCTGTAGTTTCACGCAACTGCGCTGCCTTTGCCGACGATCGTATTAACCTCTGCCTCTGTTGACGTTCGCACCAAGTCCTGCCTCTGCCTACTCACACAGAAACACTGCTTCTGTCGACGCAAACAGCAACTCTGCCTCTGTCGACTGTACGCACCAGTTCTGCCTCGATTTAATGCAGCAGTTCGGACTCTGCTGACGTTCGCTCCAAGCTCTGCCTCTGACGACGCACACAGCAGCTCTGCTTCTGTCGCTGCAAACAACAACTCCGTCTCTGTCGACGTACGCTCCAGCTTTGCTTCTACCAACTTAAGCAGCAACTTTGCCTCTGTCGACGCACGCTCCAGCTCTGCTTCTACCAACTTAAGCAGCAACTCTGCCTCTGCCGACGTATGCACCAGTTCTGCTTCTGCCAACTTAAGCTTTCAACTTATGCCTTCGACGCACGCTCCAGCTCTGCTTCTACCAACTTAAGCAGCAACTCTGCCTCTGCCGACGTATGCACCAGTTCTGCTTCTGCCAACTTAAGCAGCAACTTTGCCTCTGTCGACGCACGCTCCAGCTCTGCTTCTGCCAACTTAAGCAGCAACTTTGCCTCTGCCGACTCTCGAAACTTCTTCGAGAATTCTGTATTCTGTTGCTCGCGTTTGTTTCAGCGTCGATCATGCAACGGTTCTTTTTTACCGTTCACTGCTTGCTACCAAAACGAACTGCGTCATATGCACAAATTTTGTCTTTACACTTAAGCTCATCCCGGTTGAGCCCCCAATTTGTAGTTCTTTGTTTATATCGTTTTATTTAAACAATTAATAGAGCTTATAAGTGTAACAAATTATTTATGTTCTTTAGAATTTCACATTGAATTATTAAGACTTATGACGAAATTATGTAGCTTTGGGAACAACCGCTCTTGGCAACTTTTTTACTCGACTGTACTTTTTTCTACACACGCTCCCTTCTTATCGATAGCTTGCTCTTGTCTAGGGTTGCATTTTATTCAGGGCTGCAATGTAGAAGTATCGAAAGATCTAATACTTATTACCACTGCGAGTACTCTTACTGGAACCAATTCCCACATATATATTTTTTTTTTATTTTTTTTTAAAAAAATTTTTAAAAAAAAAAATTTTTTTGTTTTTTTTAAAAAAAAAAAAAAAAAAAAAAAAAAAAAAAAAAAAAAAAAAAAAAAAAAAAAAAAAAAAAAAAAAAAAAAATAATTAATTTAAAACCCCCAAAAAAAAAAAAAAAAAAAAAAAAAAAAAAAAAAAAAAATATTATTTTATGGATTTTAAAAAAATTCATGGACTACTGTGTTTGTCGGAACGCAAATGTGCGTAACAGGCAGAAGGAGGCATCTCCGACCCCATAAACTATATATATTCTGAATCAGTAGCAACAGCCGAGTCGATTGAGCCATGTCTGTCTGTCCGTCTGTCCGTCTGTCTGTCTGTCCGTCTGTCCGTCTGTATGAACACCTGGATCTCAGAAACTATAAGAGCTAGAGACTTCAAATTTTTTGACAACATCCGTGTATGTTGCAGTGTTTCAAAGTTTTTTTGAAATTCGGCCACGCCCCTTCCGGCCTCTGTAAATCAGTAATAACAATTTAATATACACAGTATACACTCAACAACCAAAGTTGTACATCTCACATGACAAATACATTGCTACGGGTGTTTTCTGAAAATTTCATTAAAATCGGACTAAAAATAAGCGATATATGATCCGAATTAAACTTAATTTGAACGTATACTTATGCGCATATTAAAACCTAATTTAGGCATCGTACCGAAGTTCGAATCGTCGGACACACAGCATTTTGCAAAACTTTTTATTTGCATAGAATGGTAACAGAATTGGCTCAGAATGCAACTTTGTCGATCGATCAGCAAATGAGGCAGTGGCTTAGTGGTTAGAGTGGCGGAAAGCGATCCTGCGTGCGCGAGTTCGTATCCCATGCGCGGCCGGCTGGTGCAACCCCTATATATTAATTATTTTTTTTTTTTTTGGTTATTTTTAATTCTTATAAGCTTAAAGGAAAACTACAGTTATCTAATTAAATATCAATAAAAATAGTTTTCAAAAATTAAATCTCATGTTTTTTTTTTTTTGCAATATTTAATAAGTTTAATCATTAAGTTACGAATGTTAAAGCAGGACGCCGATACATGCATGTCTGCATTTGCACATTTATGTTTCGGCGTCCCGCTCTAACACACATCAATTGCCGTATTCGGCGTAAGTTCGCAACTGAAGATTTGTGCAACATTCGGCAAAGTTTATAAAAGTGTTCTACTTAATTAAATATCTTGCGTACCAAAAAATTTAAAACCTATTGTTATGTTGATGGCTTAAATTATTTAATAGGAAAGAAAAAAAGGAAATCTCGTCACACATTGATCGCGGCAGGGATCGAACCCGAGCACTGTCAACACCATTGACCTTCGAATCCGGCACACACTTCACTAAGCTACTGTACAACTTCACATCAATTTATTGCCCTCTCGCTCTATCTAATGCTTATACTTCTTGTCTATTCGCTTTTGCATGCATTGTTTATGTGTTCTTCTTTTGTCTGTCAAATGAATTAAATAATAAGAATATAAATGGATGGACACTGATTTTTCCACAGTGTGCAAGTTCCTCTCAGTATTTGCAATGGCACAATGCAAACGGCAAACAAACTATCATCGCTAATATTGTTTTCATTAACAAAACCTTGCCGATATGTTGATTGCCCGCTACTGACATCGCAACTCCATTTGTAAATGGCAGTAATTTTCTGATCCTGCTCTGCAGTGAAATCAAACTGAAACTCTCGGGAGCAACTTTCAATAATCCGATTTACCATATTTTGTAAAGGTATATCAGCTGAATAATCAGAAACATGAATCCCATTCGGATAACATAATTTTTTGGCATTTAGTAAGGCATCGTATGTTGGATATAAGTTGGCGTTACGCTTCTTTGCACCCGCTTGCATCATCTTGTGAGAATGCTTTGTATAGCCACCATCTAAATATAAGGCTTAAGCTTCTTCTGGAGTATATGGAATCACAGATTTTGAAGTTGACTCCCAGCAAGACTTTAGTTTTTTTGCAACGTCTTCATCTGACAGTAAACCAACAAGTGCTGAAGAATTTCGTTTACCAGCTTTGTGCAAGCTACTTGTTGTTGCCACTATGAGCTTTTCACACGACGTTTGGTCAATAATGTCCGAAATTTTCCCTAATTTTGTTTTCGTGGAACATTCTGTAAAGGGTTTTTCAGGTCTCCCAGGAGTCGATGGCGTATCAATAAGTAAAAGCGCTTCATTCAACCAGTTCATATTTTTGGTTTCAAATTTTTTCATAATACTTCTGCTCTGCTTCCATTTTTAAACCAATTTTGCTACAAAATTGCTAATTTTTTTCGTATGGCAATCACCTGGACATTATATAATTCGACATCAATAATATTATCAAAAACATAACTTTCAACGGCCTTAAATTTTTCAATAGACAAGTGCTCACTATGCCATATATGAAAGAGTACCCGCTTCTGTACAGACATGGTACCTAAATAGCATAATAGCAATAGCTATTGTTAAAAGTTGACAAAAATATTTGACATTTCACGATCACAAGATATCATTCTTATTTTAAAATATTATCGTGGACCGAATAACGGCGAATATTAAAAGTTCTGAGTTATGAAAGTTGTATGTTAGGCTAATTTAAGAGGTTAGAATAAAGTAAACATTAACAAGGGCTTTAATCTACAACATATAAACACAGACCACAAACAAAAAGTTGCATCGTCAATACATACCTTAATTTTTATTAAAAACCACTTTTTTAAATTTTTGTTTACAAAATAAAATTTTGGTGCAATTTTTACGACACGCTGCTAAAAGGCGGGAAAGCTCAGTCAGCTGATTGAATCAACAATATTAAAAAAAAAAAAAAAGACTATCGAAATACTCAGTGATATATAAGTAACCGATTAAGGAAAACATTTTTTACATTTTTACGATTTGAAATTTCAATTAAACGAAGCTAAATTGGCCATTTCGACCACTCCGACCGGCATGCTGGTAGGGATTTGTAGCGCTGAGGGCCTTTCATCAGCGCCGAGTTCAGTGATATGTTATATCGTTCACTTTGGCTGCGGCATCAAAGACTAGGCGGATTTTTCACGGCTTGTTTGGGTTCTCGACCCCGAAATGCGGAAAGTACCATACCTTGCCGCCGTTGGTGCGGATTACTTCTTGCGGCTCTAGTCGTCGTGCATATCCCATCTTGATGTAATCGTCCATAATTCCATTGTATGCCCGCGCGAAGACCTCGTCGCGCTTCATTTTCCGTTCAATGTTGACGAGTCTCTTGAGTGCCATGTTGTAGCTTTCTGGCAGTCTCACTTCGTCATCTTTCCATAGCAGACCAGTCTGGTATCGTTGGCCTACTCGTTTAGTCGTGTCCTCCAAAATGCTCAAGGCTCGCACATCGTCACCAGCTGCGACCGGCGGTGCGGGCTTTACTCCAAAATTCTCGGTTTCGAAGTAATCGCTGACCATCTTATCTAGAAGATTATCGTGTGACACGTCTAAAAAGCATGATCTCGATACCGGTGGACTTGCATTCCCTTTTACCGGTCCGTACACCACCCATCTAAGTTTGGTGGCCGCTGCATATGGTCCTTCTGCTCCAAAGCTTCTGGTTCTTAGTGTAATACCCAAATGTGCGTGATCTAAGCCGATCTTGCCTTCCTTGCCTTAGCATCCTCCCAACGCAAACTTTGCATCGGAAGATTTAGATTCGATACAGGGAACACACTTCGTTGGTCATGGCGCTTGGATTTGCCCGTGCCATTTATCTGCAGGCTAACGACCGTTGTGTGCTCTTTGGTGGATTTGCCACCAAACCACTGCACGTTAAGCTGTCGACTCTCTCCCTTTAGGTTCAGGCTCTGGATGATATCGTCGTCAATGAGCGTTACGGACGATCCTTCATAGAGCAGCGCGTATGTGTCCACTTGCTTATTCCTCCCGTACAACGTCACAGGCAAAATCCGGAATAGCAGGTGACCTCCATCGGGGTCTACGCAGCTAAGGTTTCGGTGTGTCCTGCTTCTAGCGTTGCAGTCGTTGACGTAAAGGGATTACGTCGGCGCTGGCTGATCTCAAGTATTCCTATTATCCCTCAAACGGCCGCCGTTCGACTGTGGTAGCCTGGAGTTTCCGGTTCTATTCAGCAGGTAGTGATGCCTTCTTTGGCACCCGTTGACACTGCATTTGGTGCCCTTTTTGCAGAAACGGGCCATGTGTCCACTCTCCAAGCACGCGAAGCAGATCCTGTGCTTCCTTGCTAACTCGATTCTCGCTGCCGGAAGCGCATGATTAAATTCCTCGCAGCCCTTGTCCCATGCTGCCCCTCACATATTGGACAACATTTGTGAGGGTTAGTATCCTTTCCATCCAGATGACTTGTGCTTGCGTGCAATAGTCTTCGCTTCGGATTCTTACTTGCGGCATCCGTGACAATGCAGATCAATTTAGCGCTAAGATGCACCACTGTTGAATATGGTTCTATCGTAGCCGCATGCTTTGCCCAGTCCAACCTCTTGCTTATAGGCAACTTAGCTATCAGCTCCTCTATTAGGGTAGGATTTCCTTAATACTGAATGCCGTTCTCCGTTGACTTCAAAAACGCAGCAAGGTTGTTCACCCTTGTGGCGAACGGCACAATCCTGACTATGTTCTGTTCTGATATTGGCAGCACATCTCGCACACTCTCCAGTTGACTTCGTATCAGTTGCTCCGGGCATCCATACTGAAATCGAAGCTGCTCCATAACTCCTTGCACATTGTTTGGGTGGATGAGCACCGCCTTTACTGCCACTTGTGCCTTACCCTTCAAAGCCTTCACTAGCCTTTGATTGTTCTCCAAAGCTGTACACTGATATGCCTCCGTCGTCTCCGTAAACGCGCACTGGACTATTGGCCATACCTCAGCCTGGCCTTCGAACTCTGGAAGATCCGGCAGTCTACGTGGCGTCCATCCATTTGGTATACTCGCCGATGCTGTCCCGTAGGACCCAGGCGCAGTAACCACTAAGCTGCGTTGTGGCTCTCGTAGTGCATTAACATACTCTATTTTTGGCTACACCGTGGCCGTAACGTAGCAAGGCGGAGATAGGCTCACTGTTGTACAGTTATTGTGACTTGTTGCCCATTAGTTCCACTCAATTGTAGCGGCAAATTTGTACTCAACTCTGCGGGCAACGGTTCATTCAAAGATGGCGTCTAATTGTCAAATTGTTCCCGTTGCAGATTTTCACTCAACATCTGCGTCGTCGCTTCACTCATAGCTGAGGACATTTCACTCATACTTAGCGGTGTATTCGCCGCATCGTTACCGTTACCGCTCAACCCGATTCCAACGGGATTCCTTGCGGTCTCTACCTCCCCTTCATTTGCCTTTGCCTTGGATAGTTCCCTTTCTAAGGTTGCGATTCTTTCCAGTAGGTTCGCCACCTCTACAGTTGTGGAATTTGTAGTCTGCCCTGCTTTGGCAGCCTGCGGAGTACCAATCGGATTCTGACCGAGTAATCCACTTTCCTTGGAACTTTGAGGCTGCTGTATATCACTAGCCACACTCATAGATCTGGTCAAAGTGCCAGTTTGTGTGGTTGTGATCGTCGTGGGTCCATTGGACTGATCTAGTCTGGGGCTTCGCCTTAGCGCCGGCATGTTGCAAATCACAGGGTGCGAATAAAAGAATGCGAATAAAAGAAATGTCGAGCCGCCGAAAATATCCAGGGAATGCCGTAAACGCTCATTGGCTTAAATGAAGATGGTTGTTTTATTCTATAGAAATAGTACAGTTTTGCAAGGCATTACACATTTTGACCTTAAATATATTACGAATTCTACGTACCGCAGTTTCTCTTTCCTCACTCTTAGATATCGTCAGACGAACTGATCTGACGCGCCAAGTATAGCTTAATTCTTAGTTAAATCGATGTGCCCAATTACAACAACGATAAAAACGTATACATTAAAATACTAAATCCGAGTGCTCTCTATCGGTGACAAATTACTTAACTACTTATTGATAGCCAACTTATCCGTTCCGCGACAATAGATTTAAAATCAAGAGAATTTAAAGCACCAGAATGTCTTAATTTATCGAAAAACGTCATTCAGAATCAATCTAAATTGTCGGATTTGAAAATTTGCGACGACCTTATGCAAACGAACAGAGTTTGCTAGTGGAGAAGAAAAGCAGGAAGCATAATCGTGGAAACTTTGGATTCCGAATGCTTTGATAAACAATGTTCTTCATGGAGCACACGATCCTCCAGATTCAGCTCAATGCGGTACAGCCAGACTTATCGCTAAGTTAAAACGCTTTTGGCCTGGCATGGTTACGCAAATTCGTAATTTCGCAGCAAACTGCTCGATATGCAAATCCACTGTCATCAGATAGACTTTTCCAAAAGTTGTACCTGGACATTTTATGGTAGGCCCATATCCTAGATCAAAAAGTGGAAATATAGGACTTTTGATTGTTGTGGATCACAATACTTAATTTCTC
Organism: Zaprionus africanus; assembly: GCA_018151435.1. NCBI lineage: Eukaryota > Metazoa > Arthropoda > Insecta > Diptera > Drosophilidae > Zaprionus > Zaprionus africanus. The sequence goes on from JAECXB010002129.1 coordinate 17,294, forward strand.
TTCCTACAACCTTTAAAGAAATTTACATCCAGCAATATCTGCCAGTTTTTGGAAAATGTGTTTTAAACGTTGGGAGTCCCAGAGACAGTATTGACAGACAATGGATCACAATTCAAAGCAGTATGTTTCAAAGCATTCCTGACTAAATTCAGAGTATCTCAGATTTGTACAGCCATTTATTCAGCACAAGCGAACGCAAGCGAAAGGCTGAACCGTTCAGTTTTAGCTGCCATAAGAGCGTACATTGGTAAAGAACATTGGGACATGAATCTAAACGAAATTAATGCGTCAATAAGATCTAATATTCATAGAAGCACCGGATATTCTCCATATTATTTATGTCTCGGGCAAAATATGATGCTCAATGGGCAAGATTATGAACTTTCACTCAAGCTGAATATGTTGACCGACGACACAATTTGGAAGATCCCTTCGACTAAAAGTAAGAGACACAGTTTATGCAAGTAATTTCGCGCAGAGCAACGCTGCTAAGAGTTTCAGCAGTAAACTTGCCCCTGTATTTATAAAGGCTTCAGTAGTTAAACAGCTTAGTCCAGCATATTATGAGTTGCAGAACGAAGCAGGCAAAACGCTTGGAGTTTACCACTTAAAAGACATCAAAGTTTAATGCAAGCTCCACCTTTGCACTGTTTTTCCTCAGTTAATGACTACTCGAGCTACATCTTTCGCAGCATTATCTGTGGTTTAGTGGCCGTTGTCTAGCTTGCACTCATAAACTCTCTTAAACTAAAATTATCAAAAGGCGCTCAAATAACACAGGCACACAAAAAAAAAAAGTGTCATGATCTGGGTATGTGGTATACGCAATTATATGTATTTTGGGTCGCTGATTCCGAATCCGGTCAGAAATTCTCCATCACGTCTGGATTTCGACATAACCTCAAAAAACTGAAAAACCTTTAAATATCCCCCAAAAGATAAAGAATCCTGATCTGGGTATGCGATGTATGCTTTAATATGTATTTTGACCTTCTAAAACCGAATCCAAAGTCCAAATTTGCACTAGACGTCTAAGTTTCGATTTGACCTCGTAAAATTTTTGGAGCCCCGAAAAATAATGGAGGTCATGATCGGGTAGTGCGATATATGTGTTTTGACCTTGCGAATCCAAATCTAAAGTCAAAAGGTGCCTATCACGTCAGAATTTTAACCTAACCCTTCCGCTTTTTTGTCTTTTGAATTTCGCGGCCATGTACAAAGCGCTACAGAGCTCGTATCTGGCAACACTATACATAATTTAAAAGGTCTTGATATAACCTACAAAACAACGCTATGCATGATAAGTTTGGATATTGCGTTATTTTAAAGTATTCCTTCGTTAAAGGCAAATCCGCTAGAGAAACGTTCCGTGAGATTAATGGTGTTTTTGGGGATGGTACTCTATCACTTCGAACCGCGGAGGAATGGTTTCGACGATTCAGAGCCGGTTAAAACGACACCATGGATAAGCCAGCCAGCGGAAGGCCTGTGACGACAAATACCGATCAAATCATGGAATACATCGAGTTAGACCGGCATATGGCATCTCGTAACATCGCCCAGGAGATGGGAGTTAGTCACCAATCGCGCGCGCGATTTTATTTTTTAAAAAATTTTTCGCCTGCAGCGCACTTTTTCTAAACACTTAGTTTTCATTTGAAATGAATCGGTTTGTAGGACACTGTACCGTCACAAAATGTTTAGGCAGACTGGCGCCTTGCACAAAAAGGCAACTAAAAATACATGTAAATTTAATTATTTTCAAAATTAATTAAAACCAGTCAGGTGCTGACTGTAGAAGGCCATGGATTATTATTCCGTTATTTATAATGAAAATTCTGCTTTATTTGGAAAAATTTAAAAATATAAATTTTATATTCTTATTATTTAATTCATTTGACAGATAAAAGCACACATAAACAATGCAAAAGTAGACAAGAAGTATAAGCATTAGATAGAGCGAGAGGGCAATAAATTGATGTGAAGTTGTACAGTAGATTAGTGAAGTGTGTGCCGGATTCGAAGACCAATGAATGTTGACAGTGCTCGGGTTCGATTCCTGCCGCGATCAATGTGTGACGAGTTTTCCTTTTTTTTTTTCTTTTTAGGCCATGGATTTTAAAAAAATTCATGGTCTACTGTGTTTGTCGGAACGCAAATGTGCGTAACAGGCAGAAGGAGCCATCTCCGACCCCATAAACTATATATATTCTGAATCAGTATCAACAGCCGAGTCGATTGAGCCATGTCTGTCTGTCCGTCTGTCCGTCTGTCCGTCTGTCCGTCTGTCTGTCTGTCCGTCTGTCCGTCTGTATGAACACCTGGATCTCAGAAACTATAAGAGCTAGAGTCTTCAAATTTTGTGACAACATCCGTGTATGTTGCAGTGTTTCAAAGTTTTTTTAAAATTTGGCCACGCCCCTTACCGCCTCTGTAAATCAGTAATAACTATTTAATATACACAATATACACCCTACAAACAAAGTTATACATCTCACATGACAAATATCTTTTCACGGGTGTTTTCTGAAAATTTCATTTAAATTGGACTAAAAATAAGTGAGATATGATCCGAATTAAACTCAATTTTAACGTATACTTATGCGCATATTAAGACCTAATTTACGCATCATACCGAAGTTCGAATCGTCGGACACACAGCATTTTACAAAACTTTTCATTTGCATATAATGGTAACAGAATTAGTTCAGAATGCAACTTTGCCGATCGAACAACAAATGAGGCAGTGGTTTAGTGGTTAGAGTGGCAGATGGCAATTTTTGGGGAATTTTCGTGTGTGCGTGCGTGAGTTCGAGTCTTATGCGCGGCTGGTGCAATTTTTATTCTAATTACTTTTATTGTTTTTTTTTATTCTTATATACTAAAAGTATAACTTCACCCGCTACCTAAATCCTAAATTATTTAATTACATATCAATAAAATTATTTTCCTAAAATAAATTTCATATTTTTGTGCAAGGCAATCAATGTAAACGAATGTTAGAGCGGGATGCCGGTACATGCATGTCTGCATTTGCACATTTATGTCTCGGCGTCCCGCTCTAACACGCATCAATTGCCGTATTCGGCACACATACATACGTAACTGTCAGATTTGTGCAACATTCGACATAGTTTATAAAAGTGTTCTAATTAAATATATTGATTACCAACAAATTTAAAAATTATTGTTTGTTTAGCTTTTAAATTATTTAAAAGAAAGAAAAAAAGGAAACCATGTCCACTCATTGATCGCGGCAGCAATCGAACGCGGAACACTGTTGTCAGTCAACATCATTGGTCTTCGAATCCAGCACACACTCCGCTAAGCTATTGTACAACTTCCGCTGCCGCTACTTCTTTTTGGCATTACCGAAAAGTGCATACCCCAACTTATTGCCCTCTCGCCGAATGCTTATAATTCTTGTCTATTCGCTTTTACATTGCTTATGCGTTCTTTTTCTTCTGTCTGTCAATTGAATTTGTGCGTGTCGTTCGAATTAAATAATATTTTAAATGCTTAATAATAATTCAAACAAACCAAAATTGTTATTATAAATAAGGGAAAATAAATTATACACGGTATACCATGATAATCCATGGCCTTCTACAGTCAGTACCTGACTGTAGCGTTCGACTGGTTTTTCTATTAAATAATATAAACAGCAACATAACAATAGTTTTTAAATTTTTTGGTACGCAACATATTTAATTAAGTAAGTAGAACACTTTTATAAACTTTGCCGAATGTTGTACAAATCTTCAGTTGCGAACTTACGCCGAATACGGCAATTGATGTGTGTTAGAGCGGGACGCCGAAACATAAATGTGCAAATGCAGACATGCATGTATCGGCGTCCCGCTTTAACATTCGTAACTTAATGATTAAACTTATTATATATTGCAAAAAAAAAAAACATGAGATTTAATTTTTGAAAACTATTTTTATTGATATTTAATTAGATAACTGTAGTTTTCCTTTAAGCTTATAAGAATAAAAAATAACCAAAAAAAAAAAATTAATTAATTTATAGGGGTTGCACCAGCCGGCCGCCGCGCATGGGATACGAACTCGCGCACGCAGGATCGCTTTCCGCCACTCTAACCACTAAGCCACTGCCTCATTTGCTGATCGATCGACAAAGTTGCATTCTGAGCCAATTCTGTTACCATTCTATGCAAATAAAAAGTTTTGCAAAATGCTGTGTGTCCGACGATTCGAACTTCGGTACGATGCCTAAATTAGGTTTTAATATGCGCATAAGTATACGTTCAAATTAAGTTTAATTCGGATCATATTTCGCTTATTTTTAGTCCGATTTTAATGAAATTTTCAGAAAACACCCGTAGCAATGTATTTGTCATGTGAGATGTACAACTTTGGTTGTTGAGTGTATACTGTGTATATTAAATTGTTATTACTGATTTACAGAGGCCGGAAGGGGCGTGGCCGAATTTCAAAAAAAAACTTTGAAACACTGCAACATACACGGATGTTGTCAAAAAATTTGAAGACTCTAGCTCTTATAGTTTCTGAGATCCAGGTGTTCATACAGACGGACAGACAGACAGACGGACAGACGGACAGACAGACATGGCTCAATCGACTCGGCTGTTGCTACTGATTCAGAATATATATAGTTTATGGGGTCGGAGATGCCTCCTTCTGCCTGTTACGCACATTTGCGTTCCGACAAACACAGTAGTCCATGAATTTTTTTAAAATCCATGGCCTAGAAAACTAGAAGCGACCGCCAAATAATTCTTTCACCTAAATTCATGATAAATATAGTCCTATCAGTGAAAAAATTTTAAAAAAAAATCGGAGATGTAGGCAGCTATTTAACCTTTACCATTGTCTTAAATATTGCAAAAAAAAAAAAAACATGAGACTTAATTTTTGAAAACTATTTTTATTGATATTTAATTAAATAACTGTAGTTTTCCTTAAGCTTATAAGAATAAAAAAATAACCAAAAAAAAGTAATTAAAATAAAAACTTTGAAACACTGCAACATACACGGATGTTGTGAACAAATTTGAAGACTCTAGCTCTTATAGTTTCTGAGATCCAGGTGTTCATACAGACAGACAGACAGACAGACGGACGGACAGACAGACATGGCTCAATCGACTCGGCTGTTGATACTGATTCAGAATATATATAGTTTATGGGGTCGGAGATGCCTCCTTCTGCCTGTTACGCACATTTGCGTTCCGACAAACACAGTAGTCCATGAATTTTTTTAAAATCCATGGCCTAGAAAACTAGAAGCGACCGCCAAATAATTCTTTCACCTAAATTCATGATAAATATAGTCCTATCAGTGAAAAAAATTTAAAAAAAAATCGGAGATGTAGGCAGCTATTTAACCTTTACCATTGTCTTAAATATTGCAAAAAAAAAAAACATGAGATTTAATTTTTGAAAACTATTTTTATTGATATTTAATTAAATAACTGTAGTTTTCCTTTAAGCTTATAAGAATAAAAAAATAACCAAAAAAAAGTAATTAAAATAAAAACTTTGAAACACTGCAACATACACGGATGTTGTGACAAAATTTGAAGACTCTAGCTCTTATAGTTTCTGAGATCCAGGTGTTCATACAGACAGACAGACAGACAGACGGACAGACAGACATGGCTCAATCGACTCGGCTGTTGATACTGATTCAGAATATATATAGTTTATGGGGTCGGAGATGCCTCCTTCTGCCTGTTACGCACAATTGCGTTCCGACAAACACAGTAGTCCATGAATTTTTTTAAAATCCATAGCCTTAAAATAATTCTACAGAAACAAATTGAAGGCAACAAGGAAAAACAAACGCAAAGAAGCTAGGAAATAACAGTTACAGAGAGCAGCTGATTACAAAAGGAGAGCTGCACAAGTGAACGCTAACACAAACGCAGTTCAATCGGAGAGCCGACTAAGCCGTAAAAGTAAGAGAGCGTAAAAGAGTAAGCTCAAGCGTAGAAAAATTAAACACAACTACAGCTGTTACGTTGACACAAAGCAGCGCATTATGAGAGCGAAGCAGACGAGAGAGAGCGAAAGAGCGTAGGAGTGTGAAATTGAAAGAAAAACAAAAACAAATAAGACGCTGAAAGACGCGCCAGCGAAATAAATGTACAGAATTCAATTTAAATTACTGATTACTAACAACACCAACGATCACTATGTTAAAATTGTATGCACAAAGTTACCATTGACTAATTAGCACCGATTTTAAATTCACAAAACTATAAAATTAGTGAGTTAAGGCAAAATATGTATATGCAATTAATTAATTTTATATTTTAAATTTTTATACAAAATTCTTTTTTAGTCGACTGCTGTTAGTCGACATTGAATAAATATATACCGAGGTGTTTTGAGGTTACTCAGTGCCTGCATAATATGCAGCCAACTCATCTAGTTAAAGGAATTTCTTGTTTTAAGGGGAACTATAACGCAGTATTTCCTTTGGCCTCATCGCCACGTATTTCCGAATATTGTTTCTTCAGTAATCTGCTTAACCGTACCAAGCGCTTCTACTGTTAACATATTCTTCTTAAATCCGTGTTCATAAACGACAGTGTTAAGTCTTTTAGAAAAAGCCTTTCCTAGCTTTTTGATGTCAAGCATACAGTGGTCTGTATGAATTAGCTTCTCCTGGTAGTATGTCACCTTTTGGCTTGAGTACCCGTCGCAGTCTTTTCCAGATTTTTCGAAAAATCCTTGTCATTCATTCTGTGTAACTTTTTAAATGAGGGAAGATTTAGCGTCTACCAGAGCTATCTCTTATCCATCTTCTTGGATTTTAAGGCCATGGATTTTAAAAAAATTCATGGTCTACTGTGTTTGTCGGAACGCAAATGTGCGTAACAGGCGGAAGGAGGCATCTCCGACCCCATAAACTATATATATTCTGAATCAGTATCAACAGCCGAGTCGATTGAGCCATGTCTGTCTGTCTGTATGAACACCTGGATCTCAGAAACTATAGGAGCTAGAGTCTTCAAATTTTATCACAACATCCGTGTATGTTGCAGTGTTTCAAAGTTCTTTTGAAATTCGGCCACGCCCCTTCCGGCCTCTGTAAATCAGTAATAACAATTTAATATACACAATATACACCCAACAGGAAAAGTTGTTCATCTCACATGACAAATACATTGCCACGGGTGTTTTCTGAAAATTTCATTTGAATCGGACTAGAAATAAGTGAGATATGATCCGAATTGAACTCAAATTGAACGTATACTTATGCGTATATTAAGACCTAATTTACGCATCATACCGAAGTTCGAATCGTCAGACACACAGCATTTTACAAAACTTTTTATTTGCATAGAATGGTAACAGAAATAGCTTAGCATGGAACTTTGCCGAACGATCAACAGTTGAGGCAGTGGCTTAGTGGTTAGAGTGGCGGACAGCGGTCCTGCGTTCGGGTGTTCGAATCCCATGCGGGGTCGGCTGGTGCAAATTTTTATTTTAATTACTTTTTTTTTTGGTTATTTTGTTATTCTTATTTGCTTAAAGGAAAACTACAGTTATTTAATTAAATATCAATAAAAATAGTTTTCAAAAATTAAATCTCATGTTATTTTTGCAATATTTAAGACAATCAATAAGTTACGAATGTTAGAGCGGGACGCCGATACATGCATGTCTGCATTTGCACATTTATGTTCGGCGTCCCGCTCTAACACATATCAATTGCCATATTCGGCGTAAGTACGCAACTGTCAGATTTGTGCACATTCGGTAAAGTTTATAAAAGTGTTCTACTTACTTAATTAAATATGTTGCGTACCAAAAAATTTAAAAACTATTGTTATGTTGCTGTTTATATTATTTAATAGAAAAAAAAGAAAAAAAAAGGAAAACTCGTCACACATTGATCGCGGCAGGAATCGAACCCGAGCACTGTCAACATTCATTGGTCTTCGAATCCGGCACACACTCCACTAATCTACTGTACAACTTCACATCAATTTATGTGTTCTTTTATCTGTCAAATGAATTAAATAATAAGAATATAAAATTTATATTTTTAAATTTTTCCAAATAAAGCAGAATTTTCTTTATAAATAACGGAATAATAATCCATGGCCTTCTACAGTCAGCACCTGACTGTAGCGTTCGACTGGTTTTACTCATGTTCAGATCTAAGCACTTGCATCTTATTTTTTTATTCTCCCATGAATTCATTTTTCGATCAATGTGTTCCTCTTGCTTTTCCCGTAACTCATAAGATTAAAAAATTTGAAATCTCGTTATTTTAAAAAATTTAAACTTACTCGCAAACTTTTTGATTTTTCACGATATATCAAGCTTTATTGCTCTGAATGCAAGTCGTTACAACGAGTATTTGACCCGTTGTCGTTTACAGTTCGCTCAGGACCCTAAGCAGTTTTACAACTCCGTCAATCTTAAACGTAAATCTTATAGATTCCCTTCCTCTTTATTTTTCGAAAAAATGAAGCAAGCAGGCCGCAGCCGATTTGTTTGCGGACTTTTTTCCAATAACATACTCAATTGAACTGTATACACCTTCCGGTTATCCATATCCTTACCCTATTAATAATTTTAACACCCTATTCTGTCCTTTTATTAACAAAACTTCTTTACTTAACGATCTTAAGTCTGTGAAACCTGTATTCTCTCCTGGCCCGGATGGGGTTCCTGGATGTGTGCTAAGATTTTGTGCTGATTCCCTTCTTAAACTAATTTTTAAGCTGCTTGACTTGTCACTATCTAATAGTCATTTTCCACCTTTTGGGAAATTCTCTTTTTCCATTCCTCTTCACAAAAGTGGATCAAACCATGATGTGAAGAACTATAGGTGTATATCTAAATTGTCCGCAATACCTAAGGTTTTCGAAAAAAATTTTACGGCTCGATTAACTTTTATGTGTAAATCAATAATTTCGCCCCATCAACACGGGTTTGTAAAGGCAAGATCTACAACTTATAATCTTTTAGAATTTTCATCCCGCGTTTCTAAAGGATTTCGGAAGAAAATGCTAACTGATGTTGTCTATACTGACTTCAGCAAAGCATTTAATTCCGTAAATCATAATTTTTTGATTCACAAGTTAAATTTGATTGGTTTCCCACAAAAGCTCCTTTTGTGGATATCCGATTATTTAACTAACAGGTCTCAACGAGTTCTTTTTAAAAACTGTCTATCAAAGCCAATCCTAGTAACTTCTGGTGTTCCTCAGGGCAGCCATCTTGGACCTTTGCTTTTTAACCTCTTTATTATTGATCTTCGTTCAATACTTTTGCACTCTGTTATCCCTATGTATGCTGATGACGTCAAACTTTGTTTGACGTACAGTGATCCTGTTGCGAAACTTCCTTCAAGCAGATCTTGACTTGCTGTTTGCTTGGTGCAGGCATAATCTGCTGCATCTTAACTGTTTGAAGTGCAAAGTAATGTCATTTTACAGAGGTAACCATCACGTCACCAACTATACACTTGATTTAACCCCGCTTTCAAAAATAACCGAGCTAAACGATCTAGGTATTCTCTTTGATCATAAACTTAAATTTGATCGTCACATTACAAAAACTGTTAATAAGGCATTTCGAGTACTTGGTTTCATCAAAAGATGGGCCAAAGGATTCAAAGATACTTGTACAACTAAATTACTCTATACTTCTCTTGTTCTTCCAATGCTTGAGTATGGTTCTTGCGTGTGGTCGCCGCAATACCAGATTCACCAAGATTGAATTGAGTCTGTTCAAAAGCAATTTCTACTCTTCGCCTTGCGGAGTTTTAACTGGGTATCAGGTGTAGACTTACCACCTTACTCTAGCAGACTTCTTCTAATTAACCTACCTTCTCTTACTAACCGACGTATTATGCTAGGTGTTACGTTCCTCTTTAAACTAATCAAGCATGATATAGACTCCCCTACTCTTCTTAACCAAATAAACTTTTGCATTCCTACTAGAGTTACTCGTAATTTTGTTCCACTATCTTTGAGCCTTTGTTTAAATAATTAATCAGAGAACTCGAAAAGGATCATGCAAGCTATAATTATTAAAACAAAGGTTAAAAGATAGTGGAACAAAATTACGAGTAACTCTAGAAGGAATGCAAAAGTTTATTTGTTTAAGCAGAGTAGGGGAGTCTATATCATAATTGATTACTTTAAAGAGAAACGTAACATCTAGCATAATACGTCGGTTAGTAAGAGAAGATGGGTTAATTAGAAGAACTCTACAAGAGTAAGGTAAGGTAAGTCTACACTTGATACCCAGTTATAACTCCGCAAGGCGAAGAGTAGAAAATGCTTTTGAACAGACTCAATTCTATCTTGGTGAATCTGGTATTGCGGCGACCACACGCAAGAACCATACTCAACAATTGGAAGAACAAGAGAAGTATAAAGTTATTTAAGGATCTTTGAATTCTTTGGCCCATCTTTTGATGAAACCAAGTACTCGAAATGCCTTATTTACAGTTTGTGTAATGTGACGGTCAAATTTTAGTTTATGATCAAAGAGAATACCTAAATCGTTTACCTCAGTTATTCTTGAAAGCGGGGTTAAATCAAGTGTATAGTTGGTGACGTGATAGCTTCCTCTGTAAAATGGCATTACTTTGCACTTCAAACAGTTAAGATGCAGCAGATTATGCCTACACCAAGCAAACAGCAAGTCAAGATGTATTTGAAGGAAGAAGAAGAATGTGTTAGAGCGGGACGCCGAAACATAAATGTGCAAATGCAGACATGCATGTATCGGCGTCCCGCTCTAACATTCGTAACTTATTGATTGTCTTAAATATTGCAAAAAAAAAAACATGAGATTTAATTTTTGAAAACTATTTTTATTGATATTTAATTAAATAACTGTAGTTTTCCTTTAAGCTTATAAGAATAAAAAAATAACCAAAAAAAAAGTAATTAAAATAAAAACTTTGAAACACTGCAACATACACGGATGTTGTGAACAAATTTGAAGACTCTAGCTCTTATAGTTTCTGAGATCCAGGTGTTCATACAGACAGACAGACGGACAGACGGACAGACAGACAGACGGACAGACAGACATGGCTCAATCGACTCGGCTGTTGATACTGATTCAGAATATATATGTATAGTTTATGGGGTCGGAGATGCCTCCTTCTGCCTGTTACGCACAATTGCGTTCCGACAAACACAGTAGTCCATGAATTTTTTTAAAATCCATAGCCTTAAAATAATTCTACAGAAACAAATTGAAGGCAACAAGGAAAAACAAACGCAAAGAAGCTAGGAAATAACAGTTACAGAGAGCAGCTGATTACAAAAGGAGAGCTGCACAAGTGAACGCTAACACAAACGCAGTTCAATCGGAGAGCCGACTAAGCCGTAAAAGTAAGAGAGCGTAAAAGAGTAAGCTCAAGCGTAGAAAAATTAAACACAACTACAGCTGTTACGTTGACACAAAGCAGCGCATTATGAGAGCGAAGCAGACGAGAGAGAGCGAAAGAGCGTAGGAGTGTGAAATTGAAAGAAAAACAAAAACAAATAAGACGCTGAAAGACGCGCCAGCGAAATAAATGTACAGAATTCAATTTAAATTACTGATTACTAACAACACCAACGATCACTATGTTAAAATTGTATGCACAAAGTTACCATTGACTAATTAGCACCGATTTTAAATTCACAAAACTATAAAATTAGTGAGTTAAGGCAAAATATGTATATGCAATTAATTAATTTTATATTTTAAATTTGTATACAAAATTCTTTTTTAGTCGACTGCTGTTAGTCGACATTGAATAAATAAATACCGAGGTGTTTTGAGGTTACTCAGTGCCTGCATAATATGCAGCCAACTCATCTAGTTAAAGGAATTTCTTGTTTTAAGGGGAACTATAACGCAGTATTTCCTTTGGCCTCATCGCCACGTATTTCCGAATATTGTTTCTTCAGTAATCTGCTTAACCGTACCAAGCGCTTCTACTGTTAACATATTCTTCTTAAATCCGTGTTCATAAACGACAGTGTTAAGTCTTTTAGAAAAAGCCTTTCCTAGCTTTTTGATGTCAAGCATACAGTGGTCTGTATGAATTAGCTTCTCCTGGTAGTATGTCACCTTTTGGCTTGAGTACCCGTCGCAGTCTTTTCCAGATTTTTCGAAAAATCCTTGTCATTCATTCTGTGTAACTTTTTAAATGAGGGAAGATTTAGCGTCTACCAGAGCTATCTCTTATCCATCTTCTTGGATTTTAAGGCCATGGATTTTAAAAAAATTCATGGTCTACTGTGTTTGTCGGAACGCAAATGTGCGTAACAGGCGGAATCAGTATCAACAGCCGAGTCGATTGAGCCATGTCTGTCTGTCTGTATGAACACCTGGATCTCAGAAACTATAGGAGCTAGAGTCTTCAAATTTTATCACAACATCCGTGTATGTTGCAGTGTTTCAAAGTTCTTTTGAAATTCGGCCACGCCCCTTCCGGCCTCTGTAAATCAGTAATAACAATTTAATATACACAATATACACCCAACAGGAAAAGTTGTTCATCTCACATGACAAATACATTGCCACGGGTGTTTTCTGAAAATTTCATTTGAATCGGACTAGAAATAAGTGAGATATGATCCGAATTGAACTCAAATTGAACGTATACTTATGCGTATATTAAGACCTAATTTACGCATCATACCGAAGTTCGAATCGTCAGACACACAGCATTTTACAAAACTTTTTATTTGCATAGAATGGTAACAGAAATAGCTTAGCATGGAACTTTGCCGAACGATCAACAGTTGAGGCAGTGGCTTAGTGGTTAGAGTGGCGGACAGCGGTCCTGCGTTCGGGTGTTCGAATCCCATGCGGGGTCGGCTGGTGCCAATTTTTATTTTAATTACTTTTTTTTTGGTTATTTTGTTATTCTTATTTGCTTAAAGGAAAACTACAGTTATTTAATTAAATATCAATAAAAATAGTTTTCAAAAATTAAATCTCATGTTATTTTTGCAATATTTAAGACAATCAATAAGTTACGAATGTTAGAGCGGGACGCCGATACATGCATGTCTGCATTTGCACATTTATGTTCGGCGTCCCGCTCTAACACATATCAATTGCCATATTCGGCGTAAGTACGCAACTGTCAGATTTGTGCACATTCGGTAAAGTTTATAAAAGTGTTCTACTTACTTAATTAAATATGTTGCGTACCAAAAAATTTAAAAACTATTGTTATGTTGCTGTTTATATTATTTAATAGAAAAAAAAGAAAAAAAAGGAAAACTCGTCACACATTGATCGCGGCAGGAATCGAACCCGAGCACTGTCAACATTCATTGGTCTTCGAATCCGGCACACACTCCACTAATCTACTGTACAACTTCACATCAATTTATGTGTTCTTTTATCTGTCAAATGAATTAAATAATAAGAATATAAAATTTATATTTTTAAATTTTTCCAAATAAAGCAGAATTTTCTTTATAAATAACGGAATAATAATCCATGGCCTTCTACAGTCAGCACCTGACTGTAGCGTTCGACTGGTTTTACTCATGTTCAGATCTAAGCACTTGCATCTTATTTTTTTATTCTCCCATGAATTCATTTTTCGATCAATGTGTTCCTCTTGCTTTTCCCGTAAAGTCCAACAGGCCGCCTTGGTTCTCTCGTGAACTCATAAGATTAAAAAATTTGAAATCTCGTTATTTTAAAAAATTTAAACTTACTCGCGAACCTTTTGATTTTTCACGATATATCAAGCTTTATTGCTCTGAATGCAAGTCGTTACAACGAGTATTTGACCTGTTGTCGTTTACAGTTCGCTCAGGACCCTAAGCAGTTTTACAACTTCGTCAATCTTAAACGTAAATCTTATAGATTCCCGTCCTCCTTATTTTTCGAAAAAAATGAAGCAAGCAGGCCGCAGCCGATTTGTTTGCGGACTTTTTTCCAATAACATACTCAATTGAACTGTATACACCTTCCGGTTATCCATATCCTTACCCTATTAATAATTTTAACACCCTATTCTGTCCTTTTATTAACAAAACTTCTTTACTTAACGATCTTAAGTCTGTGAAACCTGTATTCTCTCCTGGCCCGGATGGGGTTCCTGGATGTGTGCTAAGATTTTGTGCTGATTCCCTTCTTAAACTAATTTTTAAGCTGCTTGACTTGTCACTATCTAATAGTCATTTTTCACCTATTGGGAAATTCTCTTTTTCCATTCCTCTTCACAAAAGTGGATCAAACCATGATGTGAAGAACTATAGGTGTATATCTAAATTGTCCGCAGGATTAACTTTTATGTGTAAATCAATAATTTCGCCCCATCAACACGGGTTTGTAAAGGCAAGATCTACAACTTATAATCTTTTAGAATTTTCATCCCGCGTTTCTAAGAAGAAAATGCTAACTGATGTTGTTTATACTGACTTCAGCAAAGCATTTAATTCCGTAAATCATAATTTTTTGATTCACAAGTTAAATTTGATTGGTTTCCCACAAAAGCTCCTTTTGTGGATATCCGATTATTTAACTAACAGGTCTCAACGAGTTCTTTTTAAAAACTGTCTATCAAAGCCAATCCTAGTAACTTCTGGTGTTCCTCAGGGCAGCCATCTTGGACCTTTGCTTTTTAACCTCTTTATTATTGATCTTCGTTCAATACTTTTGCACTCTGTTATCCCTATGTATGCTGATGACGTCAAACTTTGTTTGACGTACAGTGATCCTGTTGCGAAACTTCCTTCAAGCAGATCTTGACTTGCTGTTTGCTTGGTGCAGGCATAATCTGCTGCATCTTAACTGTTTGAAGTGCAAAGTAATGTCATTTTACAGAGGTAACCATCACGTCACCAACTATACACTTGATTTAACCCCGCTTTCAAAAATAACCGAGCTAAACGATCTAGGTATTCTCTTTGATCATAAACTGAAATTTGATCGTCACATTACAAAAACTGTTAATAAGGCATTTCGAGTACTTGGTTTCATCAAAAGATGGGCCACAGGATTCAAAGATACTTGTACAACTAAATTACTCTATACTTCTCTTGTTCTTCCAATGCTTGAGTATGGTTCTTGCGTGTGGTCGCCGCAATACCAGATTCACCAAGATTGAATTGAGTCTGTTCAAAAGCAATTTCTACTCTTCGCCTTGCGGAGTTTTAACTGGGTATCAGGTGTAGACTTACCACCTTACTCTAGCAGACTTCTTCTAATTAACCTACCTTCTCTTACTAACCGACGTATTATGCTAGGTGTTACGTTCCTCTTTAAACTAATCAAGCATGATATAGACTCCCCTACTCTGATTAACCAAATAAACTTTTGCATTCCTACTAGAGTTACTCGTAATTTTGTTCCACTATCTTTGAGCCTTTGTTTTAATAATTAATCAAGCAAGCTAGATCCTTTTCGAGTTCTCTGTGCTGATTACAATAGACTGTTTACTCTGGGTCCTCTTTTAATTCTATCAAACTATCAATTCTAAATTATTTAACACTTCATCCTAACAATTAACACTAACCTACCGATCTGATTTGGTTTTACTGGGTTTTCCCCAATCCCTTTCAACAAATGTTGGATCGTAATTCTTAATTTTATATTTTAATTCTTAAATCTTATTTTAATCTAAAACAAATTAAAATTAATTAATTTAATATTTTTAATTTTAATACAAAATTTTTTTTTAGTGTACTGCAACTAATCGACATTAAATAAATAAATTTGTTTTATATTAAAATAAGATTTACAAATTAATATATAAAATTAAGAATTAAAAATTTAAACTTTAAGCTTTAAAACCCAGTAAAAACCAATCAGATCGGTAGCTTAGTGTTAATTGTTAGGATGAAGTGTTAAATAATTAAGAAGTTGAAAACACTAAACAGTCTATTGTAATCAGCACAGAGAACTCGAAAAGGATCATGCAAGCTATAATTATTAAAACAAAGGTTCAAAGATAGTGGAACAAAATTACGAGTAACTCTAGAAGGAATGAAAAAGTTTATTTGTTTAAGCAGAGTAGGGGAGTCTATATCATAATTGATTACTTTAAAGAGAAACGTAACATCTAGCATAATACGTCTGTTAGTAAGAGAAGATGGGTTAATTAGAAGAACTCTACAAGAGTAAGGTAAGGTAAGTCTACACTTGATACCCAGTTATAACTCCGCAAGGCGAAGAGTAGAAAATGCTTTTGAACAGACTCAATTCTATCTTGGTGAATCTGGTATTGCGGCGACCACACGCAAGAACCATACTCAACAATTGGAAGAACAAGAGAAGTATAAAGTTATTTAAGGATCTTTGAATTCTTTGGCCCATCTTTTGATGAAACCAAGTACTCGAAATGCCTTATTTACAGTTTGTGTAATGTGACGATCAAATTTCAGTTTATGATCAAAGAGAATACCTAAATCGTTTACCTCAGTTATTCTTGAAAGCGGGGTTAAATCAAGTGTATAGTTGGTGACGTGATAGCTTCCTCTGTAAAATGGCATTACTTTGCACTTCAAACAGTTAAGATGCAGCAGATTATGCCTACACCAAGCAAACAGCAAGTCAAGATGTATTTGAAGGAAGTTTTGTACAGGATCACTGTACGTCAGAGTTTCACGTCATCAGCATACATAAGGATATCAGAGTGCAATAGTGTTGAACGAAGATCATTAGGCCATGGATTTTAAAAAATTCATGGACTACTGTGTTTGTCGGAACGCAAATGTGCGTAACAGGCAGAAGGAGGCATCTCCGACCCCATAAACTATATATATTCTGAATCAGTAGCAACAGCCGAGTCGATTGAGCCATGTCTGTATGTCCGTCTGTCCGTCTGTCTGTCTGTCCGTCTGTCCGTCTGTATGAACACCTGGATCTCAGAAACTATAAGAGCTAGAGTCTTCAAATTTTTTTACAACATCCGTGTATGTTGCAGTGTTTCAAAGTTTTTTTGAAATTCGGCCACGCCCCTTCCGGCCTCTGTAAATCAGTAATAACAATTTAATATACACAGTATACACTCAACAACCAAAGTTGTACATCTCACATGACAAATACATTGCTACGGGTGTTTTCTGAAAATTTCATTAGAATCGGAATTAAACTTAATTTGAACGTATACTTATGCGCATATTAAAACCTAATTTAGGCATCGTACCGAAGTTCGAATCGTCGGACACACAGCATTTTGCAAAACTTTTTATTTGCATAGAATGGTAACAGAATTGGCTCAGAATGCAACTTTGTCGATCAAGTAGCAAATGAGGCAGTGGCTTAGTGGTTAGAGTGGCGGAAAGCGATCCTGCGTGCGCGAGTTCGTATGCCATGCGCGGCCGGCTGGTGCAACCCCTATATATTAATTATTTTTTTTTTTTTGGTTATTTTTAATTCTTATAAGCTTAAAGGAAAACTACAGTTATCTAATTAAATATCAATAAAAATAGTTTTCAAAAATTAAATCTCATGTTTTTTTTTTTTGCAATATTTAATAAGTTTAATCATTAAGTTACCAATGTTAAAGCGGGACGCCGATACATGCATGTCTGCATTTGCACATTTATGTTTCGGCGTCCCGCTCTAACACACATCAATTGCCGTATTCGGCGTAAGTTCGCAACTGAAGATTTGTGCAACATTCGGCAAAGTTTATAAAAGTTTTCTACTTAATTAAATATGTTGCGTACCAAAAAATTTAAAAACTATTGTTATGTTGATGGCTTAAATTATTTAATAGGAAAGAAAAAAAAGGAAATCTCGTCACACATTGATCGCGGCAGGGATCGAACCCGAGCACTGTCAACACCATTGGCCTTCGAATCCGGCACACACTTCACTAAGCTACTGTACAACTTCACATCAATTTATTGCCCTCTCGCTCTATCTAATGCTTATACTTCTTGTCTATTCGCTTTTGCATGCATTGTTTATGTGTTCTTCTTTTGTCTGTCAAATGAATTAAATAATAAGAATATTAAATTTATATTTTTAAATTTTTCCAAATAAAGCAGAATTTTCATTATAAATAACGGAATAATAATCCATGGCCTTCTACAGTCAGCACCTGACTGTAGCGTTCGACTGGTTAATAAAGAGGTTAAAAAGCAAAGGTCCAAGACGGCTGCCCTGAGGAACACCAGAAGTTACTAAGATTGGCTTTGATAGACAGTTTTTAAAAAGAACTCGTTGAGACCTTTTAGTTAAGTAACACACGTCCACAAAGAAATGTGTCATGATCTGGGTATGTGGCATATGCAGATTCGGAATCGAAAGGTCAAAGAACATATATAAATATATATCGCACTACCCGATTGTTGTAAGAGTTTGTGTCGTATCATAAAATATAAAGACACAACGTAGTGGTACGGTCGAACGTTTATTCAGAACTAAGGATAAAGAGTAATACAAAAACTGATGCTTCATACAATGTTGCCAGATTATTCAGTAACGGCTTAACAGTGTTGCCTGATTATATGTTAGCTTACTTTAAATGTTAACGGCTGTTACATATTCAATACTTCTTCTTAAGCTACATATTATATAATTCAAATCATGCCAAGATTCTTTACAAAGCCGTTGTGCTTATTCTTATTAAGACATTTTGTTAGTACATCGGCAACATTATCGTTTGTTCTTACATACTCTAATACAATATCATTTGAGTCTACTTTTTCACGTATAAAGTAATATTTTTTATGTCAATGTGTTTTGTGCGCTTATGATGCACAGGATTCTGCGCTATGTGTTGCGCACTTATGTTGTCGCCAAATATGGTCATCGGCTCCGGTTGCTCAAACCACCCAATCTCATGAAGAAGTCTTCTCAAGTAGATACTCGTAGCTTCTTTGGCAGCCATGGATAACGCGATGTACTCCGCTTCTGTGCTGCTTAACGCGACAACGCTTTGCTTCGTTGAAGACCAAGAGAACGCACTTCCTGCCATGAAGAATGCGTAGCCACTGTAGGATTTTCTGTCCTTTTCGTCAACGAAGCCTTTGATTGATTCGCCAGCCTTGCGGTATATGATACTCAGGTTTATAGTACCCGCAAGATACCTTAGAATGTGTTTCGCTGCAATCTCGTGTTCTTCGTGTGGATCAGTATTTCTTTGCGACAATTTGCTGACAGCGTGCAAAATGTCTGGTCGACTCAGGACTGCTAAATACATAAGCGAACCAATTAGTGACTGGAACTCTTTAATATTCACCTGGACACAGCTTTCACTCGTGCATCCCACTTGATATCCTGGCTCTAACGGTGTGCTTACTGGACGACAGCTGTTCATACCATATGTTTCCAATAGCCCTTTTATGTACGTTTTCTGGCACACCTTGATAGATCCTCTCTCACCATCTCGCTCTATTTCCATGCCAAGGAAATAGTTGATGGCTCCGCCATCATGCATCTTAAAGCTTGATGCAATCTTCTTCTTAATCTCAGTTATGTCATTTTCGCTCGGACACAAAATGATTAAATCATCGACGTAGACTGCTATATAGCTGAATTTCCGTTGTTCTTGCTTAAAGTATAAGCAAGCCTCGTTCCTGCATCTTTTGAACCCCATATTCTTTAAGACGTCATCAAGTGTGTTGTTCCACACTCTTCCTGATTGTTTAAGCCCGTAGAGAGCCTTTTGTAGCTTAAGAACCTTGTTCGGATGATGCTTGTCAATAAAATTCGGCGGCTGCTTCATGTACACAATTTCATGAAGCTTGCTGTTCAGGTATGCGTTTGCGATGTCGACTTGGTGCACAAACAATTGTTTTTCAGCAGCGATTGCAAACAGCATACGAATCGTCTCATACCGGATAACAGGTGAGAACGTTTCCCAATAATCTACGCCAAACTGTTGCCCACAGCCTTGAGCAACCAATCGTGATTTGAAGCTTTCAATATCTCCGTCTTTGTTTCTCTTGATTCGATATACCCATTTCGAACCGATAGCCTTGTGTCCTGGAGGTAGCTCACATAACGTCCATGTCTCGTTTGCTTGAAGAGCGTCAAATTCATTTTGCATTGACTTTTGCCAATCATGCGAATGTTGACCCTGCAATGTATCTGCAGCGGATTTCGGTATCTCAATATCATCCATATAGTTCAGACTATTGAGCGCCTGGTATTCCTTCCTCGGCCGGCCTGGTTGCCCTGTACGTACTAGTCTGGGCCTTCCTGGTCCTCGTCTGGTTGTGGTATCATCCTGCTGAGGTTCGCTTCTACTATTTCCTTCATCGCTGCCTTCATTATCGCTTGCGCTCACAAACTCCTCCTCCTCTTTGCCTGAGTCACTGCGCAGGTCTTTTATTTCTTCTTCATGCTCAATCTGCTCGTTTTCTGGAGTATAAGTGCATGACTCAAGGCGAATGATGTTTGTCATAAAGTCATTATTTTGTTCAGAAGGGTCACAGTTTTTGATCGTTTTTGCGCGAAACTCACCTTCAACAAATCGAACGTCTCGCCTTTCAATTATAGATCGTTTCTCTCTATCATACAAGCGATATGCTTTTGCTTCAAAGGAATAGCCAACGAAGATGTATTCCTTTCCCTTTGCTTTAAACTTGGCTTTTGTGCATTTATCAAGGGCAAACGCACGAGATCCAAACACTCTCATGTGCTTAACTGACGGCTTGTGGCCCTTCCAAGCCTCAAAAGGTGTACCTCCTGCCAGTGCTCTTGTAGGACATCGGTTCCTCAAATAGACTGCCGTAGTTACAGCCTCTGCCCATAGGAACTCCTCTAGCCCTGCGTGAATTAAGAGACACTTCGCCATCTCCACAATTGTACGATTCGCGCGTTCTGCTACACCGTTCTGCTGCGGGGTGTAGGGAACCGTCAACTGCCGTTTGATGCCACATTTTTCCAAGTGATTTGTGAACTCCTTGTTAACATATTCCGTTCCGTTGTCACTTCTTAGCGACTTGATTTTGTGTCCGGTTTGGCATTCCACGTAGCTTTGAAACTTTTTAAATTTCTCAAGCACTTGACTTTTGGTTTGCAAGAAGTAAACATAGATTTTGCGTGAGAAATCATCAATAAACGTGAGAAAGTATCTATTTCCAGCGATTGACTTCACATTCATCGGTCCACATACATCTGTATGTACCAATTCGAGCACTTTCTTTGTGACTCGATTTGACTTTTGTGGGAACGGTAATGCACACAGTTTTGCTTGATTGCACGTGTCACAATTAATTTTCTCTTCTATGTTTCCGATGTGCATCCCATGTACTAGTTAATTCTCGCTAAGCAACTCTAGATCTTTAAAATTAAGATGACCAAATCTATTATGCCAATTTACTGCAGGTGGCAAACTCTTTATTGTAAAAACAGCACTTTTTTCTGAGTATACGTATACAAATTGTTTTCTTGTACTGCCTTTAACACAACTTTACCGTATTTGTTTTTTACCAGCGCTTCTTTTCCATTAAATGTAGTGCAAATATCATATCTTGCTGCTGCGCTTACTGAGTAAAAATTCATATGCAACTCCGGGACAAATAAAACATTTTGCAGCAGTAATACAGTGTTTTCGTACTGTAATTTCACAATACCGACGCCTTGAGACTCAACGAATTTGTTTGCTGCCAACATGACTGAAGTCTTCCTCTTCTCGTCAATTGTTTCGAACATATTGCGATCGCAACACATGTGACATGTTGCACCACTATCGACACACCAAATGCTTTCGCGCCTTTTGTCAACATAGTTGTGCAGTGCACAACTTGCTTGATGCCCTTTAGCGCTGTCCGTCGCGCTCTTTTTCTTATTCCGACATTCGCTAGCTCGGTGCCCTGGTTTTTCGCAGATAAAACATTTTCCGTTAAATTTTTGCTTTTCGCTTGTTCTTTCGTTTCTCTTAGTGTTGCTGTTTTCTCCTTTGTCTCTGTTGCCTTTAGGTTGCGTGTGTGTGTACACTGCCTGTGACGTCGCATTGCCTTCGCGTTCTGCTCTTTCTTTCTTTCGAGCTCCTTCTTCTAACAGTTTTACTTTGACGATTTCAAATGTGGGCAACTCATCGCGAGTTTCAATAGCGACTACGAAGTTTTCCCATGTATCAGGCAAACTGCTCAACAACATTATGACCTTCAATTCTTCGTTTATTTTGATGTCCATTTCAGCTAATCTCTCAATTGTCTCCACAAATGAGTTTACATGTGCTGCTACATTTTCGTCTTGCTGCATGTTGAAACGCAATAGTTTCTGATATAGCTGTACTTTCCTAATAGGCCCAACTTGTGTATGTAGTTGCTGTAGTTTCTTCCAAGCTGCTTCTGCCGTTGTGCACGCCTTAATGTGCATCAACTGAGTTGGTTTTACGTTTAACACCATATACGCCAGTGCCTTTTGATCTAGCGTATCCCATCTTTCTGCTTCTGATGCATTCCCGTCATCTCTCACATATCTTCCACACACAACTTTCCATAAGTCTGCTGTTACGAGGAGACTTTTCATGGCCATGTGCCATATTTCATAGTTTTCGTCACCAAGTTTTTCGATTTGAAGCGACATATTCATTTTTGCTTATTTTACCGGGTTAATTCGCGCACGACATTAACTTATAGCAATCAACGAGTTACTGTAACGAACATTTGATTTCTAGACCGACACGCACTCTTCTGGGCCCATAACCTGTTGTAAGAGTTTGTGTCGTATCATAAAATATAAAGACACAACGTAGTGGTACGGTCGAACGTTTATTCAGAACTAAGGATAAAGAGTAATACAAAAACTGATGCTTCATACAATGTTGCCAGATTATTCAGTAACGGCTTAACAGTGTTGCCTGATTATATGTTAGCTTACTTTAAATGTTAACGGCTGTTACATATTCAATACCGATTATGACCACCCATTATTTTATGGGGCTCCAACAATTTTTCGAGTTTTTTAAGGTTAAATCAAAACTTGCACGTCTAGTATACATTTTACCTTCGGTTTCGCACTTAGAAGGTAAAAATGTATATTAAAGCATGTATCGCATGCCCAGATCAGGATTCTATATATTTTGGAAGGTATGTAAATGTTTTTTAGTTTTTTGAGCTTATGTCGAAATCCAGACGTGATGGAGAATTTCTTACGGATTCGGAATCAGCGACCCAAAATACATGTAACTGCATATGCCGCATCTCCAGATCATGACACTTTTTAGGCCATGGATTTTAAAAAAATTCATGGACTACTGTGTTTGTCGGAACGCAAATAAACTATATATATTCTGAATCAGTATCAACAGCCGAGTCGATTGAGCCATGTCTGTCTGTTCGTCTGTCTGTCTGTCCGTCTGTCTGTCTGAAGGAACACCTGGATCTCAGAAACTATAGGAGCTAGAGTCTTCAAATTTTATCAAAACATCCGTGTATGTTGCAGTGTTTCAAAGATTTTTTAAAATTCGGCCACGCCCCTTCCTGCCTCTGTAAATCAGTAATAACAATTTAATATACACAATATACTTTGCCACGGGTGTTTTCTGAAAATTTCATTAAAATCGGACTAAAAATAAGCGAGATATGATCCAAATTAAACTCAATTTGAACATATACTTATGCGTATATTAAGACCTAATTTACGTATCATACCGAAGTTCGAATCGTCGGACACACAGCATTTTACAAAACTTTTTATTTGCATAGAATGGTAACAGAAATAGCTTAGCATGCAACTTTGCCGAACGATCAACAGTTGAGGCAGTGGCTTAGTGGTTAGAGTGGCGGACAGCGGTCTTGCGTTCGGGTGTTCGAATCCCATGCGGGGTCGGCTGGTGCAAATTTTTATTTTAATTACTTTTTAGGCCATGGATTTTATAAAAATTCATGGTCTACTGTGTTTGTCGGAACGCAAATGTGCGTAACAGGCAGAAGGAGGCATCTCCGACCCCATAAACTTTATATATTCTGAATCAGTATTAACAGCCGAGTCGATTGAGCCATGTCTGTCTGTCCGTCTGTCCGTCTGTCCGTCTGTCTGTCTGTCTGTCTGTATGAACACCTGGATCTCAGAAACTATAAGAGCTAGAGTCTTTAAATTTTGTGACAACATTCGTGTATATCCAGGTGTCTCAAAGTTTTTATGAAATTTGGCCACGCCCCTTCCCGTCTCTGTAAATCAGTAATAACTATTTAATATACACAATATGCACCCTACAACCAAAGTTATACATCTCACATAACAAATACCTTTTCACGGGTGTTTTCTGATTTCATTTAAATCGGACTAATAATAAGTGAGATATGATCCGAATTAAACTCAATTTGAACGTATACTTATGCGCATATTAAGACCTAATTTACGCATCATACCGAAGTTCGAATCGTCGGACACATAGCATTTAACAAAACTTTTTATTGGCATAGAATGGTAACAGAATTAGCTGACAATGCAACTTTGTCGATCGATCAAAAAATGAGGTGGTGGCTTAGTGGTTTGGGTGGCGGACGGCGGTTCTGCGTGCGCGAGTTCGAGCCCCATGCGCGGCCGCCTGGGTGCAACTTATATTAGTTTAATTACTTTTTTTTTTGGTTATTTTTTTATTCTTATAAGCTTAAAGGAAAACTACAGTTATTTAATTAAATATCAATAAAAATAGTTATCAAAAATTAAATATCATGTTTTATTTTGCAATATTTAAGACAATCAATAAGTTACGAATGTTAGAGCGGGACGCCGATACATGCATGTCTGCATTTGCACATTTATGTTTCGGCGTCCCGCTCTAACACACATCAATTGCCGTATTCAGCGTAAGTACGCAACTGACAGATTTGTACAACATTCGGCAAAGTTTATAAAAGTGTTCTACTTAATTAAATATGTTGCGTACCAAAAAATCTAAAAACTATTGTTATGTTGCTGTTTAAATTACTTAATAGAAAAGAAAGAAAAAGATAAAACTCGTCACACATTGATCGCGGCAGGAATCGAACCCGAGCACTGTCAACATCATTGGTCTTCGAATCCGGCACACACTCCACTAAGCTACTGTACAACTTCACATCAATTTATTGCCCTCTCGCTCTATCTAATGCTTATACTTCTTGTCTATTCGCTTTTGCATGCATTGTTTATGTGTTCTTCTTTTGTCTGTCAAATGAATTAAATAATAAGAATATAAAATTTATATTTTTAAATTTTTCCAAATAAAGCAGAATTTTCATTATAAATAACGGAATAATAATCCATGGCCTACTACAGTCAGCACCTGACTGTAGCGTTCGACTGGTTTTTTTTGGTTATTTTGTTATTCTTATTTGCTTAAAGGAAAACTACAGTTATTTAATTAAATATCAATAAAAATAGTTTTCAAAAATTAAATCTCATGTTATTTTTGCAATATTTAAGACAATCAATAAGTTACGAATGTTAGAGCGGGACGCCGATACATGCATGTCTGCATTTGCACATTTATGTTTCGGCGTCCCGCTCTAACACATTCGGCAAAGTTTATAAAAGTTTTCTACTTAATTAAATATGTTGCGTACCAAAAAATTTAAATAAAAAAAGGAAAACTCGTCACACATTGTTCGCGGCAGGAATCGAACCCGAGCACTGTCAACATCTTTGGTCTTTGTATCCGGCACACACTCCACTAAGCTACTGTACAACTTCGCATTAATTTATTGTCCTCTCGCTCTATCTAATGCTTATGTCCGGGAAGTTGTGATCGCCTCTGCCTACATCCCGGGCGACGTGGATGATGTTCCCCCCACAGAGGTTCAGCGGCTGGTGGATTTCTGCCGCTCACACAACAAGCCGCTCGTGATCGGTTGTGATGCCAACGCGCATCACACGATCTGGGGAAGCAGCGATAATAACAAACGTGGTGAGTCCCTTTTAGAATATCTATTGTGTTGTCAATTAGATGTTGCTAACATAGGGTGTAAGCCAACTTTTATTAACGCCATTAGGGAAGAGGTTTTGGACCTTACCCCAGTCAGTAACTCTATTGGGAGTTCACTGGTAAACTGGCGGGTCACAGACGAAGCCACCTTGTCGGACTATCAGCACATCAAGTTCGACCTACCTGGCCAAGTCGAGATCCGTCAGAATTCCTTCTGTCCCAAAAAGACCAATTGGTAACTTTTTAAAGCCTCTGTGGCTTTTAAAGCAGATTTGTTGATCAGCAACCCAAATTCTATCAGTGAGATAGAACTTGCTGCCAACCTGCTCCAAGATGTGCTAATCACATCCTTCGAGGACAGCTCTGTTCGGAAGACCCTAAAGGTCAACCGTAAAGTTCCATGGTGGAACGAGGAACTATCCGTACAAAGAAGGAAGGTAAGAAGTCTCTTCAATAGGGCGAAAGCTAACCGCGTCAGTTGGGACGTCTATAGGGACGCCTTAACTAATTAGATCGCAGGGAGGCACTTGATCTTCTGCTTCAAGTCCACTTCCCAGGTTCGGTGGCGAACCCAGATCTATCTAGTCTAGATGACGTCACCATGTCACCGGACTCACGTGGTTCCAGTTTATCGGGAACCATCTTCGACCCTGAAAAGGTCAAATGGGCTGTAGATTCCTTCGCTCCCTTCAAAGCCCCAGGGGGCGATCAAATCTTCCCAGCCCTTCTACAAAACAGTCTGGATCATATCCTCGATCCGCTGGTCGGCCTGTTTAGAGCTAGTCTAACTTGGGGATACATACCCGTCTCTTGGAGGAGAGTCAATGTGGTATTCATTCCCAAACACGACGGAGGTCGCCCTCCACAAACTAGTAGGTAATATCGAAGAAGCCCTCGCATCCAAGAACATTGCTCTGTGCTCTTTTCTTGATATAGAGGGTGCTTTTGAAAACACCGGCTACGGCTCTATCCATGCTGCGCTAAAACGCAGAAATATTGCCCGTTCCCTAATCCGATGGATTGAGGCTATGCTCAAACACCGGATCATTTCCTCTACCTTGGACACCACGACTGCTGTTATTAGTGCGGTTAAAGGATGTCCCCAGGGAGGGGTCCTATCCCCCCTACTCTGGTCTCTAGTAGTTGATGAACTACTAAGCATATTCGCAGACCAGAGCGTGCAAGCAATCGGCTACGCGGACGACCTGGCTCTAATTGTGAACGGGAAATTTGCCAACACCGTGACAGAGTTGATGCAATCAGCTCTGAACACGGTTAGCAGATGGTGCGGAGATGTAGGTCTCAGCATCAATCCTCAAAAGGCAATTATTGTTCCCTTCACTAAGCGCTATTCTATTGACATAGGTCAATTGAACATTGGCGGCTCCCCTGTGGGTCTTTCCAGCGAGGTTAAATATCTAGGGGTGACCCTTGATAAAAGACTAAACTGGAATTCTCACCTAAACAATACTCTATCAAAGGCAACTCATGCCATGTGGGCATGTAGAAGATTCTTTGGTAGAACCTGGGGTCTCTAATCCTGTAACATCCGGTTGCTATTGGAGATGATGGTAAGACCCATCGTCACCTACGCTGCAATTGTGTGGTGACCAAAGGTGACGCAAGTCACTGCCATCAACAAATGCAATAAATTGCATAGGCTACTTTGCCTTTCTTTGACGGGTGCACTTCGCACCTGTCCCACAGCAGCAATGGAGTCAACCCTAATCTGACTCCGCTGCATATCAAAATACAAGAAGTCGCTGCAATGAGTCTTCTTAGAATCAAGCTCCAATCTGGGCTTCTAGCTACCGAATCAGGGCATGCTAGACTTATCAAAGACATTCCTGGCTTAGAGATCTGCACTAGATCAGATTCTATGACCAAGGAACTCCTCTTTGGTGCAAAATTCAGAGCCCTCATCCCAGACCGGAAGGACTGGGATGCTGGCAACCCCATCAGCGACCCGCACGGCATACACTGGTATACCGACGGGTCAAAAACTGATCAGGGGGTTGGAGCCGGGATACATGGTCCCAACTCCAAAACCTCGATTGCCATGGGCAATCCGAGGTTCATGCCATTAAGTTCTGCTGCCGTCTTATCCTTGAGAAGGGGATGAGAGGAGCTAATATCTATATCTTCTCGGACAGCCAAGCTGCCATACTAGCCCTCTCCTCAAAAAGAGTAAGTTCACGTATGGTGGCTGACTACTGCAACTGCCTCCAGAGGCTGTCCAACAAAAACAAAGTTACACTCTTTTGGGTACCTGGACACTCTGGGTTCCAGGGCAACGAGCTAGCGGATGAGCTAGCGAGAGCGGGGTCATCAGCCCCTCTGCTTGGCCCCGAACCCTTCTGCGGCGTGGGGTGGTCAACTATCTCATCCCTTGTGAAAACATGGGCAGTCAGCACCTGACTGTAGCGTTCGACTGGTTTCTTTTTTTGTAGTCCTGTGTAAAGGAGCTTGTGAGAAACGAATCAAATTTAACTTGTGAATCAAAAGATTATGATTTACGGAATCAAATGCTTTGCTGATGTCAGTATAGACAACATAAGTTTGCATTTTCTTCCGAAATCCTAAAGAAACGCGGGATAAAAAAGATTAGAATTAGATTAGTGTCTGTCAATTTTAAAAAACTAGAACAAAGTCTACTACTAGTGATATACGAATATCATGGTGCAGAATATTATGTTAAACTTTAATTGGGACTGATAAGTTCAGTTATCTTATTTTCTTCATACAAAAACCTTCGTTCCGGTGTTATGTGTATACCAGGTGTACAACTATGAAATGTCGGTTCGAACATATAGATGTCTCGCAAACGTATATATTTATCAATTGTCATAAAACTTTAACCATGTGGAGTGTCAACATTGACTGTCGAACCATCAAAGTTTTTCGCAAATCGAGCGTCATTATCGTTTTATCTCAGTGCAGTCAACATGTCGAGTTTCGTGCCGAATAAAGAGCAAACGCCGACAGTGTTAATTTTCTGTTTTCATTTGAAGAAAACAGCTGCGGTATCCAACCGAATGCTTTTTGAAGCCTTTGGCGAACAAGTACCAACTGTGAAAACGTGTGAACGGTGGTTTCAAAGCTTCAAAAGTGGTGATTTTGACGTCGACGACAAAGAGCACGGAAAACCACCAAAAAGGTACGAAAACGCCGAACTGCAAGCATTGAGCTCTTGAAACTCGTCGAAACGGTGAATACGGTGCGCTACCAACAACAATTGATCAATTTGAACCGTGCGCTAGGTAATTTTTCTCCATGACATTGCTCCATCACATACGGCAAGAGCGGTTCGCGACACGTTGGAAACACTCAATTGGGAAGTGCTTCCGCATGCGGCTTACTCACCAGACCTGGCCCCATCCGATTACCACCCATTCGCTTCGATAGGACATGCACTCGCTAAGCAGCGCTTCGATTCTTACGAAAATTTGAAAAAATGGCTCGATGAATGGGTTTTCGCAAAGACGCTGAGTTCTACTGGAATCCACAAATTGCCCGAGAGATAGGAAAAATGTGTAGCTAGCAACGGCAAATACTTTGAACAAATGATTTTTTCTTTTTCCAAAAAATTTAAAGTGTTTTTTATTAAAAAAAAAAAACGACATTTCATAGTTGTACACCTGGTAGTGATCAAATTAGCAGCTCCATATCAGTGCGATCTGGCTCTTTCCGAATTTCATATACGAGGGTCGTTTGATAAGTCCGTGACTTTTTGTATTTGCCGCGCACCTGCTCTAAATACAACACTGCTCCTGTCAGCAGTTATCGATTAACAGCTGACTGTAAAATTTTGAGAAAGCTGCGTTTTTTGGTTTGCGTTTTATAGGCATTGAAAGCAGACGATCTCGATCTCCATTTTCGTTAAAATTCACGAGATCGTCTGCTTTCAATGCCTATAAAACGCAAACCAAAAACGCAGCTTTCTAAATTTTACAGTCAGCTGTTAATCGATAACTGCTGACAGGAGCAGTGTTGTATTTAGAGCAGGTGCGCGGCAAATACAAAAAGTCACGGACTTATCAAACGACCCTCGTACACAGTGTTATGCAAGAAAAAATTCTATTCTATCCCAATATTGTGTCAATTTTGGGACAGCCTTTGGTAATGAAAAATTAGTGCCATAATATTTTCGAACTTCTTTGATATTAACTTCAAGTGTAACTATTAATTTTTTGATAAAGAAAGTGTAAACGTTTCGTTTCAATTGCATAAATTACTGTTTAGTGAGTAAAATTTTTTGGTGCGAAAATGATTATGCAGTTGCATAAGTCCTGAGAACATTTCATATCAAGGAAGCTTAGAATTGTACGCATCAAAATGCTTTAGTTTTGTTTTTTTATACCCTACGATCATAAAAAATAATCAAAGGATATGGTTGGTTCCCGAAGTTCCTGCGCGTACCTGCGTATGTGTGACAGAAGATTTTGACTTTGTAATTAGAATTGTAATTGTTATTATTAATTAAGGGTATTGCACCATCAGGCCAGTAGCGAGGCGTGTGCAGAGTTTGTTGTACAAATGAGCCTTTGGCTGCCAAACAAAAATTCGAAGTATCAAGAGCACGTAAGTACTTGTATAACTTAATTCTTTTTTAGTTTCAGGTATATGCTTACTAATGAAATGGCTTCAATAAAAAATAAATTGAAAAAATAAGTAAGTCATATTATAAGCCTTTTTGAATGAAAAAAGAAAAATGAGCTTCAAGACGCTCCTACCTTGAAAACCAGTCGAACGCTACAGTCAGGTGCTGACTGTAGAAGGCCATGGATTATTATTCCGTTATTTATAATGAAAATTCTGCTTTATTTGGAAAAATTTAAAAATAAATTATATTTTTATTATTTAATTCATTTGACAGACAAAAGAAAAACACATAAACAATGCAAAAGCGAATAGACAAGAAGTATAAGCATTAGACAGAGCGAGAGGACAATAAATTAGTGTGAAGTTGTACAGTAGCTTAGTGGAGTGTGTGCCGGATACAAAGACCAAAGATGTTGACAGTGCTCGGGTTCTCGATTCCTGCCGCGAACAATGTGTGACGAGTTTTCCTTTTTTTCTTTCTTTTCTATTGAATAATTTAAACATCAACATTACAGTAGTTTTTAAATTTTTTGGTACGCAACATATTTAATTAAGTAGAAAACTTTTATAAACTTTGCCGAATGTGTTAGAGCGGGACGCCGAAACATAAATGTGCAAATGCAGACATGCATGTATCGGCGTCCCGCTCTAACATTCGTAACTTATTGATTGTCTTAAATATTACAAAAAAAAAAAAAAAAAACTTGAGATTTAATTTTTGAAAACTATTTTTATTGATATTTAATTAAATAACTGTAGTTTTTCTTTAAGCTTATAAGAATAAAAAAATAACCAAAAAAAAGTAATTAAAATAAAAAGTTGCACCAGCCGGCCGCGCATGGGACACGAACACGCAGAACCGCTGTCCGCCACTCTAACCAATAAACCACTGCCTCAATTGTTGATCGTTCGGCAAAGTTGCATTCTGAGCTAATTCTGTTACCATTCTATGCAAATAAAAAGTTTTGTATAATGCTGTGTGTCCGACGATTCGAACTTCGGTATGATGCGTAAATTAGGTCTTAATATACGCATAAGTATACGTTCAAATTGAGTTTAATTCGGATCATATCTCGCTTTTTTAGTCCGATTTAAATGAAATTTTCTGAAAACGCCCGTGGCAATGTATTTGTCATGTGAGATGTACAACTTTGGTTGTTGAGTGTATACTGTGTATATTAAATTGTTATTACTGATTTACAGAGGCCGGAAGGGGCGTGGCCGAATTTCAAAAAAACTTTGAAACACTGCAACATACACGGATGTTGTGATAAAATTTGTAGACTCTAGCTCTTATAGTTTCTGAGATCCAGGTGCTCATACAGACAGACAGACGGACAGACAGACAGACGGACAGACAGACATGGCTCAATCGACTCGGCTGTTGATACTGATTCAGAATATATATAGTTTATGGGGTCGGAGATGCCTCCTTCTGCCTGTTACGCACATTTGCGTTCCGACAAACACAGTAGTCCATGAATTTTTTTTAAATCCATGGCCTAAATATCAGAAGCTGACTTCGTGGTTTACTTGTAACTAATACAACATGGTTTTAAAACTTTCTGACAAAGTGCACATTTAATATCCTATTAAGTTAATCATATATTATATTAATATATTTACATGTCAAGTTGTAAATATTAAAATAAAATTTAAATAATTTTTTGAGAGCTATGTAGAACACGGTATATTCAATTGGTTTTATACTGACTTTTATTTTAGCAAAGGGAATAATATTAGGAGCTCGAGAAGTATTCCCCAAGGAAACCCAAAATCATCAACCCAAAATGTATATTGATTATATACCTCATGGTAATAATGATTGATGGAGTATCAAGCGAATAATACGACATTACTGGACTTCATCGGTGGTAAATGTCTATTAACCCGAAATGTGGCCTTCAGCCGTCAGAGACAGCAAGGGGAACTAAATGTAACCACAGTTTTGCCTGGGGTACGTGCCGTCGTTGCTCCTACTGACGGAAGTGCGGTTATACTCTCCAAGTGAGGGCGGCTGGAAGCAGGCCCCTAGCACGGTCATGTCTGTGCTAGGGGTGCTGACTAATTGTAGTCGGGCGAAGATCGTGAATCTATAAATCAGCCCAATCCAAGGCGGAACAGAATACGCTAATGGGTGCATGACCGGGGGTAGCCCGGTCTCTAGTATGCGGACTCTGAATACTAGAGTTTCATTTAGACTTCCCATGGCAAGCGGGCTATGTCGTGGGTGACCTTCCCTTCACGCCTACTCGTGGGACCAAACTTATGGATCCGTACAACAAATAAATAAGCCTGATGCGGCTTTGAAAGCATCAATCCAGGGTGAAGCCTTCACGGCCGACCCCAACACCAGCACTGCAGCCATTTGGGCTGCTGGCTTCCCCCTCCCCCCCAATACTACGGGTCTCGACCCTAGCATTCCGGGGTACTCGGACAGGCCACGAACTCCCTTGGACATTGAGTTCGCTAGTGCTGCCTTCTCGTCCAACAACTGCTCAGGCATGCAGCAGACCGTCGAGGTGATGTCCTCCGACGCTGAAGCTGAAGGTAATCTGATCAGCTTTGCTGACGACGCTTCTGTGGCCTCTCAGAGGTAAGGCCTCACGGAAGCAGGCTCCCAAATCCAGACTCTGCGACTGGACTCGGGGAACGCCTTCGTTAAAATGAAGACCCGAGAGAAGAAGCTCTTCAAAGCTGTACTCGCGAAGGGTTCGAGCAGAGCAGAAGCTCTTGCAATCGCCACTGAGCCCCCCGCGGAAACCAAGGCCAAGCGGACGCGCGTTCGCGATACTCTCCCCAAATCCAAGGGTCCATCAGCGGCCTTGATATAAAGCTGTTGGAGGAAACTGAGTTCCCGAGAGCTCACCTCATTCGAGGGTACTTCCCCAATAGCGCTGAACTCCCACCTGCCACCATTCTGGAGTACTTGGGTCTCCAGAATGTTCAACGCTTCAATACAAAAAAGCCTTAACGGCAAGACGACACACCTCGCGATGATGTTCGACGAGAAGTCGTATAAGGCTCTGACGGAGCTTAAGGGTAATACCGTTAAATACCGCTTTGGCAGGATCAAACTTATCCTTAAGAACTCCGCCGTCAGGGCCTCCCCCACTCCTGCCCTGTCCCCTTCCCCATCTCTAACCCCCTCCTATCAGCGCTCCTCCAGCAGCGTCAACCGTGGCCTCCACCAGCTTGACAGCAGTGGTCGCCGCTCCGGTGGCGCCTACCAGCGCCGCAGCCGCAGCCTCCATCCCCAAACCCCCAGTCATTGTGGTGAATGCCCCCAAGCCCACAACGGGCCGTACGAGGCCGGTGGTTGGCAGCGGACGCTCCCTTGTCCCTTCAAGGCCCACCACCAGCGCAGTGCGAAAACCTCCCGCAAGGGTACCTCCGGCGACCGTGATCGCAAGGCGACCTCCCCCGAGCAGTTCCTCCAGAATGCCGAAGGGCATCCGAGGCAACGACTCTCGGGGGGGCAAGGCAGGAGGCCTTGTCAACAAAGCCTTAAAGGAGGATGATTAAGGTGCTTCAGGCGAACCTGCACCACGCAAGAGGACTGTCTGCCACCCTGTGCAGGGTTGTCTGCGAAGACTCAATCAACCTGGCTCTCGTCCAAAAGCCTTGGTTGATCGGTGGCCACATCCGTGGACCATCATGCGGATCATGTAAGTTAATATTTGACCGCATGTGTGGTGCCCCTCGCACTGCTTTTGTTGTAAATAATAATGTGAGACACTTCCCTTTACCAAATTTCATCCACAGAGACCTGGTGGCAACGGCCATTAAGGTAGCCACGACTGAGGGTGTCCGGAGATAGTGATCGCCTCAACCTACTTCCCGGGCGACGAGGATGACGTCCCCCCCCACATACGCATACTTGTGCGTGCTTTCGCTCTGTACATATCGTTGTGCAAACAATTACACATTTAAATTCATACAGTTGACCATATATCGTTGTGAGCATCTGTACATATCGTTGTACAGTAATAATATATAATAATATATATATAATAATATTAAGAAAGAGTATCGTACAATTATTGACTCTTTACGTTAAAAAAAAGGTCGAAGGATATCCCACTGTCGCGTGCCGCTCGACTGTTGCTTTTGTTTTTACTACCATAACACAGGCTCACAAAAAAAAGTGTCTTGATCTGGGTATGCGCAGTTATATGTATTTTGGGTCGCTGATTCCGAATCTGGCATCAGAAATTCTCCATCACGTCTGGATTTCGACATAACCTCAAAAAACTGAAAAACCTTTAAACATCCCCAAAAAGATATAGAATCCTGATCTGGGCATGCGATGTATGCTTTAATATGTATTTTGACCTTCTTAGTCAGAACCCGAAGTCAAAATGTACACTAGACGTCTTAGTTTCGATTTAACTTCAAAAACCTCGACAAATTTTTTAAGCCCCAAAAAATAATGGAGGGTCATGATCGGGTAGTGCGATATATGTTTATATATGTTTTTTGACATTCCGAATCCGAATCTAAAGTCAAAACGTGCCTATCATGTCAGAATTTCAACATAACCTAAAAATTTTTTGAAAAACTTTCTAAATTTTTTTTTTTTAGGATTAGGGTGTATTTGAATATGATATAAAAAAGTTTTCCCGTTGATATAAGTTGTTTTGACCGCCATTTTTTCACATTTTGAAAAGGTTCATATGAGTAATGATTTTTTACTTCAACACTTCAAGTAAGTAAATAAAAAACAAAAAATGAAAACGTAACTGTACCCAGTCGTTCTAGGGGTGTCGATAAGCCATACACAAACTACTTATTAGACTACTCCCTACATGGGTAGTTATACTATTCACCCTTTAGTAAGCGAACACCGAACCACTAAGTGTCATTCGAATTATAACGCCTACTTTTCGTCACTTTCTCGTGTAAGCTTAGCAATATTTAAACAACCTACCCGACTACTCCCTACATGGGTAGTTACCCTACTCACCCTAAGGTAAGCGAACGCCGAACCACTTAATATCAACGAAATCAAACGCCTTCTTTTCGTCGTCCAATTTTTCACTCTATTTTCCAAATGTACATTTTTTTCTAAGCTGGCTTAATAATGGGTAGTCTTTTGGCCCACCTATTTATGACTAGACAGGTAAATACTCCAGTTATGGGTACTCTTCCCACCCACCTATTTATGGGTATATACATAAGTACTCTAGTCATGGGTACTCTTTTCACCTACCCTTTTAGGGGTACCTTCGAAAGTACTCTTACTGTAGGTACTTTTTTCTCTAGCTCATTCATGGGTACCTACATAAGTACTCTAACCAGGGTTAGTCAATTGTAGTAGTTACATAAGTACTCCAATCATGGGTACCCTTTTCTCTAGTTACTGGTCAACGATGTGGTGGCGATTGACCCTATTTGCGGACATTTCATACAAAAAACGAAATGATAAAATACATTGCTTAGGGTGTGTAAAGTAAGTAGGCCTAGCCCTTTAGTAAGTACTTATTTCACCAGCTCCGAACTAGTCGCCAGTACTATAGGGTACATAATTGACCAAATTCCATAATCCATGATTAACAAACTTCAAAATTTTGGAAGTTTTTCAACATTTTTTAGGTTAGTTTGCACTGGGCAAATACGCAAATCGGACAAAAACTGATTCTGCAGGAAACCAAACTGGGTTGGACAGTATCTGGCGGGATCTCACATTCAAAAATTAAGCGTTCATAGCTAGTTTCTCTTACCAAGGCGACAACTCAACAAATTCAAGACCCTTCGCTCGACGATTTAGTCAAACGGTTTTGGGAGATCGAAAATTATGCTTCTTCAGCTTCGGCCTCTGAAGAGGACTCTTTTTGTGAGGATTTCTTTAAGCAAAATCACACGCGTTATGATAATGGACATTACTCGGTCAAGCTTCCATTTAAAACATATGTTTGCATGCTCGGAAATTCTTACCATCGCGTTTTGCGCAGATTTAGGGGCTTGGCGTAAATGGAGTATCGAAAATCTGACAATTCTTCAGGAGCGCAGCTAATGGAAAGCTTCCCGGACGGCCCTCAAGGCTGTCTCCTTAGTGCTGCTCAAGGATGAAAATCTTTCTGCACTAAAATGGAGGCTCGGCAAGTCCACGATACCAGGCGACGATGGCGTTCCCAGGGTAGCTTTGGTTAAAACCTCGGTTGTCCTGATCAAGCGAGCTGTAACCAAGCTTGCAGTTCTGCCTCTTTCTGAACATATCGGTTAAAAGTAATCACTCCAACGAGGGGAGTATGTCGGGAGTAGAACCCGAACTTATGCTTATTTTATATTTAAATGTAAATGCTTCGCGGCACTGTTTGCTTCGATTACAAATCTGTTATGAATCTGTACATGCGTACAAAAGCTAGTTGCTCTAACATTGATCATTACATCTTTTACATCTGCTGGTCATGTACACTCGCGTTTATAAGCTTGCTTAATTCAGCTATTTAAATATGCAACAAGTGAACAATAAACTAAGATCAACAATTGAACAAGCAAGATCCTTTTGTTGGCATTTAGTGCAAAGGTGGACATTCGGTTTTCCTCTAAACATCAGCCCTAACATCAGCCAAACTGCCTGGATCACATTCTCGATCCGCTGGTCGGCCTTCTTAGAGCTAGTCTTACTTGGGGATACATACCAATCTCTTAGAGGAGAGTCAATGTGGTATTCATTCCCAAACAAGGGAATCGTTCCTGACCAGCCTAAATCATATCAGCCGATCAGTCTCACCTCCTTCCTGCTTAAGACAGCGGAAAGGCTCATAGACCTGCACATACGGTGCTCTCTACAGAAAACTTATCCTCTGCATCCCACGCAGTTTGCGTATATAGCCGGAAGATCGACGGAGGTCGTCCTCCACAAGCTAGTAGGTAAAATCGAAGGAGCCCTTGTATCCAAGAACATTGCTCTGTGCTCTTTTCTTGATTTAGAGGGTGCTTTTGATAACACTGGCTATGGCTCTATTTCTGCTGCGCTGGAGCGCAGAAATATTGCCCGTCCCCTAATCCGATGGATTAAGGATATGCTCAAACACCGGACTTTTTCCTCTACCTTGGACACCACTACTGCTTTTATGTCCCCAGGGAGGGTTCTTATCCCCCTTACTCTGGTCTCTAGTAGTTGATGAACTACTAAGTATTCTTGCAGAACAGGGGGTGGAAGCAATTGGCTACGCTGACGACCTGGCTCTAGAAGTGAACGGGAAATTTGCCAACACCGTGAAAGAGTTGATGCAATCCGCTCTAAACACGGTTAGCAGATGGTGAGAAGATGAAGGTCTCAGCATAAATTCTCAAAAGGCAATTATTTTTCCCTCACTAAGCGCTATTCCGTTGACATAGGTCAATTGCACATTGGCGGCTCTCCTGTGGGATTTTCCAGCGAGGTTAAATGTCTAGGGGTAACTCTTGATTAAAGACTAAACTGGAATTCTCACCTAAACAACACCCTATCAAAGCCAACTCATGCCATGTGGGCCTGTAGAAGATTCTTTGGTAGAACCTGGGGTCTCAAATCTTGTACCATACGGTTATTTGGGATGATGGTAAGACCCATCGTCACCTACGCTGCAATTGTGTGGTGGCCAAAGGTGACGCAGGTCATTGCCATCAACAAATGCAATAAATTGCATAGGCTGCTTTGGCTTTCTTTGACGGGTGCACTTCGCACCTGTCGCACAGCAGAACTGGAATCAATCTTGAACCTGACTCCGCTGCATATCCGAATAAAAGGAGTCGCTGCTATGAGCCTTCTTAAAATCAAGCTCCAATCTGGGCTTCTAGCTACCGAAGCAGGGCATGTCAAACTAATCAAAGATATTCCTGGCTTAGAGATCTGCACTAGATCAGATTCTATGACCAAGGAACTCCTCTTTGGTGCAAAATTCAGAACCCTCATCCCAGGCCGGAAGGACTGGGATGCTGGCAACCCCATCAGTGACCCTCACGGCATACACTGGTATACCGACGGGTCCGAGACTGATCAGGATGTTGGAGAAACCTCGATTGGCATGGGCAATCCGAGGTTCATGCCATCGAGTTTTGCTGCCGTCTTATCCTTGAGAAAGGGATCAGAGGAGCGAATATTTACATCTTCTCGGACAGCCAAGCTGCCATACTAGCCCTCTTATCAAAAAGAGTAGGTTCACGTATGGTGGCTGACAGCTGGAACTGCCTCCAGAGGCTGTTTAATAGAATAAAGTTGCCCTCCTTTGGGTACCTGGACACTCTGGTTTCCAGGGCAACGAGCTAGCGGATGCACTAGCGAGGGCGGGGTCATCAGCCCCTCTGGATGGCCCCGAACCCTTCTGCGGCGTGGGGTGGTCATCCCTTGTGAGAACAGATAGGTTGACCGAACGCTATTGGTTCTTCCAACCAGGGATGAGGCAGGCTAGAGAGCTTACAAATCACTCGGTTAAATGAAGAACAAATTTACTCTCTAGGAGAGATCTCTATTTTCTGTTGGTTACCTTAGTGGCCACCATTTGGTGAACTATCACCTCACGAAAATGCGCCTGTCTTCGGATACAGAATGCAGGCTCTGTAAAGAGGAGGACGAAACTACCAAACACATACTAGATGATTGTCCAGCTTTGGTATGGATTAGGAGTAAAAATTTGCTCGTGGAAATCGCAGTTCACGAGCACATTGTCCGTTTCTCGATGAAAGACCTGTTATGCTTTCTCAGGGAAGCAGAGCCGCTTTCGTCAAGATAGGGAGTGATTTATAGGTACAAAAGATCATTCTGGTCGCAGTGCCTCGCCCCTTCTCTGTTGGGAGACTCCCTTTGTCAAATAATAATAATAATAACATGAAATGTGCTGCACTGCACGACAGCAACAGAAAGTATTTCACCGCCCCGGTTGTTCTGGGACGGAGAGTGAGAGAAGAAATTGTAGAGCTTGAGCTGTGAATCTGGTTAACCGTAATGTGTCATGAAGAAATTCGATTACGTAAATTGAGTTTAAACTTTAAGGGCCAGTCTCTCACCGGAGCAATCAAAGCATTTGCAGCTATATATACATATGTTACTAAACGAATTGTATACTATTTATAGTGTGTTTGTATTTACTTGTGTGGCGAGGATGCGAAGGATTCGTATCGGATATATGCATCCATATGTACACATATGTAAATTGCAGTGAAGTTTTAATTATTGTGTGTGTTGTATGTACGCGGCTCGATGCTTGACTCAAAATCACGCCGTCAAAAACTTACAAATGACGTAATTTGTATTGAAAAATCAAAATTAATCGGAGTTGTTTTATCGAGAATCACTAATTAAGCCTTATAAGAACGAGCTTTGCTCATTGTAAGCCGGCAAACATGTTCAACATGTTTAGAATTGTTATTGTATTTATTATCAACCTAAAATCTAGAAATGCATTTCCAGGTATAAGGTCAGTTAGTTAGCCTCATGTCAAGTGTGGTCCCCCTGTAACTCTTTTTTGCTGTCCTTGTTTTTATTGTAGATGTAATTTTCTTGTTCCCGTGTCCGTTAAACTATATACGCTGACCTAGCGAGGCGACCAGCTTTATGAGCTGGTTCCGCTTGGCTTTGATTACGTCCTGGTGTAGCGGCTTGACGCCGTCAACGCTGTCGTAGCGATTCACATAGTCGGCCAACTGATCTGCCATGCAGATGACATGAATTCCGCAATCGTAGTCGTTGCTCTGCTGCAGGCACCGCGTGCTGCGATAGCGGGCATGTCCCATCTCCAGCACATCCTTGATGTAGTTGACTAGCTCCAACGAGCAGCTCGTATTGCCACCGCCGTACGAGTCAAAGTGGTAGAAGCTCTTGTCCGGTCGGGAGGCCACCAGCAACGTCCAGTGGGCACCGCCACATCGTTCCCGAGAATGATTGTCGTTGACGGCAATGAATATGAACGGCTTGTGGATACCCTTGCTGAGCAGCGCGTGCAGCTCCTTGTCGTCCATGTAGAGCATGCACTGCGACAGCTTTGGTGTGACGAACAGGAAATCGCTATTCGACTTGTACCTGATCAGTTCCAGGTAGGCGAAATAAAAGTTCAGGATAGCGTCATTCAGCCAGTGCGGGCCATGCAGCAGTTGCACGTCGCTCATACGCAGCGCGCACTGTCCAAGCGATGCCTGGATGGGGTCGGCACGGGACACTTTTGGCTTCTTGTTGTGGTCGATGTCGGTGGTGCTGTTGCTTGCGCCTGAGCAAATCCTATTGCTGCCTTTGTTGTTGTAATTGTTCTTTATGCTGCAGCTGTTCTTTCTTTGGATGTTGTTGGTGTTGCTGTTGTTCTTGTTTTCGTTGTTATTATTGTTGTTGTTGGTGTTGTGCATGTTGCTATCGATATTGCTGTTCTTCTCGTTGATCTCCCCACCATCGTCCACTGCGTTCGCCTCTATCTTATTATTGTCCAATTTTCCGGTCATGGGCAGCTCGTGGTCCGCTAAAGAGGATGTGTTGGACGCTGCCGCCTGGATGGCAAACCGACGCTCGGCGCGTTTCTTCTGGCGCACATTGCGCGGCATCTTTACCCCAGCTCTCGGCGAGATTATGATGCACCAGTGATGTCTGTGAATTTCGTGATTGTGACAGTTAAGTTTCGCCACACGGCCACAAAATCTTTCTACAGGCAGTGTCTGACGTAGTCAAACTTGTGTTTTTATTTCAATAAAGCGAACAAACAAATTGAAGTTTGTTAAAATGTGACAAGCTAGTGTATCGATCTATCGATTATCGGCTAGTCGCAACGTGAATTTCTACGATGTGCTTTTTTTTGCAAGCGAGACAGCGTGGTGTCAGTGGCCGCCAATGGAATGAGATTGGCATCGATAACAATTAATTAATCGTTGCTGCCATGCAGGAAAATGTATCCCAAGGCTGAAATTTGTTCATATTCATGCACATATGTACATACATTGCAAACAATTAATGGGCTATTATAAAATTTATATTTAAATTTATTAATCGAAAAAGGCCAAAGCAAAAATCTATAATGATATAACACCATTCTTTCTTGTCAACGCTATCGACATACACAAACACATATGTACATATGTATACAATATGTTTGAAATTTCTGTGTTTGCTTAACTTAATATTTCTTTACCAGGTCGGTTCGGTTCACATTCTGTTGCTGATTTGCCGGTCAGGATTTACTTAA
The DNA here is from genome assembly GCA_018151435.1 of Zaprionus africanus. NCBI lineage: Eukaryota > Metazoa > Arthropoda > Insecta > Diptera > Drosophilidae > Zaprionus > Zaprionus africanus. The sequence goes on from JAECXB010002129.1 coordinate 58,853, forward strand.
AGGGATTTGTCCACGTTGTGGCCGTCGCCATTGACGCGCAAATTCTCATCCTTCAACCACAACCCTCTTCCGTCCACTTGCCACTATACATTCATTAACCAACAGCGTCTCTGTTAAAATGTTCGTCCAGTTCTCTCTGTTTTTTCGAAGCTGTGTAGCATCGACTCAAATAACATATAAAATGAAGCCCAAAAGTATGCCACAAAAGAGAGAAGAAAAATAATAAAATCAGAGTAGGTCCTTAAAAGTATGCTATAAAAATTATTAAATCATATTATATTATATTATAAATCATAGCCTATTAAAAAGCACAATTTAAATAAGGAGCGTTTTCTAAAGCAGACTTCGCCACTCCGCTAAGACGGAGTAGCAATTTTCTCACACACCCTAAAAGGCAGCAGCAAACCGTAAAGTCAGCGTACAGCAAAATTGCGATTTCGCGCTGAACGACCACACGGTCAATATAGCCCCATAAGGGAAAAAAATGTTTCTTTAAATAGTTAGCCCAATTCTCTCCTAAATTAAATTTTCTGCCAATGCCTAAAATAAACCACAGTCAGATCCTTTAGAATGTTGGAATATAAAAATTTGACTGATGGCCACCTCGATGTTACCACATACTTTTGAGGGCAAAATTTAATGAAAAATAGTTATAGAAGCAAAAATATAGGAATGTTCTTTTAATTTAAGTTTTTGTTTATCTCTAGCATTATTTAAAATAATTCACATATTTGTTAATATACACTAGTTCACTTTAGGTTATTAGTCTCTTCCCGATTACTGTTTGTTTTTCGAGAATGTCTAAACTGGAGATTTTTTGTTGCTAAGTACTATATTTGAATTTTTTAAAACATTTTAAACAAACAGGTGCCGAGCAAGAGATCGATCTTTCGCCGACGGAAACCGTAAGTAAAATCCATCTTTTTATTACGTTTGAAATATGGTCCAAGCAACTAAAAAAATAATATATCAAGAACAAGTCACATCTCCTTTTGATTAACAGCCGAAAGTAGGCAATACAATTTTAAAATTTTGGTTAATTGGTTAATAATAAATTGCAGTTTTAAACAACGCCTTTAAAACTGTTACAACGAATGACATAACAAAAGTGAACAAAGAGCAGATTTTAATTACCAACTCAATTGCCTTTGAATGTTAGAAATAGGAATGATTAGTTTAACCACATTAATTTATAACATTACCTTTGAAGAATTTAATTAAATTTAAATGTTTTAGAAATTTTAATCTTTTGAACTCGATGCTAACGCTCCCGCTGTTGTAGGGAAAAAGGGGTCGCCTGAACTAAAAGTTCAATGGAGGTGATCATGGTTGGGTGGGCAAACGCGAATTCCTTCAACACCTAAGTTCGCCGGCATACCATTCTAGGCTCCTACCCTATATCCTATTTTCTGTTTGGTCATGTATATCTGTTTTCTCTTCCGCTTTTGTAATTTTCTAGTTCCTTTTGTCCCAGCACGTTCTTTCTTGATTTTTGTTTTTATTGTTAGTAGCCCTATGTTGTGTGAACAAGACCTCCACCCCCAAAGCCGACGAGCTAGAGCCGGATACGAGGGTCGTTTGATAAGTCCGTGACTTTTTGTATTTGCCGCGCACCTGCTCTAAATACAACACTGCTCCTGTCAGCAGTTATCGATTAACAGCTGACTGTAAAATTTTGAGAAAGCTGCGTTTTTTGGTTTGCGTTTTATAGGCATTGAAAGCAGACGATCTCGTGAATTTTAACGAAAATGGAGATCGAGATCGTCTGCTTTCAATGCCTATAAAACGCAAACCAAAAAACGACCCTCGTACTTAATAGAAAAGGATGAAAAAAAGGAAAACTCGTTACACTGATCGCGGGCAGGAATCGAACCCGAGCACTGTCAACATTCATTGGTCTTCGAATCCGGCACACACTCCAATAAGCTACTGTAGAACTTCACATCAATTTATTGCCCTATCTAATGCTTATACTTCTTGTCTATTTGCTTTTGCATTGTTTATGTGTTCTTCTTTTGTCTGTCAATTAAATTAAATAAAAAGAATATAATTTATTTTTAAATTTTTCGAAATAGAGCAGAATTTTCATTATAAATAACGGAATAATAATCCATGGCCTTCTACAGTCGGCACCTGACTGTAGCGTTCGACTGGTTTATATTGTGTGTAAATAATTACGTTTGATTGATAAATCAAAACTGGCCTTTACACATAAAACTGCATCTTAGCCGATTATTCCCATATCATCTATATGTTATGGTCGTCCGATTAACCCTTTCAGTCATACATTTTTTGTATTTTTTGTCTCTTATTTTTCATGTTTTTTTTTTTATTTTGTTTTGTGTTTTTTTTTATGTTTTTCCTTTTTTCAGAGGCTTTGCTTCAATATTAGAGCTCAAAAATGATAATTTACGAGGTAAGACCGTAGCGGTCCCACCATGACTGAAAGGATTAAGATGAAATTTTATATACATATTATATAAGAAGAAAAAGGTCGATGCAGTAAATTTGTTTACAATTTCTGACAAACAAAACAAGTCGACCGATAGTTTGTATGGCAGCTAAAAGGTATATCGATCCGATCCAGTTTGTTTTGACCCATTTACAGCGTGCAGAAACATGAAGCATGCGTACCAAGTTTTATAAAGACAAACCAAATGAAATTGTATATAACAGACAAAAGAAGGCCTGGTAGTTCCCACCAAAAATATTATATATTTTATAATCAGCAGAGTCGATATAGCCTTGTCCGCCTGTTTGTCTGTCTGTCCGTATGGAAGTCTAGATCGCAGAGACTATTGGCGCAGGACTTACAAAAATATTAGAACAAATATCTAAATTTCGCTCACAGATCAAGTTTATTTTGTAGGTTGACCACGCCCTTTCCGACCCTGTAAATCGATAAATTTTGTATTCCAAGCGCAGTTTTTATACAGGGCAGTTCATTTTGGTTACCAAAATAACTATTTACGGTCAAAAGATTTCTGAAAAAAGTTGTTTGCGATTGGATCATTAATATAGAAGTTATTCTAGAAATTATCATTTTGAAGCCGCTACCAAATAAGCCCCACAGTATGCAACACAAAACACGCAAAACGCCGAAGTTATATAAGTTAACAACAACAAGAGCAACAGTCGAGCGGCACGCGACAGTGGGATACCCTTCGACCTTTTTGAAACGTAAAGAGTCAATAATTGTACAATACTTTTATTTAATAGAAATATCGTAACGTACGCCTTTATATGCGTTTGTGTATGAATAGGTGTATCATTTCATTGGTCAAGCACAAATGTATGTATGTGTGTGTGCGTTTGAATGCAAAAAATGCGTGTGCATAGAAAAGAAGAGAAGAACAACAGATGGCGCTTCGCGCTTGCAATCTCTTTCCTTTTCTTTCCTACATGAGCATTGCAATGACGTCACAGCTTGCTGGTCTGTATACAAATCAAAGCGAACAAGGTTTTTGTTTAATAACTTCTGTGTTTGTTGTCCGATCGGATTGGAATTTTGACATTATGTTGGTATTATAATTAGCTAAGTATAGTCTTACTCAGAATGTTGTATCTTTTATATGTCGCTCGCAAATCAGCTTAAAAGATGAAATTATTGATTTGCGTGGGCGGGGGGCGTGGCACCCAACATTTGAAATAAACTTCACCTGTCCCGGATCAAAAGAAACCTTCATGACAAATTTGTCATCATCTGTGTGTTCATCTGGACATCCAGACACCCAGACACCCAGACATCCAGACATCCGGACAGACAGACAGACATGGCTTAATCCACTTGGCTAGTGATCCTGAGCAAGAATATATATACTTTGTGGGGTCTCCCACGCCTCCTTCTGCCTGTTACATACATTTGCACAAAGTTAGTATACCCTTTTTTGACCATTTTCAATGGTCGAAGGGTATAAAAAGTTCAAACCAAGAACGAAAGATACAGTCGAGTTTGCTCGACTATGATGTATCAGCAACCTACCCAACCAAAACGATTTCTAGAATATATTTAAGTTAATTACTTGCAAGGTGCAAAGTAAAAAATAAAAAGATTTTTTAGTTCAATTAAGAACAACGACTTTATTTGTCTAAATCCAATTTGCAACTAAATTACCCTAAGCTGTCCCTAACAAGCTGTGAGTCTTGGCAGTGAGCCGCGCTGCCCTTGGGGGCAGAGGATCGACGTCGGCTTCGCTGTTTCCAATAGGCCACGACATCCGCTGATGTTATGTTGGTCGAAATGTTGCAGTCTTCTTGATATCACATGCATTGGTGGGGGCGGAAACGGTTGCCAAACAGATTCTTAGAATTCTGCTTGGTAGCTCGGCGCGTGCAGGAAATAATGCAGACGCTGAGCTTGCAGATTGGAACTTGTGTACTGGAGTTCAATATTCTAAATTGTAACATTTTTATACCCTTCGACCATTGAAAATGGTCAAAAAAGGGTATAGTAACTTTGTGCAAATGTATGTAACAGGCAGAAGGAGGCGTGGGAGACCCCACAAAGTATATATATTCTTGCTCAGGATCACTAGCCAAGTCGATTAAGCCATGTCTGTCTGTCTGTCCGGATGTCTGGCTGTCTGGATGTCTGGATGTCCGGATAAACACACAGATCTCAGCTATTATAAGAGCTAGAGGCACCAAATTTGGCATAAAGGTTTCTGTTGATCCGGGACAGGTGAAGTTTATTTCAAATGTTGGGTGCCACGCCCCCCGCCTACGCAAATCAACAATTTCATCTTTTAAGCTGATTTGCGAGCGACATATAAAAGATACAACATTCTGAGTAAGACTATACTTAGCTAATTATAATACCAACATAATGTCCAAATTCCAATCCGATCGGACAACAAACACAGAAGTTATTAAACAAAAACCTTGTTCGCTTTGATTTGTATAAAGACCAGCAAGCTGTGACGTCATTGCAATGCTCATGTAGGAAAGAAAAGGAAAGAGATTGCAAGCGCGAAGCGCCATCTGTTGTTCTTCTCTTCTTTTCTATGCACACGCATTTTTTGCATTCAAACGCACACACACATACATACATTTGTGCTTGACCAATGAAATGATACACCTATTCATACACAAACGCATATAAAGGCGTACGTTACGATATTTCTATTAAATAAAAGTATTGTACAATTATTGACTCTTTACGTTTCAAAAAGGTCGAAGGGTATCCCACTGTCGCGTGCCGCTCGACTGTTGCTCTTGTTGTTGTTAACTTATATAACTTCGGCGTTTTGCGTGTTTTGTGTTGCATACTGTGGGGCTTATTTGGTAGCGGCTTCAAAATGATAATTTCTAGAATAACTTCTATATTAATGATCCAATCGCAAACAACTTTTTTCAGAAATCTTTTGACCGTAAATAGTTATTTTGGTAACCAAAATGAACTGCCCTGTATAAAAACTGCGCTTGGAATACAAAATTTATCGATTTACAGGGTCGGAAAGGGCGTGGTCAACCTACAAAATAAACTTGATCTGTGAGCGAAATTTAGATATTTGTTCTAATATTTTTGTAAGTCCTGCGCCAATAGTCTCTGCGATCTAGACTTCCATACGGACAGACAGACAAACAGGCGGACAAGGCTATATCGACTCTGCTGATTATAAAATATATAATATTTTTGGTGGGAACTACCAGGCCTTCTTTTGTCTGTTATATACAATTTCATTTGGTTTGTCTTTATAAAACTTGGTACGCATGCTTCATGTTTCTGCACGCTGTAAATGGGTCAAAACAAACTGGATCGGATCGATATACCTTTTAGCTGCCATACAAACTATCGGTCGACTTGTTTTGTTTGTCAGAAATTGTAAACAAATTTACTGCATCGACCTTTTTCTTCTTATATAATATGTATATAAAATTTCATCTTAATCCTTTCAGTCATGGTGGGACCGCTACGGTCCCACCTCGTAAATTATCATTTTTGAGCTCTAATATTGAAGCAAAGCCTCTGAAAAAAGGATATAGGGTTTTTTTTTAAAAAAAAAGCATGTAGAATAAAAAAACACAGAAAAACATAAGAAATAACACAAAACAAAATAAAAAAAACATGAAAAATAAGAGACAAAAAATACAGAAATGTATGACTGAAAGGGTTAATCGGACGACCATAACATATAGATGATATGGGAACAATCGGCTAAGATGCAGTTTTATGTGTAAAGGCCAGTTTTGTTTATCAATCCGTAACGTAATTATTTACACACAATATAAACCAGTCGAACGCTACAGTCAGGTGCTGACTGTAGATGGCCATGGATTATTATTCCGTTATTTATAATGAAAATTGAAAATTCTGCTTTATTTGAAAAAATTTAAGGTAAAGGTTAAATAGCTGCCTACCTCTCCGATTTTTTTAAATTTTTTTTACTGAATAGAATATATTTAAATTAAAGTAAAGGGAAAAAATTATTTTGGGGTTCCTTTTATTTTTTTTTTAATTTAATTTTTAAAATAATTAATTTTAATTTTTTTTTTTTTTGCTAATTTTAAATAAAAATTCCCAACGAGCCCCCCCCTCTCCCTCAATCAAAAAAAATCAAATTTATTTTTTTTTAAAAAAAAAAAAAAAAAATTTTTTTTTAGATTGCGATAAAGTGGGAGAAAAAAAAAAAAAAAAAAAAAGTTGTTAAAAAGAAAACTAACAAAAAAAATATTAAAAAAAATCATATAATTAAAAAAAAAAAAAAAAAAAAAAAAAAAAAAAATTTTAAAAATTACAGCCAAAAGCCAAAAAAATAAAAAAAATTTTCAAATAAACCCTACCCCCTTAAAACCCCAAAAAAATAAATTTTAAAAAAAAATTTAAGAGTAAAATTAAAAAAAAAAAAAAAAAAACCCACCTCCCAAAAGATCGTGCTTGTTCAATGTTTTTTCTTAGTTTTTTATTCACTTGTTGCAATTTAAATAGTCGAATCAAGAGCTTATAGACGCGTGTGTACATGACCGGCAAATGTAAAAGAATGTAATGATCAGTGCTAGAGCAACTAGCTTTTGTATGCATTAACAGAGTCATAACAGAGTCATACAGAGTTGTAATCAAAACAAACAGTGGCGCGAAGCATTTACATTTAAATATAAAATAATCATAAAGTTCGGGCTCTGCTCCCGACATACTCCCCCCCGTTGGAAGTGGTTACTTTCAACCGATATGGTCAGAAAGAGGCAGAACTGCAAGCTTGGTTACAGCTCGCTTGATCAGGCCAACCGAGGTTTTAACCATGGCTACCCTGGGAACGCCATCATCGCCTGGTATCGTAGACTCCACCTTGCCGAGCCGCCATTTTAGTGCAGGAAGATTTTCGTCCTTTAGCAGCACTAAGGAGCCCGCCTTAAGGGCCGTTCGCGAAGTTTTCCATTTGCTGCGCTCCTGAAGAATCGTTAGATATTCGGTACTCCATTTGCGCCAGAAAATTTGACGCATTTGGCATACGCGTTGCCAGCGATTGAGACGCCCTTCCTTCAAATGGGTGATGTCAGGCTCATCTATTGCTGTGAACGTTGACCCAATGAGAAAGTGTGCAGGCGTTAGAAAGCTTGAGTCGTCTGGGCTTTCTGAAATTGCATAGAGTGGGCGAGAATTAAGTATTGCCGAAATTTCATAGACTAGAGTACGAAGTTCTTCGAGAGTTAAAACAGAAGACCCAGCAGCACGAAAGAAGTGATATTTGGCAGACTTGACTGCCGCCTCCCATAATCCACCAAAATGTGGAGATCGGGGCGGTATAAAATTCCAATCAATTCCATTAGCTAGACAAACTTCCGATACAGCGCTGTTGTGCGGGTCGCTTAAGAATAATTCTCTCAGTTCAGCTAATTCGTTTTTAGCGCCAACGAAATTTGTTCCGTTGTCTGTCCAGATAATGCGTGGTTTGCCCCTGATGCTTATGAAGCGTCTCAGAGCGGCAATAAATGATGCTGTCGTTAGGTCCTTGACGACTTCGAGATGAGTAGCTTTAGTACTGAAGCAGATAAAAATGGATATGTAGCACTTTTCTGGTGCCTTATTCCTGGTCTCAGGCTTATAAAGAAAAGGTCCACAGTAATCGATTCCTGTTGTGTGGAACGCTGGGTTTGGACGAACGCGATCTGCTGGCAGCCTACCCATAATATGCTCGGCATATCGTGGCTTCAGGCGAAAGCATCTCAAGCACTTATTGATGACGCTGGCCACAGTTTTGATTCCACCAATTGGCCAATATGCCTGCCTTATAGTTGCGAGAAGACTTCTCGGGCCTGCATGCAGCAACTTTTGATGGTAATGCACGATGATTGCATTTGTGACCGGGTGCCCTTTAGGAAGCAAAATAGGATGACGCGCGTCGTAATCCAGTTGCGAATTATGTAGCCTGCCTCCAACTCTGATGAGTCCATTTCCGTCGATGAATGGGTAGAGAGAAAGCAAATTGCTTTTGACTGGAAGCGACTTCTTTGAGGAGAGCATCGCATAGTCGATGGCAAAGGAGACTTCTTGTATGTTTTTAACAAAGAGATATGTGCCCATGCGCAGATCCTCGACGGTCAAATTCAGCGTAGTTGGAGTGCATTTCTTCGATAAAGTGAGCCAAAATTTGCGAACATAAGCGAAAGTTCGTTGCAAAGAAGTGAACGAGTTTTGATATTTGCAAAAACGGGTTAAATCATATTTTGTTGTGGTGATCAGCACCTTGCGACGGCGCTCTGGCAAGTCGATATCTGGCAGCACGTTTGTAGGCCAATTGGATTTGGGCTCGCTAAGAAACTGAGGACCATGTTGCCACAGCTTGTCATTCATCAATTCCTTTGGCGTGCAGCCTCGAGATAATATGTCAGATGGGTTACAGGCTGTTGGCACGTGATGCCAAGTCATTCCCTGGGTCAACTCCTGTATTTTACTGACGCGGTTTGAAACAAATACGTTGAATTCCGATGGCGATGATCGAATCCATGAGAGCGCTATTGTAGAGTCGGACCAGCAATGGTATTCACATTGAAATGGAACAATGCGAGCGAGATTAGCGACCAATTCAGCTAAAACCAATGCAGCTGACAATTCCAACTTTGGTATCGTAAGAGTTTTCAAAGGGGCGACTCTAGATTTTGAGCATAAAAGATGTGATGAAATTGAGTCCTGTGATTCCGAGCGAAGGTAGATACAAGCGCCGTATGCCAGGCTGCTTGCATCACAAAATGCATGAATTTGAAATGATGCTGAAGGAATCATCGCGTACCGCGGAAATTTGAGTGAACTGACAATGGAAAGTTGAGAGAAAAGCTGGCTCCATGCTGATTGTAGCTCTGTTGGCATTGCGTCGTCCCAATTGAGTTGATGTTTCCATAATGTTTGGATAAATATTTTGGCCTTTGTGATGATAGGCGCAATTAAGCCAAGCGGATCGTAAGTTCTGGCGACTGTGGATAGAACAGCGCGCTTGGTGGCTGGTCCATCCGGCAAGATTTTTGAAAAATTGAATAAGAAGTTGTCAGAACTGAGGTTCCATACCAGCCCCAAGGCTTTCGCGATTCCAGTTTGATCATCAAATGTTAGCAGCTTCTCCTTATCCACTTCGAGCTCACCATCGAGCACGGCTGATTCATTAGAGCACCATTTGCGAATGGGGAATTGGCCACGGCTGAGTAGCCCCTTGACCTGGCGTTTAATTTCCACTACTTCTTCAATGCTGTCTCCACCAGAGATAAGGTCGTCTACGTAGAAGTCTCTCTGAACGATCCTCGAGCCAATAGGGAACGTTTCCTCCTCATCAAGTGCTAGCTGATGCATAGTCCTTATTGCCAAAAACGCTGCGGATTTGGTACCATATGTGAGTGTGTCCAATTTGTATGCCTTTATGTCGTCTTCTGGGCTATCGCGCCATAAGATTATCTGTAAGTATTCATCAGGATGAGAAACTTTGACACATCTGTACATTTTGCATATGTCTCCGCAAAGAGCTATTTTGAAAAATCGAAATCTGAGCAATGTGGTGAATATTGTGGCTTGAATCGTAGGTCCTGCCAGCAATAGATCATTCAGAGAGTAGCCAGAGGTCGATTTTGCCGATCCATCAAAGACAACCCGAAGTTTTGTAGTTGTGCTATCGAGCTTCTGGACGCAGTGGTGCGGCAAGTAAAATTTGGGTGCTTTGCACTTATTAGAAACAAGAGACATGTGACCTAAGCTAAGGTATTCTTGAATAAATGCAGCGTATTGCGATTTGATCTTGGGATCCTTGGCCAGCTTTGTCTCTAAGCCCCTAAATCTGCGCAAAGCGCGATGGTAAGAATTTCCGAGCATGCTAACATCTGTTTTAAATGGAAGTTTGACCGAGTATTGTCCATTTTCAAGACGAGTGTGATTTTGCTTGAAGAAATCCTCACAAAAAGAGTCCTCTTCAGAGGACGAAGCCGAAGAAGCATAGTTTTCGATCTCCCAAAACCGTTTGACTAAATCCTCGAGCGAAGAGTCTTGAATTTGTTGAGTTGGTGCCTTGGTAAGAGAAACTAGCGATGAACGCTTAATGTTTGAATGTGAGATCCCGCCAGATACTGTCCAACCCAGTTTGGTTTCCTGCAGAATCAGTTTGCTGTCCGATATGCGTATTTGCCCAGTGCAAATTAAGTCGAAGAACAGGCCTGCTCCGATGAGCAAGTCGATGCGTTGAGATTTGTGAAAATTCGGATCAGCAAGAATGACGTTGGCAGGTATCTGGAAAGCACTTTTGTTGAAATCATGTTGCGGCTGGTAGTCCGTGATGGTTCGTGTCACGACGGCTACAAATGAGGCTCCATAGCCAGCGTTTTGCGACTTGACAACGATGTCTACTGCCTTATCAGAGTCTAGCGCAGATTCTCCGATTCCCGAGATTGCTACATGTGATCGACGAGTTTTTAGCTGTAGTTGATTTGCAAAACGAGTAGTAATAAAATTCAGCTGAGAGGCAGAATCTAAAATTGCACGGCATTGAATGTGCTCTCCAAAACGATTTTGCACCAGAACTATGGCCGTAGCCAGCAACACGTAGTCATCAGGCATATCATTTGAGGCTTGGTGTGGAGGGCATGAAACCGATCTAGATATTAGCGAGGATGAGGCCTGACTTGAATCTGCCAGGGAGGAGCTGGGTGCAGAGTTGGTTGATATATGCAAGAGCGTGTGATGCCTCGATTGGCACTGTCTGCAGCTACCTGATCTGCACTGTTGCAGCGTGTGCCCCTTGCGCAAGCAATTTAAGCATAAGTGCATTTTCTTAGCTTCCTTATAACGCAAATTGGGCGAGAGGTTCAAAAATCGAGTACATTTTGAAATATAATGTTCCCCAGAATCACAAAATGGGCAAGTTGCCTTTGTGTTCGATGTTGAGGACGAAGACAAAGTAATAAGAGAGTTTTTCGTAGATTTATGTGATGATTTTCCCACCTGATTGCTAGGTGTTAGTGTTACCATAGCATTTTCGACGTTTTCCATAGCTCTGCATCTTTTTTCCAAAAACGAGGCCATTGTTTTCCATGCTGGAAGTTCGTTGGGTCCAATTGACTCCTCCCATCGCTCACGCGTGCGTTGATCAAGTTTCTGAGCGACGACATGAATCAATATTCCATCCAAGATTTGAACCGTATCTGCTAACGTGTTGATGGCTCTTAAATGTGAGTTCATTTTGTCACTGAGCGTCCGCAAGCCAATAGCCGAGCCCTTCTCCACACCATCAAGCCCAAAAATTGCCTTTACGTGTGCCTGGAAATGAAACAACTTATTATCGAATCGATTACGAAGCAGATTAAGAGCAGTAGTATAGTTGTCTTCAGTCGGCTCGATTGAGCGTATGGTCTCCAATGCGACTCCCTCTAAGCAAGATAAGAGATGTTGGAATTTTTCAACCTTACTCATTTCCAAGTCGTCTTCGATAACGGTGGTGAAGATGGCGTAAAAGTGTGGCCAATCCATATACGAGCCACTGAATTTGGCCAGTTGCAGCTGCGGAAGCCTTGATGCTCGAACCGCGACGTTGCTTGATGTGTCGCTTGTGAAATTACGCACTGCAGTAGAATTCAGAACGGATGATTTGCGCTGCAACGACACGAGTTCACGAGACAGTGCAGACTTAACCTCAATGTATGCATCGTTAAAGTCAGCCCGAGTGTTTGAGGTTAACTCCGAAAGATCCATTTTTTCCAAGGCGACTTGCGCATCATTGAATTCAGTTTTCATTGTTTCCAGATACTCCAATCGAACTGAAAAGTCTGACTCGTCCATTCCAGCGATTTTCTCAGCAGTGAGATTGGCATTCCAAGCATCCAATTGACGTTTCACAGAATCTGCTTTCGCCTTGTAAAAATCTTTCTGATTGTCCGCGTCAGTCATTGCAATGCCGCCTAGATGAGACTGCTTGTTGAAATATAGGGAACACCCTGTTTATACGTTCCGTTATGTGCAAAGACCCGTATGTATATATGTACGAGTATAACTGCACAAGAATATGTGCAAAGCAGATGCACCAAAATAACTGTTATTAATTTGCCTTGATATAAGTGTTTGTATATGTTGCACCCACGACGATTTTAGGCTTTTACATATATTTTTACTGTACAACGATATGTACAGATGCTCACAACGAAATAAGGTGAACTGTATGAATTTATATGTGTAATTGTCTGCACAACGATATGCACAGAGCGAAAGCACGCACAAGTATGCGTATGTATGTACACGAAACTGGGCACAGCAAGTCGAAAGAAATGTGTGTATGTGTGTCACCGAATTTTCGCGCGCGAATCAATATGTACCGATATGTACAAATTTTTAGGTTTTATATTTTGCCGACATGCAAAAAATAACCATGAGCGAACGAATGCCTGTATACTAATTTGCCACCGAATTGTAACAAATCAAACGACCACGAAAATTGCAACAAACGACCGACAACCAAGAAATCACGTCGGGGTCACCAAATGTTTAGAGGAAAACCGAATGTCCACCTTTGCACTAATTGCCAACAAAAAGATCGTGCTTGTTCAATGTTTTTTCTTAGTTTTTTATTCACTTGTTGCAATTTAAATATTCGAATCAAGAGCTTACAGACGCGTGTGTACATGACCGGCAGATGTAAAAGAATGTAATGATCAGTGCTAGAGCAACTAGCTTTTGTATGCATTAACAGAGTCATAACAGAGTCATACAGAGTTGTAATCAAAACAAACAGTGGCGCGAAGCATTTACATTTAAATATAAAATAATCACATTCTATCCGATAATATGCGTTATTATCACCTACTGAGTGCACTGGATCCGGAAAGCATGTCCGAAATAGCTGATATTGTGGCAAATCCAGCGGAGATCAACAAATACGAGCAATTGAAGGCATGCATCATAAAACGCCTTACCATGTCTCCAGATCGTCAACTTCTAAGGGCGTTATCGGAATTGGACCTTGGAAATAGATCACCCTCACAGCTACTGCGCGAAATGACTATGCTCGCAGGTGGACGGGCTTCTAATGACGTGCTGCGTGTGCGCTGGCTATCACTTCTCCCACAGCAAGTGCAACGTGTGCTTAAAGTTCTGGGCGCAGCCCCGATGGAGGAATTAGCCGATCTCGCTGACAATTTCATGGAAGACGAAGCTGGATCACTTGTCATGGCGGCCTCACACTCAACAACAGCAGGAGCACACACACATCCTGTCCGCATAAGTGACGAGTTGGCTGACTGCAAGCGCGAACTCGCTGTTCTTAAGTCCACGATGCAAAAGGATTTGGATAATATCACACAGAAAACCGAACACAAGAAGGACCAGCAGAAGCCATCGACTACTCCACCGAAGTGCTTCTATCACACCAAGTTCGGCTCTAAAGCGCGCCGCTGTATCCAGCCCTGTTCGTGGACAGCACAACAGGGAAACTAATGAAGCTATCAGTAGTTCAGGCGGCTAGTGATAGTATGAATCCTGTACGCCTCTCCAAGGAGTATAGACTCCACATTTACGATCGTTCCACCAACATAAAATTCTTGATTGATTCGGGTTCGGTAATATCACTCATACCGATTTCAATACTAAAAAGGAATAATTACAGGAAGGACAACTTTAAGCTTTATGCTGCTAACACATCCGTCATAGACACTTATGGAACGATCGCATTAACATTCAACCTCAATCTAAAACGGAAGTTCATTTGGACTTTCACAATCGCCAACGTGCAGTCAGCCATAATAGGGGCCGACTTCCTCACGCACAACGGATTATTACTCGATCTAAAGCGCAGATGTCTTTACGATCCCACTGCATCGCTGGAAACAAAAGGGAAACTAACCCAAACAAGCCTGTTCAACGTCTCAACAGTTAGCACATTGAGTGGAAACACACAACAATATGTTCAGCTTCTCACTCGCTATATAGAGATAACACGGCCGATCACAACGCCACCCACCCACGTCAGCAACGCGGTATCTCACCACATTGACACAACAGGCGCTCCCGTCTTTGACAGGCCAAGGCGACTCACAGGAGAGAAGTTGGCTGCAGCTCGCAGGGATTTCGATATGCTACTCCAGCATGGGGTTATTAGACCTTCAAATAGCCAATGGGCCAGCCCAATCCATCTTGTCCCTAAGAAAAACAACGGATGGCGAACTACAGGGGACTATCGGAAACTTAACGCGCATACCACGCCGGACCGATACCCTGTGCCGCATTGTGAAGACCTTCTCCAGCGACTACATGGATGTAGTGTTTTCTCCACAATCGACCTAGTGCGAGCATACCACCAGATTCCCATCGCTCCGGAAGACATTCCTAAAACTGCCGTTACAAATCCATTCGGCTTGTTCGAGTTCATTGGAATGCCGCCAGGTTTACGAAATGCAGCACAAACCTTTCAACGCCACATGGACAATTTGCTCCGTGGCCTGCCGTTTGTTGGTTGTTACATCGATGACATTATCATCTACTCACACTCTCACAAAGAGCACCTCCAGCACGTAGCAACGGTATTCCAAATCCTGCAGGACAACCGACTTACCATAAACCCACAAAAATGTCAATTCGGCAAAGAAGAAGTTGTATTCTTGGGTTTTACGGTAAACTCAAAAGGTTTTAGGTCGAGCGCACGGAGGCTATTAGGAACTTTCCAAAGCCAACAACAATCATGGAGTTGCGGAGATTCTTGGGAATGCTCAACTATTATCGGAGGTTGATTCCTGGTGCAGCAAAAACTCAAATCCCGCTCACGAATTATTTGAAAGGTGCTACCAAAAATGATAAACGCGAGATACCATGGACCACAGAATCAACAAATGCTTTCAACAATTGTAAACAAGGCATCGAAAAAGCTGCCAGAGCAACATTTCTCGCTCCCTCGGCTAAATTGCTGTTAAAGACTGACGCCTCCGATACAGCTATAGGAGCTGCCCTGGAACAACTGGAGGACAATGCCTGGCGGCCAGTCTCATTCTTCTCACGGAAATTATCACCTGCCGAGAAAAACTACAGCACCTATGACCGCGAGCTTTAAGCAGCGTTCGCTGCCACTCTGTTCTTCAAACACATTTTGGAAGGCCGAGCTTTTGTCATCCAAACAGATCACAAGCCGCTTGTTTACGCATTCGCACAAAAAGCATCAAAAGCCTCACCTCGTCAGCTGCGGCAATTGGACTTTATTGCTCAGTTTTCAACCGAGATTGTTCACACACCTGGAGCAGAGAACATCGTAGCAGATACACTGTCGCGTATAAATGCCATTAGCATGCCCAGCGATCTCGATCCTCAGTCAATATTTGATGCTCAGCAAGCTGATAACGAAATTACGCAACTTGAACAAGATACATCGTTGGAGCTCCAAACTCTGGACATTGGACAATACCGCATCATGTGCGATACATCAACGGGACGCACACGTCCATACATTCCTGGCACTTTACGACAGCGCGTATTGACGCAATCCACAACATGGCACACCCAAGCGGTCGCACAACTGCGCGATTAATAAAACAGCGATTTGTTTGGCCAGGCATGAATCGTGATGTCGTAAGGTGGTGCCGACAATGTATTCCGTGTCAGCGTGCCAAAATTCATCGACACACACGAACACCTTTCGGACAGATTGATATCCCGGATCAGCGATTCGATCACATCCACTTGGATCTCATAGAGCTGCCTCGAGTCAACGGCTTGCGTTACTGCCTCACAATCATCGACTGATTCAGCAGATGGCCACTGGCGATCCCACTCTCGAACATGTCAGCAGAAACAGTTGCAGTAGCCTTATATACGCAATGGATTTGTCTTTTCGGCACGCCTCTCAGTATCACCACTGACCAGGGTACCCAGTTTGAATCTGCCCTGTTCAGCGAGATAGCAAAAGTAATTGGAGCTGAGAGAATCCGCACAACTGCGTACCATCCGCAATCAAACGGTATGGTTGAAAGATGGCATCGCACATTGAAAGCAGCACTCATGTGTAACTCGCATATTCCATGGCCAGACTTGCTACCCACCGTTTTATTGGGACTTTGCTCAGCTTTCAAGGAGGATATCAAGTCCTCGCCTGCGGAGTTACTGTTTGGCACAGCCCTACGACTGCCACACGAATTCTTCGGCTCAGCAGAATCAGGCGCTTCCATGGATATGCGGGTCACGGAAAAGCTCCGTCAACATATTCGAACTATTAGAGCTACACCTGCTTCTCATCATTCCAAGCCACAGATGTTCTTCTTTAGACTTAACCTCAATGTATGCATCGTTAAAGTCAGCCCGAGTGTTTGAGGTTAACTCCGAAAGATCCATTTTTTCCAAAGCGACTTGCGCATCATTGAATTCAGTTTTCATTGTTTCCAGATACTCCAATCGAATTGAAAAGTCTGACTCGTCCATTCCAGCGATTTTCTCAGCAGTGAGATTGGCATTCCAAGCATCCAATTGACGTTGCACAGAATCTGCTTTCGCCTTGTAAAAATCTTTTTGATTGTCCGCGTCAGTCATTGCAATGCCGCCTAGATGAGACTGCTTGTTGAAATATAGGGAACACCCTGTTTATACGTTCCGTTATGTGCAAAGACCCGTATGTATATCTGTACGAGTATAACTGCACAAGAATATGTGCAAAGCAGATGCACCAAAATAACTGTTATTATTTTGCCTTGATATAAGTGTTTGTATATGTTGCACCCACGACGATTTTAGGCTTCTACATATATTTTTACTGTACAACGATATGTACAGATGCTCACAACGAAATAAGGTGAACTGTATGAATTTATATGTGTAATTGTCTGCACAACGATATGCACAGAGCGAAAGCACGCACAAGTATGCGTATGTATGTACACGAAACTGGGCACAGCAAGTCGAAAGAAATGTGTGTATGTGTATCACCGAATTTTCGCGCGCGAATCAATATGTACCGATATGTACAAATTTTTAGGTTTTATATTTTGCCGACATGCAAAAAAATAACCATGAGCGAACGAATGCCTGTATACTAATTTGCCACCGAATTGTAACAAATCAAACGACCACGAAAATTGCAACAAACGACCGACAACCAAGAAATCACGTCGGGGTCACCAAATGTTTAGAGGAAAACCGAATGTCCACCTTTGCACTAATTGCCAACAAAAAGATCGTGCTTGTTCAATGTTTTTTCTTAGTTTTTTATTCACTTGTTGCAATTTAAATAGTCGAATCAAGAGCTTATAGACGCGTGTGTACATGACCGGCAAATGTAAAAGAATGTAATGATCAGTGCTAGAGCAACTAGCTTTTGTATGCATTAACAGAGTCATAACAGAGTCATACAGAGTTGTAATCAAAACAAACAGTGGCGCGAAGCATTTACATTTAAATATAAAATAATCATAAAGTTTGTGGCGACGCAGCCTCAGCGATATGTGCCCGATCTGGCAACCCGGCACCGCCGTAAGCAGACGATAGTTCCGCGGGCGATATTCGCCGTTACATTATTAGACGCTAAGTAGAGAATAGACGCTAAGTTTCACACTGTCATTGAATTGTTACACACATTAATTACACGTATGAAATAAACGCTTTAATTTAATAACAACTTAGTGTTGATCTCCACATTGGTGACCCCGAAAATTAAAACACGCGCTTTCTAAAAATCATGGAGGAAATAATGCAACAAAATGCAGCAGCAGCACGACAGTCGCCAGATTCTGGTGAAATTCAACAAAACAACAGCAACAACACTACTACAACTGAAGCTGTCGGCGCCTGCAAGCTACCGCCATTTTGGAAACAAAACGTGCATTTATGGTTTTTGCAAGTGGAAGCTCAATTCCAGTGTCACCGCATTCTATCCGATAATATGCGTTATTATCACCTACTGAGTGCACTGGATCCGGAAAGCATGTCCGAAATAGCTGATATTGTGGCAAATCCAGCGGAGACCAACAAATACGAGCAATTGAAGGCATGCATCATAAAACGCCTTACCATGTCTCCAGATCGTCAACTTCTAAGGGCGTTATCGGAATTGGACCTTGGAAATAGATCACCCTCACAGCTACTGCGCGAAATGACTATGCTCGCAGGTGGACGGGCTTCTAATGACGTGCTGCGTGTGCGCTGGCTATCACTTCTCCCACAGCAAGTGCAACGTGTGCTTAAAGTCCTGGGCGCAGCCCCGATGGAGGAATTAGCCGATCTCGCTGACAATTTCATGGAAGACGAAGCTGGATCACTTGTCATGGCGGCCTCACACTCAACAACAGCAGGAGCACACACACATCCTGTCCGCATAAGTGACGAGTTGGCTGACTGCAAGCGCGAACTCGCTGTTCTTAAGTCCACGATGCAAAAGGATTTGGATAATATCACACAGAAAACCGAGCACAAGAAGGACCAGCAGAAGCCATCGACTACTCCACCGAAGTGCTTCTATCACACCAAGTTCGGCTCTAAAGCGCGCCGCTGTATCCAGCCCTGTTCGTGGACAGCACAACAGGGAAACTAAATAAGCTATCAGTAGTTCAGGCGGCTAGTGATAGTATGAATCCTGTACGCCTCACCAAGGAGTATAGACTCCTCATTTACGATCGTTCCACCAACATTAAATTCTTGATTGATTCGGGTTCGGTAATATCACTCATACCGATTTCAATACTAACAAGAGCAACAGTCGAGCGGCACGCGACAGTGGGATACTCTTCGACCTTTTTGAAACGTAAAGAGTCAATAATTGTACAATACTTCTACTTAATAGAAATATCGTAACGTAAGCCTTAATATGCGTCTGTGTATGAATACGTGTATATGCGTGTATCATTTCATTGGTCAAGCATAAATGTATGTATGTGTGTGTGTGCGTTTGAATGCAAAAAATGCGTGTGCATAGAAAAGAAGAGAAGAAGAACAGATGGCGCTACGCGCTCGAATTCTCTTTCCTTTTCTTTCCGTCAATGCAATGACGTCACAGCTGGCTGGTCTGTATACAAAATCAAAGCGAACAAGGTTTTTGTTTAACAACTTCTGTGTTTGTAGTCCGATCGGATTGGAATTTTAACATTATGATGGTATTATAATTAGCTAAGTATAGTCTTACTCAGAATGTTGTATCTTTATATGTCGCTCGCAAATCAGCTTTAAAGATGAAATTATTGATTTGCGTGGGCGGGGGGCGTGGCACCCAACATTTGAAATAAACTTCACCTGTCCCGGATCAACAGAAACCTTCATGCCAAATTTGGTGTCTCTAGCTTTTATAATAGCTGAGATCTGTGTGTTCATCCGACATCCAGACATCCAGACATCCAGACATCCGGACAGACAGACAGACATGGCTTAATCGACTCGGCTAGTGATCCTGAGCAAGAATATATATACTTTGTAGGGTCTCCCACGCCTCCTTCTGCCTGTTACATACATTTGCTTAAAGTTAGTATACCCTTTTTTGACCATTTTCAATGGTCGAAGGGTATAAAAAGGAATAATTACAGGAAGGACAACTTTAAGCTTTATGCTGCTAACACATCCGTCATAGACACTTATGGAACGATCGCATTAACATTCAACCTCAATCTAAAACGGAAGTTCAACTGGACCTTCACAATCGCCAACGTGCAGTCAGCCATAATAGGGGCCGACTTCCTCACGCACAACGGATTATTACTCGATCTAAAGCGCAAATGTCTTAACGATCCCACTGCATCACTGGAAACAAAAGGGAAACTAACCCAAACAAGCCTGTTCAACGTCTCAACAGTTAGCACATTGAGTGGAAATTCACAACAATATGTTCAGCTTCTCACTCGCTATATAGAGATAACACGGCCGATCACAACGCCAGCCACCCACGTCAGCAACGCGGTATCTCACCACATTGACACAGCAGGCGCTCCCGTCTTTGACAGGCCAAGGCGACTCACAGGAGAGAAGTTGGCTGCAGCTCATAGGGACTTCGATATACTACTCCAGCATGGGGTTATAAGACCTTCAAATAGCCAATGGGCCAGCCCAATCCATCTTGTCCCTAAGAAAAACAACGGATGGCGAACTACAGGGGACTATCGGAAACTTAACGCGCATACCACGCCGGACCAATACCCTGTGCCGCATTGTGAAGACCTTCTCCAGCGACTACATTGATGTAGTGTTTTCTCCACAATTGACCAAGTGCGAGCATACCACCAGATTCCCATCGCTCCGGAAGGATTCCCAAAACTGCCGTTTCAACTCCTTTCGGTTTGTTCGAGTTTATTGGAATGCCGCCAGGTTTACGAAATGCAGCACAAACCTTTCAACGCCACATGGACAATTTGCTCCGGGGCCTGACGTTTGTTGGCTGTTACATCGATGACATTATCATCTATTCACACTCTCACGAAGAGCACCTCCAGCACGTAGCAACGGTATTCCAAATCCTGCAGGACAACCGACTTACCATAAACCCACAAAAATGTCAATTCGGCAAAGAAGAAGTTGTATTCTTGGGTTTTACGGTAAACTCAAAAGGTTTTAAACCACCTGTCGAGCGCACGGAGGCTATTAGGAACTTTCCAAAGCCAACAACAATCATGGAGTTGCGGAGATTCTTGGGAATGCTCAACTATTATCGGAGGTTGATTCCTGGTGCAGCAAAAACTCAAATCCCGCTCACGAATTATTTGAAATGGTGCTACCAAAAATGATAAACGCGAGATACCATGGACCACAGAATCAACAAATGCTTTCAACAATTGTAAACAAGGCATCGAAAAAGCTGCCAGAGCAACATTTCTCGCTCCCTCGGCTAAATTGCTGTTAAAGACTGACGCCTCCGATACAGCTATAGGAGCTGCCCTGGAACAACTGGAGGACAATGCCTGGCGGCCAGTCTCATTCTTCTCACGGAAATTATCACCTGCCGAGAAAAACTACAGCACCTATGACCGCGAGCTTTAAGCAGCGTTCGCTGCCACTCTGTTCTTCAAACACATTTTGGAAGGCCGAGCTTTTGTCATCCAAACAGATCACAAGCCGCTTGTTTACGCATTCGCACAAAAAGCATCAAAAGCCTCACCTCGTCAGCTGCGGCAATTGGACTTTATTGCCCAGTTTTCAACCGAGATTGTCCACACACCTGGAGCAGAGAACATCGTAGCAGATACACTGTCGCGTATAAATGCCATTAGCATGCCCAGCGATCTCGATCCTCAGTCAATATTTGATGCTCAGCAAGCTGATAACGAAATTACGCAACTTGAACAAGATACATCGTTGGAGCTCCAAACTCTGGACATTGGACAATACCGCATCATGTGCGATACATCAACGGGACGCACACGTCCATATATTCCTGGCACTTTACGACAGCGCGCATTTGACGCAATCCACAACATGGCACACCCAAGCGGTCGCACAACTGCGCGATTAATGAAACAGCGATTTGTTTGGCCAGGCATGAATCGTGATGTCGTAAGGTGGTGCCGACAATGTATTCCGTGTCAGCGTGCCAAAATTCATCGCCACACACGAACACCTTTCGGACAGATTGATATCCCGGATCAGCGATTCGATCACATCCACTTGGATCTCATAGAGCTGCCTCGAGTCAACGGCTTGCGTTACTGCCTCACAATCATCGACTGATTCAGCAGATGGCCACTGGCGATCCCACTCTCGAACATGTCAGCAGAAACAGTTGCAGTAGCCTTATATACGCAATGGATTTGTCTTTTCGGCACGCCTCTCAGTATCACCACTGACCAGGGTACCCAGTTTGAATCTGCCCTGTTCAGCGAGATAGCAAAAGTAATTGGAGCTGAGAGAATCCGCACAACTGCGTACCATCCGCAATCAAACGGTATGGTTGAAAGATGGCATCGCACATTGAAAGCAGCACTCATGTGTAACTCGCATATTCCATGGCCAGACTTGCTACCCACCGTTTTATTGGGACTTTGCTCAGCTTTCAAGGAGGATATCAAGTCCTCGCCTGCGGAGTTACTGTTTGGCACAGCCCTACGACTGCCACACGAATTCTTCGGCTCAGCAGAATCAGGCGCTTCCATGGATATGCGGGTCACGGAAAAGCTCCGTCAACATATTCGAACTATTAGAGCTACACCTGCTTCTCATCATTCCAAGCCACAGATGTTCTTCGCTAAAGACCTTAACACATGCACGCACGTTTTTAGGCGTGTAGCATCTGTTAAAAAAACACTAGAGCAGCCTTACACCGGTCCACATGAAGTAATACGACGCGTAGACGATAAGGTTTATATAGTAAACATAAACGGAGAAGAAAAAGCGATCTCCGTCGATCTCCTCAAGCCTGCATTCCTGGCCAACGTAGACACTCCGTCCAGCAACGATGAGCCTGCTAGCCCATCACCAAATCAGGAAGCATTACAGACTGCAACTTCACCGCCTACAACGCCTGTGCAGCTTCCGGAACAGATCTCGTTCCCTTCTCCTGCCGACGAAGTCACTGAGGGGGGAGTAGATGTGGCGACGCAGCCTCAGCGATATGTGCCCGATCTGGCAACCCGGCACCGCCGTAAGCAGACGATAGTTCCGCGGGCGATATTCGCCGTTACATTATTAGACGCTAAGTAGAGAATAGACGCTAAGTTTCACACTGTCATTGAATTGTTACACACATTAATTACGCGTATGAAATAAACGCTTTAATTTAATAACAACTTAGTGTTGATCTCCACAAGTTCGGGCTCTGCTCACGACAGACACTGTACCGTCACAAAATGTTGCAGGCAGACTGGCGCCTTGCACAAAATGGCAACAACAAAATACATGTAAATTTAATTATTTTCAAAATTCAATTAAAAAAATCTAGAAGCGACCGCCAAATAATTCGTTCACCTAAATTAATGATAAATATAGTCCTATCAGTGAAAAAAATTTAACAAAAATCGGAGATGTAGGCAGCTATTTAACCTTTACCAAATTTAAAAATGTATTATATTCTTATTATTTAATTCAATTGACAGACAAAAGAAGAACACATAAACAATGCGAAAGCAAATAGACAAGAAGTATAAGCATTAGATAGGGCGAGAGGGCAATAAATTGATGTGAAGTTCTACAGTAGCTTATTAGAGTGTGTGCCGGATTCGAAGACCAATGAATGTTGACAGTGCTCGGGTTCGATTCCTGCCGCGATCAATGGGTGACGAGTTTTCCTTTTTTTCTTTCTTTTCTATTAAGTAATTTAAACAGCAACATAACAATAGTTTTTAAATTTTTTGGTACGCAACATATTTAATTGAGTAGAACACTTTTATAAACTTTGCCGAATGTTGCACAAATCTGACAGTTGCGGAAGTACGCCGAATTGATGTGTGTTAGAGCAGGACGCCGAAACATAAATGTGCAAATGCAGACATGCATGTCCCGCTCTAACATTCGTAACTTATTGATTGTCTTAAATATTGCAAAAATAACATGAGATTTAATTTTTGAAAACTATTTTTATTGATATTTAATTAAATAACTGTAGTTTTCCTTTAAGCTTATAAGAATAAAAAAATAACCAAAAAAAAGAATTTAAAATAAATAGTTGCACCGCCGCCCTCGCATGTGATTCGAGAACTCGCGCACGCAGGACCGCTGACCGTCACTCTAACTACTAAGCCACCGCCTCACTTTTCGATAGATCGGCAAAGTTGCATCTGAATGTTACCATTCTATGCAAATAAAAAGTTTTTCTAAAATGCTGTGTGTCCGACGATTCGAACTTCGGTATGATGCGTAAATTAGGTCTTAATATACGCATAAGTATACGTTCAAATTGAGTTTAATTCGGATCATATCGTATCTCACTTATTAGGCCATGGATTTTAAAAAAATTCATGGACTACTGTGTTTGTCGGAACGCAAATGTGCGTAACAGGCAGAAGGAGGCATCTCCGACCCCATAAACTATATATATTCTGAATCAGTAGCAACAGCTGAGTCGATTGAGCCATGTCTGTCTGTCCGTCTGTCCGTCTGTCTGTCTGTCCGTCTGTCCGTCTGTATGAACACCTGGATCTCAGAAACTATAAGAGCTAGAGTCTTCAAATTTTTTGACAACATCCGTGTATGTTGCAGTGTTTCAAAGTTTTTTTGAAATTCGGCCACGCCCCTTCCGGCCTCTGTAAATCAGTAATAACAATTTAATATACACAGTATACACTCAACAACCAAAGTTGTACATCTCACATGACAAATACATTGCTACGGGTGTTTTCTGAAAATTTCATTAAAATCGGACTAAAAATAAGCGATATATGATCTGAATTAAACTTAATTTGAACGTATACTTATGCGCATATTAAAACCTAATTTAGGCATCGTACCGAAGTTCGAATCGTCGGACACACAGCATTTTGCAAAACTTTTTATTTGCATAGAGTGGTAACAGAATTGGCTCAGAATGCAACTTTGTCGATCGGTCAGCAAATGAGGCAGTGGCTTAGTGGTTAGAGTGGCGGAAAGCGATCCTGCGTGCGCGAGTTCGTATCCCATGCGCGGCCGGCTGGTGCAACCCCTATACATTAATTATTTTTTTTTTTTTGGTTATTTTTAATTCTTATAAGCTTAAAGGAAAACTACAGTTATCTAATTAAATATCAATAAAAATAGTTTTCAAAAATTAAATCTCATGTTTTTTTTTTTTTGCAATATTTAATAAGTTTAATCATTAAGTTACGAATGTTAAAGCGGGACGCCGATACATGCATGTCTGCATTTGCACATTTATGTTTCGGCGTCCCGCTCTAACACACATCAATTGCCGTATTCGGCGTAAGTTCGCAACTGAAGATTTGTGCAACATTCGGCAAAGTTTATAAAAGTTTTCTACTTAATTAAATATGTTGCGTACCAAAAAATTTAAAAACTATTGTTATGTTGATGGCGTAAATTATTTAATAGGAAAGAAAAAAACGGAAATCTCGTCACACATTGATCGCGGCAGGGATCGAGCCCGAGCACTGTCAACACCATTGGCCTTCGAATCCGGCACACACTTCACTAAGCTACTGTACAACTTCACATCAATTTATTGCCCTCTCGCTCTATCTAATGCTTATACTTCTTGTCTATTCGCTTTTGCATGCATTGTTTATGTGTTCTTCTTTTGTCTGTCAAATGAATTAAATAATAAGAATATAAAATTTATATTTTTAAATTTTTCCAAACAAAGCAGAATTTTCATTATAAATAACGGAATAATAATCCATGGCCTTCTACAGTCAGCACCTGACTGTAGCGTTCGACTGGTTTATAGTCCGATTGAGTGAAATTTTCAGAAAACACCCGTGGCAAGGTATTTTTCATGTGAGATGTACAACTTTGGTTGTTGGATGAATTTTAAATAGTTTTTACTGATTTTCAGAGGCGGGAAGGGGCGTGGCCGAATTTCAAAAAAAAAGTTGAAACACTGCAACATACACGGATGTTGTCACAAAATTTAAAGACTCTAGCTCCTATAGTTTCTGAGATCCAGGTGTTCATACAGACAGACAGACAGACAGACAGACAGACGGACAGACAGACATGGCTCAATCGACTCGGCTGTTGATACTGATTCAGAATATATATAGCTTATGGGGTCGGAGATGCCTCCTTCTTCCTGTTACGCACATTTGCGTGAGTTCGAATCCCATGCGCGGCCGGCTGGGTGGAACTTATTATTTTAATTACTTTTTATTTTGGTTATTTTTTTATTCTCATAAGCTTAAAGGAAAACTACAGTTATTTAATTAAATATCAATAAAAATAGTTATCAAAAATTAAATATGTTTTTTTGCAATATTTAAGACAATCAATAAGTTACGAATGTTAGAGCGGGACGCCGATACATGCATGTCTGCATTTGCACATTTATGTTTCGGCGTCCCGCTCTAACACACATCAATTGCCGTATTCAGCGTAAGTACGCAACTGTCAGATTTGTACAACATTCGGCAAAGTTTATAAAAGTGTTCTACTTAATTAAATATGTTGCGTACCAAAAAATTTAAAAACTATTGTTATGTTGCTGTTTAAATTACTTAATAGAAAAGAAAGAAAAAGGGAAAACTCGTCACACATTGATCGCGGCAGGAATCGAAACCGAGCACTGTCAACATCATTGCACTATGGGTAAAAAGTCCGAAATTTTGGTATTAATTACAATTTTAAAGTTAGAGACTTGAATTTTTTTATATGTATTGTTAGGATTTAAATAGAATTTCAGATTTTGTTATTTTTTGATCTGACCACGCCTCTACCTCCGCCCACAAAAACAACCCTTGATAACAAAGTGAATGTATGTATTTATATACAAATGAAAGCGGTTTTAAAGGGAGATGGATGAGGGGCGAAGGAGGTGTGGGTGTTAATCTGTCTGTGGTGCAACCAGTGGATCCGAAAGTGTCATTCCTGGAGGATTGGCGTGGGAGCGAAGTGAGGGCACAAGATGCAAAAGCATTATTATGAGATAAAAGTCAACAAATTTTTTATATTTTATTAAGTTTATTGATCGTCTTCAAACTCCTGCTCTAAAAATATATTTAGGCAATTGAATTCGTCCTCCACTTCCACTTCTTCTTCTTCATTATTAGATTTATAAAGTTCAGCATCCGGATTTTGAAGAATATCTATTACTTCTTTTGGGAGGAGTTTTTTTTTCCAAACTTACGTCGATCTCTTAAACAAAGACTTGAAAGCAAAGGATCAGATGAATCCATTGCTCTATTGAATACATCTGTAATGTTTGCTAGTCGGCTACATTTCTTAGCGTGAGATTTTCTATCGCCCTTATAAAGTTTGTTGCGCGCTTCTGGCGCGTTTTCTCCGAGGACACCAACAGGAACAATAAATTGGTTTATAATTTGATATCCATGTACCAATATTTTGTGGACAGTTGGGGACATTGGGTACCAAGAATATTGTTCGATATATAAATTAAAAGTAGAATGGCATAGTGATTTAAATTTTTCCGCATCAATTATGTGCTCACAAGAAATTGAAATCAAAATTATATAATGCTTTTTTTAATACAAAGGCCGTTTCTGCCTGCTTCTTTTTTTTTGCGGAAATTCAAGCAGCATGTACGAGAAGTTCATATGTTCATATGTTAACTGCTTTTGACCAGCTTTAGATAGTGTCTTTTCTGGCTTATCAATAACGACAACAATTTTAGACGCAAGCCACAATGAATGATTTCCTTAAGTGCTTGTTCACATAAGCAATTAATTGGTTCACTTTCTTTGAAATTGTAATCTTTTGTTCATTAGTCACATAGTTCTCTTCTATGTTTTCCAAAATATAGCTCTTAACAGGATCTGCATCGCGTCTGTTGTTGCTCCAAACACCTAGCAGCACTGCATGACTGAATTCATACACACCTACAACATATAGTGTTTCGCGAAAAGGGGCAAAAAGGGGAAAAAAACATGAATACCACTTGATTCCACATATATATGTTAAAAACATACAACTTTAACCTTGGTGATTCTTTGTGCCATACAAAAGTAATATTCCACAGAACACTAAAACGTTTGTTAGAACACAATTGAAAATACTCACAAGCAATACATTGCACAATTCAACAACAACACACAATTATCGAAAGACATGTATTAAAGATTAATTTACATACTCTGACTTGCTTTTTCCATAATTAATAATAAACTCAAAGTTTGCTGTAAAGACAATGTTTGCGCTGCAAGTTGTTAAATTTTTTCCGCCAATTTTCACAATTCAAAGCACCGCTGAATCAGCTGACTTTGAAAGCGTCCCAAAAATTTTCAAAAATTATTTTTATGCTATCTTGTTACTAAGAAATCAAAAAATGAAATGAGCATTAAAATATCAATCACAAAAAATATTACATTAATACCAAAATTTCGGGCTTTTTATCCATAGTGCATTGGTCTTTGAATCAAGCACATACTCCGCTACGCTACTGTACAACTTCACATCAATTTATTGCCCTCTCGCTCTATCTAATGCTTATACTTCTTGTCTACTCGCTTTTGCATTGTTTATGTGTTCTTTTTTTGTCTTTCAAATGAATTGAGTAATAAGAATATAAAATTTAGATTTTTAAATTTTTCCAAATAAAGCAGAATTTTCATTTTAAATAACGGAATAATAATCCATGGCCTTCTACAGTCAGCACCTACCTGACTGTAGCGTTCGACTGGTTCTAAAATCCATTGCCTAAAAATTGTATACACAATTCTTTTCAATTCTGCACCATTATATCTGACTTTTGTTGGAACGATTGAAAGTTTTGTATAATTTTACTGGAAACATTTTTGATTTGTTCAAACTGTATTTTCGTTTGTAAATAAAAATGATAAAAAATTATTTTTAAAGGTAAGGTAAAGGTATTTGTAACGTTGTTTCAGCTGTTTGTAAGAAAAAAATAAACGATAACAGAAAATACTAAATGACTTAATAGAAATATCGTAACGTAAGCCTTTATATGCGTCTTTATGTGAATACATGTATAAGCATGAAGCATTTCATTGGTCAAATGCGTTTGAATGCAAAAAATGCGTGTGCACAGAAAATAAGAGAAGAACAACAGATGGCGCTACGCGCTCGCATTCTCTTTCCTTTTCTTTCCTACATGAGCATTGCAATGACGTCACAGCTGGCTGGTCTGTATACAAAATCAAAGCGAACAAGGTTTTTGTTTAATAACTTCTGTGTTTGTTGTCCGATCGGATTGGAATTTTGACGTTATGTTGGTATTATAATTAGCTAAGTATGGTCTTACTCAGAATGTTGTATCTTTTATATGTCGCTCACAAATCAGCTTAAAAGATTAAATTATTGATTTGCGGGGGTGGTGGACGTGGCGCCCAACATTTGAAAAAAACTTTAAATTAAACTTCTAACTTCTTTTGCATTGGCATTAGCCCAAGAAGTCGAGGCAAACCACGAGCGGTATATGTTTCTTGTAACTTTGCCTGAAGCATGGAAGAAAAAATTCCAAAGTCCGAACTAAGACTGTAGGGCAGGGAGAGAAACATAACACCTGATGCCAGATTTAGTCATGAAAATAAAAATCCCCATTTCAATAAAAGGCAGGGACAACCTCCTAAACAGGATCAAGTCCAACCAATGGACATAGATAGCTCTTTACATTTTAGACAAAAGACAATCAATACCAAAAAAGTGGTCAACCTTTTGGACAAATCCAGAATAATCAGTGGCGAATGCAACCACAAAATGCTTAACTGGACGCATGCAACAGTCTGGGGCAGGCAAATAAAGGACCAAACAGTAGCAGTGCAAGGTATACAGGAACAACAAAGAGTCTACCATATAGCTTCAGATAATGCCCCACTTGACAATGAAGATAACGAATACTCAGTAGAAGCTGAGGAAGAAGTCGAAAATACTGACGATGACCTCTCACCATGTCTATTTTTTAAGCAACAGCTCCCAGCTACCGTTCATAGAAAGGGATATTGCAGGGAAACAAAATTAAACTTGTGATATATACTAGGGCTTATATTATTAAAGAATATTATTCCCGTAAATGGGTATAACACCATAAACAAAAAGTGCGTGATGCACCTTTTTTATACCAATGTGACATTTTTCTTATTAACAAACCTAACAAAATTTGACGGAATAATTGGATTTGACTTTCATAAACAAAACAACGTTGTACCTGACCTAAAAAACAAGAATCTTATAACTAACAATGGCTCTGAAATAATCAAATTTCTTAAATGTAAATTTAACAAATGTTGATGATTTAATAGTACTCCAAGATATTTAAGAACCAGTCGAACGCTACAGTCAGGTGCTGACTGTAGAAGGCCATGGATTATCATGGTATACCGTGTATAATTTATTTTCCCTTATTTATAATAACAATTTTGGTTTGTTTGAATTATTATTAAGCATTTAAAATATTATTTAATTCGAATGACACGCACAAATTCAATTGACAGACAGAAGAAAAAGAACGCATAAGCAATGTAAAAGCGAATAGACAAGAATTATAAGCATTAGGCGAGAGGGCAATAAGTTGGGGTATGCACTTTTCGGTAATGCCAAAAAGAAGTAGCGGCAGCGGAAGTTGTACAATAGCTTAGCGGAGTGTGTGCTGGATTCGAAGACCCATGATGTTGACTGACAACAGACAGTGTCCGCGTTCGATTGCTGCCGCGATCAATGAGTGGACATGGTTTCCTTTTTTCTTTCTTTTAAATAATTTAAAAGCTAAACAAACAATAATTTTAAAATTTGTTGGTAATCAATATATTTAATTAGAACACTTTTATAAACTATGTCGAATGTTGCACAAATCTGACAGTTACGTATGTATGTGTGCCGAATACGGCAATTGATGCGTGTTAGAGCGGGACGCCGAGACATAAATGTGCAAATGCAGACATGCATGTGCCGGCATCCCGCTCTAACATTCGTTTACATTGATTGCCTTGCACAAAAATATGACATTTTTTTTGGGAAAATAATTTTATTGATATGTAATTAAATAATTTAGGATTTAGGTAGCGGGTGTAGTTTTACTTTTAGTTTATAAGAATAAAAAAAAAACAAAAAAGTAATTAAAATAAAAATTGCACCAGCCGCGCATAAGACTCGAACTCACGCACGCACACACGAGAATTCCCCAAAAATTGCCATCTGCCACACTCTAACCACTAAACCACTGCCTCATTTGTTGTTCGATCGGCAAGGTTGCATTCTGAACTAATTCTGTTACCATTATATGCAAATGAAAAGTTTTGTATAATGCTGTGTGTCCGACGATTCGAACTTCGGTATGATGCGTAAATTAGGTCTTAATATGCGCATAAGTATACGTTCAAATTGAGTTTAATTCGGATCATATCTCACTTATTTTTAGTCCAATTTTAATGAAATTTTCAGAAAACACCCGTGAAAAGGTATTTGTCATGTGAGATGTATAACTTTGGTTGTAGGGTGTATATTGTGTATATTAAATAGTTATTACTGATTTACAGAGGCGGGAAGGGGCGTGGCCAAATTTCAAAAAAACTTTGAAACACTGCAACATACACGGATGTTGTCACAAAATTTGAAGACTCTAGCTCTTATAGTTTCTGAGATCCAGCTGTTCATACAGACGGACAGACGGACAGACAGACAGACGGACAGACAGACATGGCTCAATCGACTCGGCTGTTGATACTGATTCAGAATATATATAGTTTATGGGGTCGGAGATGCCTCCTTCTGCCTGTTACGCACATTTGCGTTCCGACAAACACAGTAGACCATGAATTTTTTTAAAATCCATGGCCCAAAAATTGCAATTGATGTTAGGAAACTAAACAGGTGTATTAGCAGAACCAAATGAAGTTCTACCATACAATACCAATATCATTGCTACTATTCGAACTGAGAATGGAAACCCCATATATTCAAAGTTCTATCCATACCCGATGGGCGTCTGCAATTTTGTAAATTCAGAAACACAAGATATGTTAAGAGATTATCCCACCCAATTTGGGTTGTAGATAAAAAGGCAAACAGGGAAATACAAAAGCGTTCGGTAATATGTTTTAGGAAACTTATTTAAAAACAACCGACGACAAAAACCTTATCTCCAACGTTGCTTTAATTTTGGCAAACTTATACTTAGTCAAGTCACTTTTAAGTAACCAATTTAATGTCCAAATTATTAACGCTCCCCTACTCCATAGCACTTCAAACGGACAGGTAGAGGGACTCCACAGTACCCTGGTAGAAATCGCGCGGTGTCTGAAGATCGATAAAGGTATTGAAGACACAGTCGAACTTTATTTCTTGCAGCTATAAAATACGACAAAACTATTCTCTCAGTTACCAATAAAAGACCTATTGACATAATCCACTCATGACCACAGAACTAAATATGGAAATTAGCAACAAGGTGTTATGTGCACAAAATATTCAGTTGGAAAGATTAAACAAAACAAGACTGAATAGAAATTTTGATAAAGGAGACAAGGTCCATGTTAAGTCAAACAAGAGGTTAGGAAATAAACTAACGACCTTGTTCACTGAAGAAACAGTGGAAGCTGACTTGGGGACCACAGTCTTAATAAAAGGGAGGGTGTTTCACAAAGACAATTTGAGATACCCTTCGACCATTGAAAATGGTCAAAAAAGGGTATACTAACTTTGTGCAAATGTATGTAACAGGCAGAAGGAGGCGTGGGAGACCCCACAAAGTGTATATATTCTTGCTCAGGATCACTAGCCAAGTCGATTAAGCCATGTCTGTCTGTCTGTCTGGATGTCTGGGTGTCTGGATGTCTGGATTTCCAGATGAACACACAGATCTCAGCTATTATAAAAGCTAGAGACACCAAATTTGTCATGAAGGTTTCTGTTGATCCGGGACAGGTGAAGTTTATTTCAAATGTTGGGTGCCACGCCCCCCGCCCACGCAAATCAATAATTTCATCTTTTAAGCTGATTTGCGAGCGACATATACAAGATACAACATTCTGAGTAAGACCATACTTAGCTAATTATAATACCAACATAACGTCAAATTATTAACGCTCCCCTACTCCATAGCACTTCAAACGGACAGGTAGAGGGACTCCACAGTACCCTGGTAGAAATCGCGCGGTGTCTGAAGATCGATAAAGGTATTGAAGACACAGTCGAACTTTATTTCTTGCAGCTATAGAATACGACAAAACTATTCTCTCAGTTACCAATAAAAGACCTATTGACATAATCCACTCATGACCACAGAACTAAATATGGAAATTAGCAACAAGGTTTTATGTGCACAAAATATTCAGTTGGAAAGATTAAACAAAACAAGACTGAATAGAAATTTTGATAAAGGAGACAAGGTCCATGTTAAGTCAAACAAGAGGTTAGGAAATAAACTAACGACCTTGTTCACTGAAGAAACAGTGGAAGCTGACTTGGGGACCACAGTCTTAATAAAAGGGAGGGTGTTTCACAAAGACAATTTGAGATACCCTTCGACCATTGAAAATGGTCAAAAAAGGGTATACTAACTTTGTGCAAATGTATGTAACAGGCAGAAGGAGGCGTGGGAGACCCCACAAAGTGTATATATTCTTGCTCAGGATCACTAGCCAAGTCGATTAAGCCATGTCTGTCTGTCTGTCTGGATGTCTGGGTGTCTGGATGTCTGGATTTCCAGATGAACACACAGATCTCAGCTATTATAAAAGCTAGAGACACCAAATTTGTCATGAAGGTTTCTGTTGATCCGGGACAGGTGAAGTTTATTTCAAATGTTGGGTGCCACGCCCCCGCCCACGCAAATCAATAATTTCATCTTTTAAGCTGATTTGCGGGCGACATATACAAGATACAACATTCTGAGTAAGACCATACTTAGCTAATTATAATACCAACATAACGTCAAAATTCCAATCCGATCGGACAACAAACACAGAAGTTATTAAACAAAAACCCTTGTTCGCTTTGATTTTGTATACAGACCAGCCAGCTGTGACGTCATTGCAATGCTCATGTAGGAAAGAAAAGGAAAGAGAATGCGAGCGCGTAGCGCCATCTGTTGTTCTTCTCTTCTTTTCTATGCACACGCATTTTTTGCATTCAAATGCACACACACACACACATATGGTGTAATAGTTTTAAAATGTAATAGGTATAGATGTAGTAGATTTAATAGATTTGGTTTTGGAGCTCAGAGCCTCTGCTCTGTTTGAATAACTTTATTTGAATGAATTCATATTGCTGTTCTTGGGTACAGCTACCCGTACATGGTGTGCTTAAGACTATGTGTTTGTTATATTATATACATATACATGTGTATGCAGAGGGCATACATATGTTATGTATAGCTTGACCACTTGAGCTGCTAAGTGCATGCTCAGCATTCTCACGCTCCGCGATCGGCTTATGTATAAGCGTTAGATCGTATTTCAAGAGCTGGTTCATGTAAGTGTTGGTGGTCTTTTTATTATTTATGTTTATTATAATTTATGTGACAAAGTGTCACAATGTATATATTTACTTACATATTAACTCTACTCTACATATTGAGGGTAGATACACTACACCTCCCTTTTTAAAGAAATGACGTAATATATGTAGTCATTTTTAAAAAAAAATTATTATTATTTTTTTTATTATTTTATATTTTTGTATTTTTGTTTTTGTGTTGTTTTTTTTTTTTATTATAATATACATATTATTTTTTTTTTTATTTTTTGTGTATATAAAATTGTAATTTTGATTTGTTATTTATTTATGTGTATTGTGTAGATTTAAAAATATTGTGTCTCTTTGTAAATTCGTAAATTCATGAAATTTTTGTATTTTTTAATTTTTGTATATTATTGTCATCATTACCATATTCTGTTGATGTGGTTGATCAGACCAATCGGTTGCATGATGATGATAAGAATAATTTGTAAGTTTTCTTTTGAATAAAATTGAGAGTTTAAATGTTTCGTATTTATTTGTTATTTAATGAAAAATTACGTTATTCGTTAAAAGTTTTTAATCTATCCTTATGAACCTTTTGAGTTTTCTTTTTATCGTCTCTTATTATTATATTGTCCGGTTCTTCTATTCCTACTACTATATATGGTCCTAAATATCTATTGTCTAGTTTATGTCCTGTTTCATTTCTTAAAAGAACTTTATCGTTAATTATTATTTCCTTATCTAGTACTTTCCTATCGTAGTATTCCTTATTTTTACGCTTATGGTTTTCTAACATTATTCTGGCTCTTTTGTATGCCATTTCTAATCTGTATCTAGATTCTATTGCGTAATTATCTATGTTGTATATAGGGTCTATGTTATTTTTAATGCTTAATTCTTTAGGTAAATTAGGTGTTTTACTGTATACTAATTCATATGGACAATAGTTATGTGCCATTGATGGTGTAGTATTGAAACAATACACGAAATAGTTAAGCCATACGTCCCAATCAGTTTTATCGACTGATATGTATGAACGTAAATATTCATTTAGTGTTCTGTGGCTTCTCTCTACCGTACCAAGTGTTTGATGGTGGTGAGCTGTTGATGTAAGATTGTTTATTTTCAAATACTTACAAAGTTCGTTCATGATTGTGTTTCTATATTCTGTTCCCATATCGGTGATGAACGTCTTCATCGGGCCGTATTTGAGAATGAATGATTCGAATATAGCCTTGGCTACTGTACTAGCACTTTTGTTTGCTATGGGGATAGCAACAAGGTATTTGGTCAGATCACATATTAAAGTAATTATGTATTCATGACCATTGTCTGATTTGGGTAATGGTCCAACTGTGTCAATAATGACTTTGTCAAATGCTTTAATTGGTGTGTCTGTAGTTGTTAAAGGGGTCTTTATGTGCTTTGTTGTTTTTGCTTTCTGACATTCTGGACATTTACGTATGTACTGAGATATGAAATTTATCATCCCTTTCCAATAGTAATGTCTTTTGATTTTCGCTAGCGTTCTTGAAATGCCAGTATGACCTCCTTGAATAGGATCATTGTGAAATGTAGACAGTATTGCTTCTTTTTCAATATCATCAGATATTGTGGTCACCGGCTTGAGTAGCGCTACTCTTATTTGTTTTAAAAATTCATTGCCCATATTTTTGAAAGTTTCAGTTGAAATTAATTCAAAGATCTTTCCGCTCGGTGCCATTTTGAGTTGGCTGATACCAAGTATACCGGCTTCTTTTTCAAGCCTGTGGAAGAACTGACCTAAGTCGAGAGTTCCATTAGTATATAGGTCGCTAATCTCAATTCTTGCAATAATTTTCTTACCATGTTTAAAGAAACATAATGTGTCAGTTATATGCAAGGTCACTATTTTTCGTACATCGTCATTATTGATGACTTCATATACGTTGGGCTTAGAAGCATTTTCAAGTATTTGCCTTGGCAAAATTTCTTGTTCTTTTTCATTTACTGCGCAGTTGTTTTGTCTACTCTGTTGTCTTGTAGTGACTTTCAAGACTTGTTTTTGCATATTTTTTAATTCATCGATGGTTATTCTTGATAACGCATCGGCTACATGATTATCCTTTCCTTTAAGGTATTCTACTGTGAACTCATATTCTTCTAAATCAAGTCTCATTCTAGTGAGTTTGGAAGTAGGATTTCTCATTGAGAAGAGGTATGTTAAAGGCCTATGATCTGTTTTTACAACGAAATGTTTGCCATATATGTATGGTCTGAAGTAGTTAATTGCCCAGTGTATTGCCGCTAATTCTTGCTCTGTAGTGTTTTTGTTACTTTCTCCCTTAGTGAAGCTGCGAGAGGCATATGCTACTGGTAGTTGTATCTCATCGTATGTTTGTGTTAATACTGCCCCGCAAGCTTGTTTACTTGCATCTGTTATTATGCAAAATTCTTTGCTGAAATCTGGGTATTGTAATAACGTGGGTTGTATTAATGATTGTTTGAGATATGTGAATGCATTTTGGCATTCTGAAGTCCACTCGAATTTTACATTCTTTTTACATAACCTTGTTATGTGACGAGAGTAGTCAGAAAAATTTTTGATGAAACGTCTATAATAATTGCAAAATGCAATGAATCTTCTTGCGCTGTCTGCGTCCGTAGGGACGGGGTATTTTTCAATGACTTCGTATTTCTTATCATCTGGCAAAATACCACGATCAGTACACTTATGACCTAGAAAAGTCACTTCATGCATGAAGAATGAACATTTGTCTGGGTGTAGTTTTAGGTTATTTTTCCTACATAGGTCAAAGACGTTAGTCAAATTTTTGATCATATGATTTTCGGAACAACCGATGACTATTAAGTCATCCATATACAGGAATGCCTGTGAAGGTTCTAATCCAGAAAATGCCATTGTCATCATTCTTTGGAATGAATTGGGCGCAATTTTTAAACCATAGGGTAATCGCGTGAAGCGATAGGAGCCGTTGCTCGTTGAAAATGACGTTGCGTTTCTTGAGTTTTCATCTAGTTCTATTTGGTGGAATCCTGACATTAAGTCTAGGCACGAGAAGTATCTTGCTCGTCCTAATTGATCAAGAATATCGTCTATTCTTGGAAGTGGAAATTTGTCTGATAAGAGCTTTTTATTAATTTGTCTATAATCGATTACCAGTCGCCATCGTTTTGTTGCGGAACCTGGTAATGATTTCTTCGGTACTAGTAGCAATGGGCTGTTGTATTCAGATACGGCTGGTTCTACTATTTTATCATCAATTAATTTGTTAACTTGTCTGTGTATTTCTTCTTTCTGTGATTCTGGTATTCTATAATTTTTGATGTATATCGGTTCATCATCTTTCAATCTTAATTTTTGTTTGTAAAAATTATTGGTACTTATAGATTCGGTTTCAAGTCCGAATATGTCTGTGTAATTTGTGCATAATTTATTTAGTTGTTTTTTAAACAATGGTGGGAAATTTTTGTTTAATTTTTGTAAAATATGTTCATTTCTTTCGTTATCTTATCAATATTTATTATTTGGTTTCTTTTGGTTGTGTTTATTATACGAATTACTGTGTTTTTACTAGTCGTTATTGTATTTGCAATAAAGATGCCTGTGTCTATTTCTTGATTAGGAATGAGGATCTGTTCATCGGATGTATCTAATTTAATTAGTCGGACTACTTCGGATCGGGCTGGTAATAACGTTGAGTTATTGCCTATTGTATGTGTTATTGGTACGTTTATTGGACAAGTGATATTGTCTGGTCGCAAAATTAACCAGTCTTCTTCTGTATTAAAATCTAATTTGCAATTGTATTTCTTTATAAAGTCTATTCCGATGATTCCATCGGTGGGTATTGGGAAATTAGAATTAACTATGTGGAAATTATGTGGAATTATGTAATTATTTGTTGCTAGTTCTATGTTTACTAGACCTAGAGAGGTTGTTGAACCTTCTCCAACTCCAAAAATGTTTGTTATTGTATTTTGGTCTATGTCTTGGAAATTATCTGAGCTGTTTTTGATAAGTGAAATATCTGCTCCTGTATCTATTAAAAATGTTAATTTTGTATTCGTATTATTATTATGCACATGTATGAAAATGTTGAAATTAAGATTGATTGTGTGAACCGTCTTATTTAGTTTCCCGAAGCTGTAGCATTTTGTGATGTACTAGCAGCTTCGATTGCTCGGACATTGTTATTGTTGTTGTTATTTTGATTTTGTCTATTACCTCGGTTGGAATTATTCCTTCCTCGGTTGTTTCCTCTGTAATTTCCTCTGAAATTACCTCTGTTGTTGTAATTGGTATTGTAACCACCGCGGTTACCTCGGCCTCGGCCTCGGTAATGGCCGCGATAGTTGTTATTTCCCCTGTAGTTATGTTGTCCATTGTTGAAATATAGGACGCTACTGGGACTGCCTGTCATTTCAGTGGAGCAGTGTATGTATTTTCCTGCTGCATCACTGAATGTATTGTAATTACCAGCTTCGAGTATTATTCGTAGCTTTTCGTATTCACAATTTTTAGTCATTGCTTGTATTGACTCTTTAGTTGCGAAGTTATCCGCAATTTCGGCTGAAAGGCCTAAGTCAATATATATTGTTTCTAATTGCTTACGCAAATTGTCAATTTCAGTGGTGTATTGGGAAGCTGTTTTCCCTTTCTGTTTAATATTTAGTAACTTTGCTTTTACAACTTCAGCTGATTCACCTTTTACATTACTATTTAGTATGTCAATGATGCCTCTGATGGTTGTTTCATTTGTTACTTTGTATAAAATTGGTCCTATTATTTTTGATTTTATTATCTCTACTGCTAGATCTTCCTGAGTTCCCTTTGTTCTATCTGTTATTCTTAACGCTGTTATAAAGCGTGTCAATGATGACTTTTTGCCATCGAATTCTGGTATTGTTGTCGACAATTGTCGAACATATTCTCTATCTTTCTCAATTTGGTCTGGCATTTTGGTTTCGTTGTTTTTTATTTCAATGTCTTCTGGTAACGACTCAATATCGCTTTCGATTTCAATGTCGATATCACCTTTAGACTCCTCAAGATTTTGTAATTGGTTTTCATTTATATTAACCAATGAATGCAAATCTTCAGGTATTTGAATATCTAGATTATGTCTGATGCTAATATTGATCAATCTTTTATTGAGAGATCTTAGTATTTTATGACACTGTTTCTTATGCGTGTCTGTTAATCTATCTTCTATAGCTGTGACTATTCTACATATGTTATTGTATTCTTTTATTATTATCTTTATGTGTATTTCTAGAGTCTCTACTTTAATAGGTACTTCTTTGTTTACACATTTATATGATTTGTCAAATACTGCTTTATTATGGTTTATTGACGCTGCTATTTTGGGCCATTCCATGTGTACCCACTGTGAATCACTCATTTGGTGTTTCTTTTATATTCGCAACAATTTTGTCTACTAAAGTGGAATTCGGAATCATATAAATGTATTTGACAAGAAGGATGTCTACCTATTGTGTTTTTCCTTGATAAAAATGGTATTCTATACTGTTGTCTATATTCTGTATAGTCTTCTAAATCATATCTATATTGTTTTATTTCGTAAGTACAGTTTATATCTTGTCTAGGCCATCTGCACGGCTCTGATATCTTTTCTTAAGTCGTTTATTATGTTCCTGATAAATCTTAAGGGTCAAACTCAAAATTGATATGACAGTCATAATCAATAACAAGATGAATATATTTTGTAGTTTATCTTTGTGATCAATTATTCTTACTTCATTAACTACATTGGCTGTTGGGTGATCTACTCTTGATTCAGTAGAACCCATTTTGGAAATATTAATTTGCAATAAAGAAAAAATGAAATCTGTTTAATCTCTCAATTTATTGGAAATAAAGTTTGAAAAGTTTTTATAGTGAATATTGAAATTTAATGAATTTACTTTAAATATTTGCAACTTGTATTAAATATATACAAGTGCCAGAGACATGGAAATTTGATAGTTTTAATGTGGTTGGCTCACAAGTCAAAGTTTACATTTCATTAGAAATTTAAAAAAATTCTCCAACCACATTTGTTAGTATATAGCCTGACAGTTTTGTTGTTAGTTTTTCCAAGCAGCGGTTTCCCGCCTCGGCTTGGGTTTAGTTTAAATCTATGGCAAATTGGGGCATTTGCATTTAAGCAGCCCGTTTGCGTGTCTTCGCACTTTGGCGAAGTTCTTTTTCTATAATTTCCAAACGCTCTTTGTAGCGTTGCCGGGCTGATTCCTCCTTGGCCAACTGGGTCATTTCCTTGACCAGTCGGCGTTGTTGTAGTAATTTCACTCTACGTCCAGAGCGTTTATGTTTCCTGGGTTGGCGCTTCTCCTGACGTGCCCGGTACTCAGCTATTGTGAGTGGGCGTGGTCCATCGGCGGGGTTTAATTCCAGTGCTTCTCCCAGCGTTGGCTGGTCCCTCTGTACCTCGGGTTGCGCCTCGGTCAATTGTGGCTCGTCTGCCATCAATTGCCGCTTGTGTCTGTGTGTTTTGTGTGTTTTTGTGCGTTTGGTGCTTGCTGATCGTTTTGCTGTCTGCTCATCAGTTGCTACACGTGGCATGCCACACAATCTGGTTTGGTGCACAGTTATCTTGTTTTACTCAAACGTATTTTATTCGTATTTAGCATAAATCATTTTTGTGTAGCCGGCAAAATGCAGCAGGCAGCGCGAACATCACTTGCAGCACAGTTAGCACCGTTTAAAGTCACTCGCACATACACGGACACACACAACACAGAGACAGACTCGAGACCGAGTCACGGTCGCCATGTAATAGTTTTAAAATGTAATAGGTATAGATGTAGTAGATGTAATAGATTTGGTTTTGGAGCTCAGAGCCTCTGCTCTGTTTGAATCGGTTTATTCGAATGAATTCATATTGCTGTTCTTGGGTACAGCTACCCGTACATGGTGTGCTTAAGACTATGTGTTTGTTATATTATATACATATACATGTGTATGCAGAGGGCATACATATGTTATGTATAGCTTGACCACTTGAGCTGCTAAGTGCATGCTCAGCATTCTCACGCTCCGCGATCGGCTTATGTATAAGCGTTAGATCGTATTTCAAGAGCTGGAGTGTTCATGTAAGTGTTGGTGGTCTTTTGATATTATTTATGTTTATTATAATTTATGTGACAAAGTGTCACAATGTATATACTTTACTTACATATTAACTCTACTCTACATATTGGGGATACACTACAAGGATTTGGGTTGACCAATAAAATAAAACCCCCATATACACATTTATACACAGAATATAAAGTTTAATTTTTTTTAAATAAAAATATTTTAAATTTTTTTTTTTTTAAAGGGGACTGTTGCTCTTGGTTGTAGCTGTTCTAGCATGAAGTTAATTGATTGGGAATTGAAAGCTTTTCCGTTGTCCATAACGATGTGTTTAGGGACTCCGAATTAAAATATGAGGTCACGCAGAGGAGTTCTGATGTCCTCTATCGCTTTAGAATTTATAATTTTAGCTTGCGCTAGTTTAGAGAGCTTATCTATTGCAGTGAGTACTAAGTGTCGTTCGGTAGAGTAGATGTCGACGCGCAACATGTGACCGGGGTATTCTGGAATAGGAGTTTCTTGAAGTTCGGGATTTGGGGGGTGTCTGTCATATTTAGCTTCTTTGCAAACTTTACACTGCTTGACTAAATGTATAATTTTTTGTTTCATTCTTGGGAAGTAGCAGGTTTCTGCTAGTTGTTTTCTAGAGCATTTCGATGTGCTCTCCTATGTATTTGAAGAATTCTTTCTTCCTGTTCGGTTTCGTCTGTCAAGTCTTCTACCCCAGACTGGGTGAATCGGGTCTTGGTTCCTTTAAAGTGACTTCTATAGATTGTCTTTATTTTACCCATTATATCTTCAGTCGTGTTAATACCGTTAATAACGGATGGGTTGAGATATTTTTTTTTGTCGTCAGTAGTGTATTCGCGCCTGCATATTTCATGTCTATGGAAAGTGGGAAATGGGATGGCAAACTTGTAATCGTATTTATCTGATTTGTAAAAGAATATTTGATTTCTGAAAACGTTTATTGGGGCTTCGACGCTAAAGATTAGGTCATGGCTAGAACTTTCGGCGCTATGTTGTGTAGAGGCGACAGAATTAATCTGCTCTAAAGGTATTCTTGAGAGTGCGTCTGCAACAACATTTTGTAGGTCTTGTCTCTCTCGCTTTATGTTTTAGACTGTCTTTTATTCTTCTTGTTCTTATTCTACTTTTTACAGTGTATGTTAATGTTAACAGATGTCGTTATGTTTACTTATGGCT
This sequence comes from Zaprionus africanus, assembly GCA_018151435.1. Taxonomy (NCBI): domain Eukaryota; kingdom Metazoa; phylum Arthropoda; class Insecta; order Diptera; family Drosophilidae; genus Zaprionus; species Zaprionus africanus. The sequence continues at coordinate 101,521 of JAECXB010002129.1, forward strand.
AATATTTACAGAGTGTGTATATATGTATAATGTTTACAGAGAATGTTATTTAACAGATATGCTTATTGCAGTGTGGGTGCTCAGCTGGTACAATTCGGGCTTCCTGACCTGAGAGCTCCTGATCTCTTATTATTTAATGTTTGTTTTTTCATTTGATTCTTCTTGTCTAACCATGGTCTTATATTTGCGACGGCCCAAATCCCTTTGTACGGAAGTCTTGACTGCTGAAAGTTTTCAACATCCTCCAATACGTATCTGTCATTTTGTAGTGTTTTTGTTATTCTATAAGGACCTTTGAATTTTGGGATTAGTTTTTTTGATATACCCGTATGTGAATCGAAGTTTTTAATCATAACTAGATCTTCTTTTTATACCCTTCGACTATTGAAAATGATCAAAAAAGGGTATACTAACTTTGTGCAAATGTATGTAACAGGCAGAAGGAGGCGTGGGAGACCCCACAAAGTATATATCTTCTTGCTCAGGATCACTAGCCAAGTCGATTAAGCCATGTCTGTCTGTCTGTCCGGATGTCTGGATGTCTGGCTGTCTGGATGTCTGGATGTCCGGATGAACACACAGATCTCAGCTATTATAAAAGCTAGAGGCACCAAATTTGGCATGAAGGTTTCTGTTGATCCGGGACAGGTGAAGTTTATTTCAAATGTTGGGCGCCACGCCCCCCGCCCACGCAAATCAACAATTTCATCTTTAAGCTGATTTGCGAGCGACATATAAAAGATACAACATTCTGAGTAAGACTATACTTAGCTAATTATAATACCAACATAATGTCAAAATTCCAATCCGATCGGACAACAAACACAGAAGTTATTAAACAAAAACCTTGTTCGCTTTGATTTGTCTACAGACCAGCAAGCTGTGACGTCATTGCAATGCTCATGTAGGAAAGAAAAGGAAAGAGATTGCAAGCGCAAAGCGCCATCTGTTGTTCTTCTCTTCTTTTCTATGCACACGCATTTTTTGCATTCAAACGCACACACACATACATACATTTATGCTTGACCAATGAAATGATACACCTATTCATACACAAATGCATATAAAGGCGTACGTTACGATATTTCTATTACCAAGTTCAAACGGTATCTTCTCTCCCTTTTTAAACGAAAGCTCATTGGTAAAGGATCTCTCTTTAGTAAAGCCAGTCTTCTCACCAGGCCCTGACGGTGTTCCTGCCTGTATACTTCGATTCTGTGCTGTCTCCCTTAGTAAGCCATTGCTCAAACTCTTTTCGCTGTCTTTAGAAACTTCAGTCTTTCCTTCCATTTGGAAGGAATCTTTCATTATTCCCCTGCTTAAAAAGGGCAGCAAGTCTGATGCAAGCAATTATAGAGGTATCTCTAAATTGTCGGCTATACCCAAACTTTTCGAGAATGTTATAACTCCTCACTTGCAACATTTCTGTAGATCCGTTATCTCACCTTTTCAACACGGATTCATTAAAAGTCGTTCTACTACGACAAACTTGCTTGAGCTGACATCCTTCGTGGTAAAAGGATTTCAGGAAAATCTTCAAACTGATGTTATTTATACTGATTTCAGTAAAGCTTTTGACTCAGTGAATCATTCCCTTTTGGCACATAAGCTTGACCTTCTAGGTTTTTCACCAAAACTACTTAGTTGGATTGTAAGCTATCTGACTGATAGAACTCAAAGAGTCCTCTTTAAAACCACCCTTTCAAACCCAATTCATGCCACATCTGGTGTTCCTCAAGGGAGTCATCTTGGTCCCCTACTTTTTACGCTTTTCATCAATGACCTTCCCCTGGTCATACGTAACTCCCGTACTCTTATGTATGCGGATGATGTTAAGCTTTGCTACCAATTTTAAGACGACCACTGTCACTCAAACTTACAAACCGACCTAAATAGTTTCAATTCTTGGTGTTGTGCCAATTTCTTAAACCTGAACAGCTCTAAATGCAAGCTGATGACATTCTCTCGAGCCAGTCCGAAGTTTGCTTCTTATACTCTTTGTGGTTGTGCCTTGGAAAGAATCACCCTAGTTGATGATCTGGGGGTCCGTTTGGACCGAAAACTAAAGTTTTCAAGTCATATAACTAATATGGTCAATAAAGCCATGGGTGTCCTAGGCTTTATCAAGAGATGGTCTAAGGAGTTCGACGATCCTTATATTACAAAGACCCTGTACGTTTCACTTGTTCGTCCTATTCTCGAATACGGTTCATGCGTATGGTGTCCCCAGTACACTATTCATAAGGAACGCATCGAATCTGTACAGAGGAATTTCTTACTTTTTGCCTTACGCGGCCTTAACTGGGATGAAAATTTGAGACTGCCTTCCTATAATAGTAGACTTATGCTACTAAATCTGCCTTCCCTAACTAACCGCAGAACCATGCTAGGGGTCCTTTTTTATTAACAACCTTATGCAAGGTGACATTGATAGTGAGGCCTTGGTAAGGCAGCTACACTTCTCTGTTCCTTGCAGAAGTACTCGCTATTTCCTTCCACTAACACTTCCTTATTGTAGATCGAACTATGCACTGCATGATCCTTTCAGGGTATTATGTTCGGACTACAATAAGCTCCAACACGTCATAGCTAGCACTAACACTATCGCTGCTATGAAGTCCTTAATTCTTTCCTATCTAGCACGTAATTAGTAATTAGTATTAATCTTCCTCGATATTCTATTCCTATTTGCATGCCGCGTTCTATCGCCTCTTCTTTTTTAGAATTTCTCCTCGCGTTTCCGTGTCGTCCGTTATGCGACGGTGCCTCTCGGTCGGTTAGGCGGGAGGTGGACTTCGTTTGGGGTTTCGCGCGCAAAAAGCATCGGCTTGGTGTCGTTGGACCACTTGTTAATACAGTCATTGTATTCAACGTCCAATAAAAAATAAAAACAAAATAAAAGTATTGTACAATTATTGACTCTTTACGTTTCAAAAAGGTCGAAGGGTATCCCACTGTCGCGTGCCGCTCGACGTTTGCTCTTGTTTTCTATAAATAACGCCGTTTCTCATTTCGTAATGTTTGTCTTCAACATTTTGTAATTTTTCGCGTATTCTTATAATGTTTTTATCTTTGTTCTGGCATATTATTAAACTTTCCTCGAAAGAATTTGAGTCGATCGTTAATATGTGTGTGTTTCTGCTCAGCGCGTCAACATGTTGCATACGCTTTCCTGAACGATGCTCTAGTGTATAATCATAGTTTTGTTACTCAAGTGCCCATCGAGCTATTCTTGGGGGTAAATCTCTTTTACTCAATGCCATGGTAAGTGCGCTGCAATCTGTGACTATATTGAATTAAATGCCTTGCAAGTAAATTCTAAACCGTTGTAAGGAGTGTATGATTGCGAGAGTTTCGAGCTCGAAGCTGTAGTATCTAGTTTCGACGTCAGTTGTTCGTTTTGAAAAATAGAACACTGGGTGAAAATTGTCATCGCTCTTTCTTTGCATGAGAATTGCCCCGAAACCTAGTGCGCTAGCATCGCAATGTAATTCAGTTGGGTCATTAGGATTATATATCGCTTAAATAGGTGCTTCAAGTAAGTTGTTTTTCAGTAGCTCAAAACATTCTAGTTCTTTTTCTCCAAACTCAAACTTTTTATCTTTTCTAATCAGGTCATATAGCGGTTTTGCTTTTGTTGAAAAGTCTTTTATGAAGCGCCTAAAGTATGAGCATAGACCTATAAAGCTTTGCACGTCGTGTGCCTTTTGTGGTGTAGGAAAATTTTTTACCGCCGTAGACCTTTGGTATCTGGCATAATTCCTTTTCCCGATACCAGGTATCCCAAATATTTGACTTCGGTGTAGGAAAATTCGCATTTCTAGCCTTAATTCTAGTTTGTTCGCTACTAATCGATTTAAAACTTCCTTTAATATTTCAAAATGACTCTCACTATCTTTTGTTGCTATCAAAATATAGTCCATGTAGACTAAAACTTTACTTTCTCTGATTAGATCGTTCAATATTCATTAGGTAAACCAAAGGGCATTCTCTGCCATTCGAATTGTCCCATTGGAGTCGTGAATTACGTATATTTGATCGAGTCTTCGTGAATGAAAACGTGGAAATACCCGTTTTTATACCCTTCGACCATTGAAAATGTGTAATGTTCGATGTGCCTCGTGAGAAGTCTGGGTCTTTATGCTAGTGCAATTGTGGCCACGAAGACTGCAAATACACTGGCGACTTACACGCATACATTCGGATTGCGGATGGAAGCGGACGGAATCCTACTGGTGCCTTAGCTCTTGGGCTTGGGGGGGGGGTTCGTGCTACCTTCCAACAACCACATCTACATACCTTTTAAATTTTTAAGGATTCCTGCTGAAACTACAAATGAAGATGAACTTCACCAAACATACACAAAGAAAAGAATTGGGGCTACAATACTAAAATGTGCAAGGAGGCAAATAACTTAACAGGACTGCTGCAATATAAATGTTTGGCGAGGTCTGAGATGTTAATCGACACTCGCGGTGTCTACCCACCCTACCATAATCTTCATAAAAATTATGTATCCGAAGTTACCCAAGGGAAACACCCGACTACTAGTTTATGTTGCCATGTCTATCCAGGAAAAATAAAATTAATTTTAGCACATCATCTTTGTGGTAATTAAATTCATAATTTATTCCTATTCAAAAGGAGCTTGCATTCCACCATCATACTATTTTCTTATATCTACAAGTAATAACGTTCACTTTTTGAACTTAATATTTTTCTTAACAAATATATTGGTTTTGTTCAAATAATTTCATAGTTTTTAGGCCATGGATTTTAAAAAAATTCATTAGGCCATGGATTTTAAAAAAATTCATGGTCTACTGTGTTTGTCGGAACGCAAATGTGCGTAACAGGCAGAAGGAGCCATCTCCGACCCCATATTCTGAATCAGTATCAACAGCCGAGTCGATTGAGCCATGTCTGTCTGTCCGTCTGTCCGTCTGTCCGTCTGTCTGTCTGTCCGTCTGTCCGTCTGTATGAACACCTGGATCTCAGAAACTATAAGAGCTAGAGTCTTCAAATTTTTTGACAACATCCGTGTATGTTGCAGTGTTTCAAAGTTTTTTTGAAATTCGGCCACGCCCCTTCCGGCCTCTGTAAATCAGTAATAACAATTTAATATACACAGTATACACTCAACAACCAAAGTTGTACATCTCACATGACAAATACATCGCTACGGGTGTTTTCTGAAAATTTCATTAAAATCGGACTAAAAATAAGCGATATATGATCCGAATTAAACTTAATTTGAACGTATACTTATGCGCATATTAAAACCTAATTTAGGCATCGTACCGTTCGAATCGTCGTACACACAGCATTTTGCAAAACTTTTTATTTGCATAGAATGGTAACAGAATTGGCTCAGAATGCAACTTTGTCGATCGATCAGCAAATGAGGCAGTGGCTTAGTGGTTAGAGTGGCGGAAAGCGATCCTGCGTGCGCGAGTTCGTATCCCATGCGCGGCCGGCTGGTGCAACCCTATATATTAATTATTTTTTTTTTTTTTTGGTTATTTTTAATTCTTATAAGCTTAAAGGAAAACTACAGTTATCTAATTAAATATCAATAAAAATAGTTTTCAAAAATTAAATCTCATGTTTTTTTTGCAATATTTAATAAGTTTAATCATTAAGTTACGAATGTTAAAGCGGGACGCCGATACATGCATGTCTGCATTTGCACATTTATGTTTCGGCGTCCCGCTCTAACACATATCAATTGCCGTATTCGGCGTAAGTTCGCAACTGAAGATTTGTGCAACATTCGGCAAAGTTTATAAAAGTTTTCTACTTAATTAAATATGTTGCGTACCAAAAAATTTAAAAACTATTGTTATGTTGATGGCTTAAAATATTTAATAGGAAAGAAAAAAAGGAAATCTCGTCACACATTGATCGCGGCAGGGATCGAACCCGAGCACTGTCAACACCATTGGCCTTCGAATCCGGCACACACTTCACTAAGCTACTGTACAACTTCACATCAATTTATTGCCCTCTCGCTCTATCTAATGCTTATACTTCTTGTCTATTCGCTTTTTGCATGCATTGTTTATGTGTTCTTCTTTTGTCTGTCAAATGAATTAAATAATAAGAATATAAAATTTATATTTTTAAATTTTTCCAAATAAAGCAGAATTTTCATTATAAATAACGGAATAATAATCCATGGCCTTCTACAGTCAGCACCTGACTGTAGCGTTCGACTGGTTTTTTTTTGTTGTTTGTTTTTTTTTTTTATTTGTTTGCTTGAGCAGTTGCTCAGTTGTTAAGAGAATTTAACGAATAACAGTAGTATTCTAGCCTAGGGACAAGCACGATGTTTGGGAGTACTCACAAATGTGTTTCCAGCGTTGAAAGGCCTTCCAGCGTGATGATGATGATGCAGATCAGATGGTATTAACAAAAGCTAAATATATATGTTATTTCTTAAATTCTCTTATACAATGTTTTTGTTTCTTTCAATCTTTTAGCAAACTTTTAATTTATCATGGTGCTGTAGCGGCGCCTGAAGAAACATTTTTTTGGTAGCAGCTAGAAGTATGCAGCATTTTTTTTATTATTCTAGTATCCGAAAGTAGGCAACAGTTTTTTTTTTGGATCGCAAGCTATTGCATCGGATAAGAGGTTGTAAGATCAGATAAAAGCTTGGCTTCGCGTCAGTAGGATAAAACTGAAATGAATCAGCTGAGCCGGAGTTGCTCTTCGATATCATCTGACGGAACAGTGACGTAGACTTCGCGTGTTCTAGCCTTAAAAATTTGGGTACGAGCTTTTCACTCCATAGTGTCAAAGAGGATAGACGTCTTACGACCAGAAAAAAAATTCTTGCAACCACGTGAAGGAAAAAATTCTAACCAAAAAAAGAGAAAACCAAAAAAACAAAAGGAAAAGAAAAAAAATTTAAATAAAAGTGTAAATCAGGCAATAAAGCTAACTGGCTTTCTCTTCAATAATTTTTGCAAAGCCATAAGTCACACCACTGTGTAAGGCTGCGAAAGAAGCGACCGTTAGCAGATTCAGCCTTTGCACAGCGGCGAATTTAACAACAGCGAACTGTTCCCCCCTTTTTTTTCATTCCCCATTTTCTTTTCTTTGGAGCTCGAAGATCGGCAAGACAAGGCAAAGCGAGCAGCAACCAAACAGGTTGCCCTTTTGGGCGCGTGCGAAAAAACAAAAACTGTCCCTGGGAGTACCTTCTCGTGCCATAGGAACAATTCAAACAACACGCTCCTATAAGAGAGCCCCACCGCCCAAGGAGATTCTCTCTACAACAAGTGGACGAAACTCCCCTCTGCATCTAGGTTCCGAACCAGCCTCTTTGCACCACGTGCCCCTACTCAGACAAGCCGGCCGACTTGATCTAGGACCCAAATCAGTTTCGAATCACGTGAAGATCAACATCTAGGAGCTACTAGGATAATTAAATCAACATAAAATTAATTATTAATAACTAAAAACAAGGGCCGTCAGCCGTCAGAGGAAGCAAGGGGAACCACATGTAACCACA